>CM031241.1:445703496-446044151 GCA_018340775.1 Taxus wallichiana var. yunnanensis | reverse complement strand
GGATGAAAACCACAATAATTTGACATAAAACACGTAAAACTTTGCATATAATTTGAATTCTAATTATTATATTTATTCTACAAATTCTAGTGGCACAAGGATTGATAAAATTAAAATAAATTCACTAAAATCATCCAAAACTAATCGTTGCGATAAAATAATACATATATTATCATTTGCATGCAAATCAAGACTCTATATTAGTAATCATACCATTAATTGTCTTTTGTGTTTTCCCATTAATTCTTGTAGTACGATTTGGGCCAAAATTGATTTGATTTGGTCTTAAAACAATTGCATAATATCTTATATTTTTTATAATGTTTTAATTATATGGTTGCAGAAGAATTTGGGCACATTTTCCCATCAAATAACTGTGATGCAAATTTCATTCCGCTTGCTACACTTTTATACCAGAACTCTAATTTTTTTGTATACCTTCGAAAAGGGACATTTCAACCATAAACTGAATGTAGAAAGAAATAAACAACTCAATTACAAAAATTAATGTCAGCTATTCATAATTAAATTTAGTATTTCCCACACAATTCGTTGGATGTAACTTATGTTTATAGAAACTAAGAGATACATATGCATGAAACTGAATGAAAAAGATTAAAGGTAGAACCCATCATTGCCTTGTCTTATCATTGTATTCATCTTCATGTTGTATCCTCTTCAACTGCAGCTCCATCTTCAATACAATAAACATGTAACTTTATACATAAATGAGTTTCTGTTAGAGCTCTCAGATTTGATCTTTAATATTGTGCTATCAATTCTAGGTAGATGAAACTCCTAAATTAAGTATGCATAAGATATATAATAAGTAATAGATGCAGATTCATATCATTTAGAAGTGTATGGGATGTTCTCAAAATCTATACAAACAAGAACAAAAATCACTACAGTATATAAGAGAGGCTGTAATCCTATTTTTTTAACTATTTTTATTAACTATACAGGTACATGAAATCAACACAAGCATAATATGCAATCACCTAATCAAGATGAACATGATCAACTTGTTTCCACAAGGATGAAATTACAATTTTTCAGATCTTACAAGTCGAGGACCAACTTGAAATTGATCAAAAATAGAATCCATAATGAGCTATTGAAAGAATTACCAGTTGCCAACTCACAAAAAACAAAACAGACTTATGAAAAGATATAGACTTATTAGAAGGGCATAACAATGATTTTGAGTACAAATCTTCATTATGTAAGTGCATATGAGTTATTTAAGAGCTATCCTGCTATCAAGTTAGGATAAGGTGCAAGGAAAATACATATTAGTGTACAAGTTTCTTTGCATCAAAAAATAAAAGGAGGTTGAACCAAGTATAAATACCAACAATGCAAGATTTTGTTTAATAAAGATACTCAAGGAAGAGTTCACTTGCACCTTCTAGTTTCCAAAAGAGAAGTACATCTATAAATTCAACACAAGAAATATAATATATTTTGTAAGATGGAATCAACAATTGGTCTAGGAGTTGTTCTAGAGTAGGGTTTATTTTAAGAGACCTCTTGGAAATCGGAGGTGGAAAATATCTGGGGAATATCCTCGGAATTGATTTCACGGGAAGGTAAATTTTTTAGGGGTCTGACAGTAAATTTTTTGCCTAATTTTTAAGTGGTGTGACAGAAGGCTGTAGATGTATGACAGGATATTTGTTGTCGTGCATCAACAAAGTTGTTGATGTGCATCATCGAGGTTAATTGACTCGCGACACCAACCTTGTTGACGTGTGACAATAAATCTTTTTTCGTGCGTCTATAGCCTCCACCCTTTGGTCGCATAACAACAAAATGTCGTGTCATGCGTCAACAAGGTTGTTGTCGCGCATCAACAAACCTTACCAATGTGCATCAATGACCTTGTTGACTTGCGATAGAAAACTTGTTATCACACATCAACAAGGTTGTTGACACGCATCAGCGAGGTTCGTTGATGCGTGACAACAAAATTTCCATGTTGCGTGTCAACAAACTCTCTATCGCATGTCTACTTCCTTAACACTCATGTTGCGCATCAACAAACTCTCCCTGTTGCACGTCAACAAACTCTATGTCACACGTCTATAGCCTTCACCCTCCTATCATGCGTCTGCAACCTCCACCCTCCTCGCATCTGTAGCCTCCACCCTCCTGTCACACGTCTAGCCTCCACCCTCCTGTCACGTGTTTACTGTACTTGATAATACATATGCCCCCAGGTGGTATGAGTGAGCTAGTAGTGTTATACCGGTGAATAATCTAGTATTATATAGGGGATAGTGTTCTACCTGGTGAAGTTGACCCCTAAAAAAATTAAACTGTAATTTTTAGGTGAACATGTCACCGACCTGTGCTAGAAAATTCACCTTTTAATTTTTTTCAAAAATGGAATAGTCACCATATTATGAATATTCACCACTAAAATTATCCTTGTTCCAGAGTGCAAAAAATAATGATTTACAATCAATTCAAGGTATAAAAAATGAATATTTCAAGTAAGATTACATGAAAATATAATGCCCTCAAGCAGGATGGATTTTCAACTTAAAAAGTCTATGAATTGAACCTCTACATAAAGTCTATAAAATAGGTAAACTCGAGCCATGCATTAATGAAAGGTTCAATAGGTTCACGGCCATGATCTTACAATACACAACATAACATAAACCCTAACCAGAAATGTTCAGAGGTAAAATAACAACACAAAATGGGTTTTTAGATTTACAATGCACAACTCCAATAGAGAAACCCTTTCTATATATGAGTCATAGAGTAAGCACGAGTTTCAAAATCTAGTACAGATTCCAAGTAAATAAATTAGTTACAATGAAATCATTTTGAGATGAAAAGGAAATGAAGTGAAAATACCAGAATGACAATATTTAGAAATCACAAAGTAGGAAAAGTGAAGTAGATTACCAATCAAAATATAAAGCAATCGACATGAACTAAGCATAGCTAAAAATCCACAAACCAAAAAAGTAATCACAGGTCAAAACTCCAAACCCTCAAATGGTTTCTTAACAAAGTTTCCATCTCTAAATGACAATCTAGAGAGCAAGAAAATGAAATGGAACAAAGTAGGAACAAAGCAACAATTTCAAGTCAAAAGCCAAGAACACATATCCAATATCTAGGTCATCCAAATTCACAAAGTATAGTTTCAGAAAAAAAAAGATGAGGAATTATTGTAAACATCAGAAAATCGTGGAAAAAATAGAAGATAAACCTCAGCTATAGTGATCCAAAGTCTAGATGCAGAGCATAGAAAAATGTTCGTAGCAGTTAAACCCTTCAATGGTACCTAAGTCTTCAAAATATGTGTCCAAGTAGTAAAAATGAAAACCCAGAATCACACCAACAGATACTAAGGAAAATATTGAATGAAACCCTTGTCTCATACTCATCATGGCCGAGAAAGGCACAATATTACTTAGTAGCTCACAAAAAACATTGATGGCTTCCCACAATATTTTCAGGGTTTTCCTTTTATAAAAACCTCCAAATGACCTCAAAATAATCCAAATAATATCCTTCAAAGAAAATATTTTATAGGTCTTTGCCCATTTTCTAGAGATCTGGAATGATAAAAATGTAAAAGTGATTAGGTTTTGAAGGTTTTTCCTCCTCACCTCAACCAAAAGACCCAACTCAGCCAAAGTTACACGAAGTACAACATGTATCCAGAGAATGGAAAACCCTAACTCCCTATAAGTTAAAGATAATCACCGACATCATGACGATCAATCCATCGTGGAATGAGGGATATTTTTCTCACTTTAATAATCACTTATTTTTACAATAGTATATGATACCAATGATCAGGGGTAGACCAAATAGTCTATAATTACTATTACCTGTACAATAATAGTCAAAGGGACCCCATGATTATGCCATAAACATTTATGTGAATTGAATGATTAGGGCCTGAGGATTATTTGATAAAAGTGTATGTCCATGATTAAAGGATAACTCTAGGGATTTTCAATGTCTACAAGATATTATTGCCACCTTTTTACAAGAAGAGGAATATTAGGTTTTGCACATGGATAGATGACCCTTCCACAAGAGGACAAAATTATGCATTCACAAATTATAGTAAAAGTGTCACATCAGTAGATGAGTCTGAAAATATGATTATTTAATCATCAACTACAAGACAAAACTTGCATGCACCCAATGAAGGTAACTTGCACAAGAAGACAAGGATAAAATATAAGAAAATTATTAACCGACATTTACCTTATTCTTCCAAAAGTCATCATACCATCATGCAGATAAATAACAGAGTTAAATCAGTTTGACTTGAGCTATTTTTGAAAAAAAAAAGGCTATTTTTGCCTCATGTAACACCATGTGTAATTTTAGTCCTTATTTATTATTTATTCATTAAACAGTCTCAAATTAACATGAATTTATAGTTAGACTTTAGTTTATTTTTTAGGGTGTGGGGAGTGAATTATTTTTTGCTATATATTGTGTGCATTGGAAAAGAACAAGGGAAAAATTTAGGACTTTTGTACTTAAGAGTTGAAGTCATTGGCCAGATTTACCCTTGAATGAGAACCAATTATTTCCTTTCCAATTACTTGTAGTGGTGTATATTATTTTATTAACTCTTGTGAATTTCCATTCCATTAATTAATTAGCTTACCTTGTATCAAATTTTGTGCTTATGCATAGTCTTAGTGTGTAAGATATTTTTTATGTTGTGATTTATCCCTCAATAGTAAAGTGTTTACCTTAGGATTAAGTTGAAACCCAATAGATCATGCTTCATTAATTTGTTCTCCGTATATTGTGCATGTTTATTAGTCAAAGCCTTCATTAAATTTTGTGTATCACCACATTAAATTTCATTTTTATTCAATATTTCAACCTTAAACCCCACAGTTAATCAGTTTTAGGATACATCAATAAGGAACTAGCCTTGTAATCCTAGAGACTCACCTCAATATAGGGATAATCATAGCCATGAGGTTTTTCCATTGTATCTGTACAAGTGAGGGAAATTCAAGCTTAGAAAACCTATTATCCCTCCATCATAGAGCGCACTTCTGAAAGATAACAAAGCTTAAACAATAATCTTTCCAAGATTTTAGTGGACACAATAGTTGTCTTCTCAAAATAAAATCACATCCCAAGATTGGAGATTACAAGGAGATTTTACAACATATTTAACATGAACCAAGTTAAACCAAGTGGAAAATCTATCCCCAAAAGTGGGAAAATAACATGACGAAATATCTAATTTCTCCATAAACCTTCAAGCTAAGAAAAATCTGCATATTTTCCATTTCTTAAGATCTTAAAATCATAAGGAAATAGGGATCGGATACCTCCCAACCTATTGGAATCATTCCATGCCATATTCAAAGAGAGGTGGACATGTTAGCCTCCCTCCAAGCCCATGGGAGAGAGAGAAAGTAATCCTCAAGTATGCACAAGTGGGTAGGGAAATGAACAAGAAACAACATCACAATGCAAAAATTTCAACACATAACACATGAAAGAAAATACCACCAAAAACAAGGGGAGAAAACTCCATAGTTTCCCTCTAATGGGGAAGAGTGGATGAGAAATACAAGTATGCCAAAAGTGTGATCCAACGTTAGGAAAAAATGCAAAAATCACTCCATAGTCACTCCTTATCCCTCCATGAAATAACACACTCATAATTTCTCCTCTCAAGCACCAAAATTTGTCCTTCGAAGGATTTTCATTGGGTTTTCTTTCCAATGACGGGGAAGGAGGTTCAAACCATATGAACAACCTTCCCCACCTAAAAATATATGAAGGAAAAAAGATAAATAATTCCAACATGGATTGTCCATAAAACCATGTGGTAAGAGGGTAATTCCCTCCCTCTTCCCCCAAAAAAATCAAAAATCCATCACTACACATGATAGATGGAGAAAATAAATTAAACACATAAAATCATAACCATACAACAACATTCAAAACACATAGCCACACACAACATCCATTTCCTTCTTGAAATAAACAAAATAAAAAAGAAGAAGGCATAAAAAGCATACCTCAAATAGATCTCCAAGTATCTAAGCTATCCAATCCACTAAAAAGCAAAAGTTCCAAGCTCAAATCCCAATTCTAAATTCCAACAATGACAAGCCAAAATCCTGTTTTCCTCCTCCATGAGGAGGTATATTAAGATAAGAAAGGAAATATTATCCCCAAATGAGAGTGTGACATGTATCATCCCTCTCTTTTCCCCATCCCAAAATTCCAAAAAAATTAAATAGAGTTGATGTTGCAGAATCATAGCACCCCTGAAATCAGTAACTTGATGGGTGAAGATCCTCATTATGACTACACAACATGGAGCATCTCTCAAATTGTTGGACTTTGCGAGTCGAGAGAGATCTCCAAATGAAGGTCGGCTCCTATTCCTTTGTTCAGGTGCACACGTTTTGATTGCAGAGGTTCTATCCTAAATCCCATTCTAATTTGCCAAGGACATAGAGTTAAGGGGCTGCAAGAATAAAAAACTAATCTAACAGAGGTGATGCACCAAAGGAATGCTGAACATTTTCATTGCCTTTAAACACAAACCATTAAAATGTGAAACATTATCCATGCACATATGACTAAGATTGCAATGAGGGATCAGGAAGACGCAATAACACATAAAAGAGGGTTGAAATCATCCACGGACTTATTCTATTGCTCCCAAGAATTGATACAGTGCATTGCAATAGCCAAGAGGCATAAATTGCATTACAATTTATATGGAGGGGTTCAAGACTCCATGAATTCACCTGCAGAATAGAGAATAATGAGGGCATAAAGCAGGAATGTTCCACCCTTTGAAATTGTCCCTCTTGTACAATATATAGGAAGAATCAGAGAGAGAAAGGAGGTAAAATCCAACCTTATTCAAACCACCCCTAAAGAGGAATTGAATTCCCCTACCACAATGATGAGTCCTGTTGCAACACCCATGCCCTGTCATTGTTCCTTACTGAGAAAGAGAGGAAACCCATTCTTCATCATGGTGGTAGGTGGGAGACTGAAGGCCTTGGAAATGGTAGGTCAAGATATTAATGGTGGCAGGTGGGTAGAAGGTGTTGAGAGATCTCTAAACATCCCCTCCCACTCGATTCTCAGCTTTTCGATCAAAATATATGGCCACTTGAAGATACTTTGGGTCAGGAGTCTATTCACGCGTATCCACATAGCACCCCTGCGCATCTCAAGGTTTCACCCCCTCCTCAACACTCTTGAAGTTTCACCGAAGAGACACGTGGTGGCTTCTGCATGCCTAGTCTATTTCCTTTTTATTCTGCCCAAGCCCCCTGTTGGTGGAGACATTGTACCTGACCCGTGACACGTGGAAAGCTAGCACATATTTGGGGACCAATTTTGGATTATGCCTTTGAACTTGTCTTTGAAGAGACACGTGGCTCCTTCAACGGCTTTACTTTTTTTCTTTTTTTTTTGCTAAGTCCGTTTTGTTTGGTGGGGCCATATGTCTGACATTGGGCACATGGAGGCTCAACACGTATTGAAAGACTGCCTCCAGATTTTACTTTTGAAGTTGCGTGGACATGACATGTGGAGGCCTCTACAGGCCTATCCTGAGCTTAAAATTTTCATCAACCGATTCTACCTTTTCAAGTTATAGACACGTGGCGAGCCTACACACATTTGGGACTAGCCTTTTACCCGTGCCTTTTGAATTTGCATCATTGAGGTACGTGGCACCTTCCACTTACCTTCGATACTTAGCCGATTCTCAGTCCCTAACTATGTGGTGGGATGGCACATATTTGAGAATCCACTTTGGATTTTAACCTTGAAGTTATGCTGAGTTGATGTGTGGCTCCTTTTGCCACTCTTGGACTCTTTAATGACCGAATTTTTCTTCATTTGAATTTGACCATACGGTGAGCCCGCACTCATTTGGGAACCTGCGCTTTGGACCCGAGACTTGGTGTGCACCAAAGAGACACATGGAGGCTTCCGCTGCCCTACAACTTTTCAACTATCCATTCTGTCCCTTTTTGGGCCTGGGACACGTGAAAGCTTGGCACTTGTTTGGGGTCTCCATTTTGGATTCTATCTTTGGAGTTGCGTTGATGAGGCATGTGGCACCCTCCATGGGTCTGTGACTTTACCTTTGGAAAAAAACTCCACGGGATCGTGGACCCGCACTTGAAAACTACGTCATTTTACCAAAAGTGCAAAAGTTCCAAAATTCTTGCAGTCCTTCCCCTGAATTTACACTTGGGAAAATTTTCCTCCGCAGCCTCGCAGACCCACTTTTGGCAAAATAAATCATCCCGGGCCCACCAGCACACATTTTCCACTTAGCAAAAGTATTCTTTCCCGGACTCAGCAATTATAACTTATTCCTTTTGCAAAAAGTGCAAAAATGCCAAAATATCTCCCATCGGTCCGCAATTTTCCCATTGGCAAAAATTCTCCCCTAGGCCCATCAGCCCACTTTTGGCAAAAAACCCTTCCAATGCTCGGCGGCCCGTAACTTAAAAATACGAAGAGTTAGAAGTACTTCTTTACATTTTCGGAAAGGGGAAAAAAATTCCTATCCGATGAAGATATTTTCAAGAAACCTTGAGTGGTTAAAATATATAAAAAATAAGATTGAAGCACAAAAGGGGGAAAAGGGGGGTTAGTTGACCAAAAATAAGAGTGAGCTTATTTTAGACAACAAGATTAAAATAAAATCATTTTAAGAACAAATCCCCCAAATTCCCCTAAATGTTAATAAGTCAAACACCATCCAACTTTTTAGAAACACATAACCCAACCATTCTTACAAGAATGGTGACTTGTGAGAGGTCAAATGGGAGGAAAACTCCCATTTGACTAAGAAATGAAGCCCCCCTACCTATAGGTAGGGTCCAAGGGCTCTTTTCCATGAAAAGAGAACCCCCAAAGATAAAAGGGGTCCCAAAATTGCCCTTTTTAGCCCAATTTCGGGTTTGGCTAAATGACACAAGAATGGAGGTTGTGGGGCCCACCCAAGGGGTGTTTATGTGACCCCAACCTCCTCAAAACAAAATTAATTAATCTAATACACTTCTAATACAAGTGGGGACCATTAGGTCCCCCAAACTAGTTTACAAAAGACTAATAGAACACAATTATATAAATTACAAATTTTGGAGTCACTCATGGCCCCCTTAAAATTTACACCAAAAACACACATAAAAGGCTACAATCAATCATGTAAGGCTTGAACGCTCAGCCCGGTTGGCCGATTGTACATCTTGAGTTGGCACCGTGAAACCCACATTTTCACGTGCCTTATAATCTGTACAATCATTACAAACATTAAACATACCTTACCAATATATATAAATCTGTAGACACATGTAGTTTGATAAAAGAACTTCTATTCTTAATATTTCACTAAGTATTCTCACTCCTCACAAATTGACAAGATACCATTAGTTATACCTATCTAACTCTCCTCTTACGACACTCTTTTGGTCATATTCCTCTTATAAATCAATTAAATAGACTAATATAGCCTCTTATTGACCAAACCATCTTCTCATTCACTACTAGGCTACTTCTACTAGCTTCCTAGACTATCAATCAATTTCATTGGATTGATTAGACCTCTCAAAACTCTCTCAAAACCCTAATTCCTATCTAAACATGATTAACTAGCCTAACCTAGGTTAATTACCCTAAACCATGATCAACCTCTTCTAAACTTAATCAAATCTTAATTTGACTCACCAATACACTTGTTGAATCCTTTTTAGTCCCACATTCACAAAAATTTCCTCAATTTCCCAAATGGAAAACTATAAATAGGACTTGACCCCCTCTCATTTCTAAGAACTCTCCTTCTTCCTAACATAAACTATAGCAATTTGCTTCGGGTTTGGAGTTATTTCATTTCTTTCATTGAGCTATTGCTTTGCCATTGCACTACACACCAAGCATTGAGTAAATGGGAAGAACCATTAGACTTGAAGCCATTAATGGTGAGCTCCTATTCTCATAATCACATAATTGATTTCATAGAATCCTTACTAGGTTCATTTTTAAAGCTTTCATGACTAGGTTCATTTTTAAAGCTTTCACGAGTAGATGGTTACTAAATATGCTATATATGTTTGTTTCTTTCAATATTAATGTATGAAAAGTGATGAATCCTTGTTTATCTCTTATATGATGGTCTAATGACTAGTTTGTTAAGAGCCTTTTGGGGTTTTTTTATAGATTCTTACCCCATGTCTGATGATGCCATAAATTGACCATAAATTACCATTATTTTGTCCTTCAAAGTTACCTTTGAAAGTTGATTTAAATGTCATCTAGGAACTTATAGTTTTCTTAGGATAGAATATAAGATATATATCTTGTTCATTCTTTAGAAATATTTTGTTATCAATTTTGGTGACTAATCCTATTGATTATTTGGGAAAAGATGCAATGTCTTATGTATGCAGGCCATAAAGAAAAGATAATGGTAGTATTGAGAAAATTGGAATTGATCATTTATGGTATATCTAAACTCAAATCTGATTTCATATTCAGATTCCTCTAAGAAAATTATGCCAATTCAAAAAAAGAATCACCTCAATCCGAGATCGTATACAAAAGTTATAGTTGTTTTACATTCATGCCCCGGAACTTGCAGGATTAGTTCCTTAACTCGCATGCTTAGTTCCGGAACTCACAAGCTTAGTTTCGGAACTCGCAAGCTTAGTTTCGGAACTCACAGGCTTAGTTCCAGAACTAAGAATATTTTGAGATTTTCTGAGGAATTGTGAAAGATTAGAGAATCCAATGGAAAATCTGAGAGAGGTTTTTGTTCATAGAAATGTGATTAATAAAAACGTCACTCAGATTTGCTACATGTATTACCAATAAAGAGATATATAACTTTTAGTGAGATGAAATCTGAGGAAAATTGTATTAGACAAGTGCTAAAAGTTCCATAAATAGAAAAAAAAAAAAAAAGTAAAACAAAAATATGAGAGAGGTTTTTTTCATAGAAATGTATTTAACAAAAACCTCATTCAAATTTTCTACAAGTTTTACCAATGAAGAGAGATGTAACTTTTAGTATGCTACAGTACGAAGAAAAGTGTATCAGACGAGCGCTAAAAGTTCCATAAACATAAACAACAAAGTAAAACAACTCTGAGAGAATTTTTATTTCATAGAAATTTGTTTAACAAAAACCTCATTCATATTTGCTACAAGTTTTACCAATGAAGATAGATCTAACTTTTAGTGAGTTGCAGTCCGAGGAAAAGTGTATCAAACGAGCACTAAAAATTCCATAAACAGAAATAGTAAAATCAAATAGAAAAACCGAGAGAGGTTTTTGTTCATATTAATATGTTTAAAAAAAATCATTCAGGTTTGCAATAGGTTTTACCAATGAAGATAAATCTAATTTTTAGTGAACTGCAGTCCAAGATAAAAGAGTATCAGACAAGCATCAAAAGTTCTACAATCAAAAACAACAAAGTCAAATGGAAAATCTGAGAAAGTTATTTGGTAAAAATCATGTTTTGAGGAACATCCTCCTTCCAATAATGTAGAGGAATAAAATCATTATGATTCTTGTTACCAAAAAGCAACGAGAAGATTTGGGAGTAAATCTTCTTAAAATAAATAAGATATACCTTTGACTCCAATAATATATCTCTCTTCGTATTTTGTGGAGATGGAGATCTTAGTTGTTAGGATTAGAATAAAGATAAGATCAGATTGTATCTCCCAAAATAAGGAGTTGGTTGGACGCTAAAATTATAAATGCAACCTTCCACACTTAGACATGTAATTCTTTTCTCCCAAGAAATAAATATATGTTCTTTCTTTCCAATCTTTTGAAGTAAATTTATTCTGCAAGTTCTAAATTAAAAGTATGAATTAAGTCATCTTCTAAGGAATGAGCTAGCCACTCATTCCAAGGAAGATTGATCAATGTGTTAATTTTTGTTTCTTTATTTCTAAAGATTTCCTTTTGTTGTAAACTTTTGATTTAATATTATGTGATCCTTCTTCAGTACAATTTTTGTTGTGAACTTGCAGGTGTCTTTTTATCTTTCAGTTATTTTTAATTCAACAATTTCATTTATGTAAGTTTTATTTCTTTCATGCAACCTTTTTTTATGCAAGTTTTTTTCCTTTATGCAAGCGTGCCTTGATATTCTTGCAAGTGTGATTTCTTTTATGCAAGTGTGTTTATATTTCTGCAAGTGTGCCTCTAAATTTCTGCATGTGTGATTTTATCGTATGCATGTTTGGTTTGTGTTTAAAGGAGTTTCTTTCCAAGTTATTCTTCTCTTAATGCATACATCCTTTAGACACCAACCTGGATTGACATTATTAATGGCAAGAATTGATGACCCTCATCATTTTGGCGCCGTTTCCAGGGACATGGTGTTCTTAGGAGATTCAGAGTTCTCTAAAAGAATATTCTAGTAATAGTAGAATACATTTTAGAAAATTCTATGACAGGAAGCATTTGGTAAGTAGTTTTTTTAGACTTTTATTTCCTGCTAGAAAATTAAATCTGTAAATAGGAATATTAGGAATATTAGATTGTAAATATTTATCTCCCGCAAACTAACTCTGTGTATAAGAAAATGACTATGATGTTTGATCAAGAAGGTATAATGGTATGAACAAATAATTCAGATCTGGAAATGGTAGAATATGATATTGAATCTGGAATTAGATCTAGTTGATGAAATATTATATGTCATTCTTGATAACCACCACCATTTCCCCTTGTATTAACTAATAGCTCAGTGATCTTATTACACATAACCTTAGTAAAAAACTGACTTATCCAGTTTGTAATAATGAAGTAGAATTTCTAGTTAACTCCATCCATATTTAGGGATTTCATTAGAGTCAAAATAAAAATTCACTCATCATAAATCCACCCATCAAAATTGGTTTTCATCCCATAATAAAATTCAATCCTTGAACCATATCCATTAGAAAAATTTGTTTTCATGTCTTTCAATTTCTTCATTTTTGTATATGCTTATATAAAGTTAAGAAGCAATTATGGTGAATATCAATGAAAGAAATTTTTACGTACTAACATCTGAGGACTAGATCTATAGGAATTTCAAGATTTGTTCTTGAAATTAACATGTAGATTTTGGAGTACCAACAGTATCAACCAAGGAGCATGCAGATTTAGAAGAGACACATGGATACCTTCACTCTTTCTTTTAACAACTATCCATCTCCGAGATCACTAGTTTGGGATTTAAAGATTACTATGGTGATTTTGATAATGCACAATTAAATATGGGATTTGAAGACCTAGAAATTTTCTACACAATTTTTGGAAATCTTCTTGGAGTTATCAAGTATGGAAAAAGGTTTTTATGAGATCTCATGCATTGTTTCCTATTTTATAGAAGTTGTAATTTGATGAGTATAGTCGGATGATGGATCAAATTTTTCTCTAATCCTTCTCATGCTATCATTTCAGCAAAAAAAAAAAAAAAAACAAACAAAAACAAAAATATTTGATTGAAAAACTATCTTGTTGGCCAATCAAAGGTTAAAAAAATTTGATTGGAAAACCGACTTCTTTGACTAATTAAAGACAAAAAGGGCGGCTCTTCTTCAAAAGCAATCAATTGTTACCTAGTGGCTTCTTTCTCGACACTATTTGACCATGTTAACAATAGGATGACAAGGACAACTAGAGGTATGATCAAGTTATTTTTTTCTACTATTTTATTTTTAAACTTTATTATAAGTTTTTTTACTATAGCTAGATCCACTTTTAAAATATCCAAGGAAGACAAGATAAAATTCATATCTCCCCTACTTATATAAAAATATGTGCACCTCTTTGTAATCAAAATTTTAGAGTCTAATTTATGGGCAGCCATGAATAAACAACATGCATGAGGACATGCATGAGCTTAAGTGTGGGAGAGAAGGAGAAGCACAAGGTATGCATTTTGATTTTAGAATAGAACACAGCAAAAGGAGATCCATACAAGAACCTATTGTATAAGAAAGGAAATCAAAAGAAATAGAAGGATCTCCACACAAGAACTTGTTGTACAAGAAAGGAAATTAAATACAATAGAAGGATCTCCACACAAGAACCTATTAAAAGAAAGAAAATAAAAAACAGCAGAAGGAGATCCACCAAGAACTTATAACAAGAAATAAAATCAAAAACAACAGAAGAAGATCCACATAAGAATTTGTTGTACAAGAAAGAAAATAAAAACAATAAAAAGAGATTCACACAAGAACCTATTACAAGAAAGGAAATTAAAAACATTAGAAAGAGAAAGAACTATCTTTGAACTATATATGGAATGCATACATGCATAATCTCAATGTGGAAAAGACTCTAATAAGAGGAGATAATAATAAAA
Source organism: Taxus wallichiana var. yunnanensis (assembly GCA_018340775.1). Lineage (NCBI taxonomy): Eukaryota > Viridiplantae > Streptophyta > Pinopsida > Cupressales > Taxaceae > Taxus > Taxus wallichiana. The sequence continues at coordinate 446,029,767 of CM031241.1, read as the reverse complement.
TTCATGAGGACATGCATAAGATTAAGTGTGGGGTAATGATGAGGCCATAAATTGGCCATAAATAACCATTATTTTGTCTTCCAAGTTACCTTTGAAAGTGGATTTAAATGTAATATAGGAACTTATAGTTTGCTTAAGATAGAATATAGGATATATATCTTGTTCATTCTTTAGAAATATTTTCCTATCTATTTTTTAACTAATCCTATTGATTTTTTGGGAAAAGATGCAATGTCTTATGTATGCAGGCCATAAAGGAAAGATATTGCTAGTATTGAGAAAAGTGGAATTGATCATGGATGGTATATCTAAACTCAAATATGATTTTATATTCAGATTCCTCTCAAAAAATTATGAAAGTTCAAAAAAATAATAATCTCAAAACATGATTATATACAAAAGTTATAGTTGTTTTAAGTTTGCTTCGGAACTCGCAGGCTTAGTTCCTGAATTTGCGGGCTTAGTTCTCGAACTCTCGAGGCTTAGTTATGGAAATAAGTAGATTTTGATAGTTTTTGATGAATTGTGAAAGATCATAGAATCCAATGGAAAATATGAGAGAGGTTTTTATTCATATAAATGTGATTAACAAAAACCTCATTAAAATTTGCTAAAAGTATTATTAATAAAGAGTGATCTAACTTTTAGTGAGCTGCAATACGAAGAAAAGTGTATTAGACGAGCGCTAAAAGTTCCATAAATAGAAAAAAAAAGTAAAACAAAAAATATGAGAGTTTTTTGTTCATAGAAATATGTTTAACAAAAAACTCATTCATATTTACTACAGGTTTTACCAATGAAGAGAGATCTAAATTTTAGTGAGCTGCAGTCCCAGAAAAAGTGTATCAGAAGAGCACTAAATGTTTTATAAATAAAAACAAAAACTATGAGAGATTTTTTTGTTCATAGTAATGTGTTTAAAAAAACCTCATTCAGATTTTCTACAGGTTTTACCAATGAAGATAGATCTAACTTTTAGTGAGCTCAAGTTTGAGGAAAAGTGTATCACACAAGCACTAAAAGTTCCATAAACAAAAACAAAAAAGAAATGGAAAACCTGAGAGAGGTTTTTTTTTCATATCAATGTGTTTAAAAAAAATCATTTAGGTTTTCAACAGGTTTTACCAATGAAGATAAATCTAATTTTTAGTGAACTGCAGTCCAAGGAAAAAGCGTATCAAACAAGCGTCAAAAGTTCCATAGTAAAAAACAACAAAGTCAAATGGAAAATCTAAGAAAGGTATTTTGTCAAAATCATATTTTGAGGAAAATCCTCCTTCCAATAATGTAGAGGAATAAAATCATTATGATTCTTGTTACCAAAAATCAAGGAGAAGATTTGGGAGTAAATCTTTGTAAAATAAGTAAGCTAAGACTTTGACTCAATAATATATCTCTCCATATTTTGTGGAGATGCAGATATTAGTTTTCAGGATTAGAATAAATATAATATTAGATTGTATCTCCCAAAATAAGGAGTTGGTTGGATGCATAAATTATAAATGCAACCTTCCACACTTAGACATGTAATTCTTTTCTCCCAAGAAATAAAGATCCGTTCTTTCTTTCCAATCTTTTGAAGTAAAGTTATTCTGCAAGTTTTGAATTAAAAGTATGAATTAAGTCCTCTTTTAAGGAATGAGTTGGCCACTCATTCTAAGGAAGATGGACCAATGTGTTAATATTTTTTTCTTTATTTCTATAGTTTTCCTTTTTTTGTCAACTGCTGATGTTGTGTTATGTGATCCTTCTTCAGTACAATTTTTGTTGTGAACCTGCAGGTGTCTTTGTATCTTTCTGTTATTTTTAATTCAACAATTTCATTTATACAAGTTTCATTTCTTTCATGCAACCTTTATTTATGCAAGTGTGATTTCCTTTATGCAAGTGTGCATTTATATTTCTATAAGTGTGATTTCCTTTATGCAAGTGTGTTTACATTTCTGCAAGTGTCTTTAAATTTCTACATGTGTGATTTATTTTATGTAAGTTTTCTTTGTGTTTAAAGGAGTTGCTTTCCAAGATCTTCTTCTCTTAATGGATACAGTCTTCAGATAACAACTCGGATTGACATTATTAATGGTGAGGATTGACGACCCTCATCAATTTCCATAGAGTTTGTAACCTTTCATTGAACACATTTTACACGCCCGGTGGAACACTTAGTCCACCCTCCATTAATGGGGTCATTTTGAAGCATTTATTTCAAGTTCTAACTTTTTCCATATTTTTGTAGGGTTAAATATTTTTCCTTGAGATTTTTAGCTAGGTTTTATGTAATTAACCCTCATTTTCATGCTTCTTTGTTAATTTAATGCTAGAAACTACATTTAATGGCTAATTTCTAAAATGTTGACACTTTGAAAATTTCATTTTCCATGTTTTTTGGTGGTTTTTCGGAAGAGGCGCACACACCTTTCGCCAACATAGGCTCCTTCAAGATGTCATTTTTAGTATAGAGATGTAGGTACCAAAACCATGTCTAGGTACTCGAAAGTAGGCGTACACACCCAAATTGTGGTGCACACACCATTTTCCAAAGCCACAGACACCCTATAACCTATTTTGTATCACTAGATGAGAAGGCATTGAAACCCACGCACAAGCACCCTATGTATTCTTGGCTCTATGTCAATTTTTTTACTAGGTGTACACATGCCCAAACTATTACGCATATACCCTTTTGTTTCCACAAGCACCCCTCTACAGTGCACACACATTATCATGAATTTTACCATTTTTCCACTTCCCTGGTGTAGACACCTATTCTCTGGCATAGGCATAATTACCCTAGTGCAGGCATCTCTTAGATAAAGAAGGTACCCTGTAGACCCACTAGGTTTACACACAGGGGTGTAGACACCATAACCCATGCACAAAAACCCAAAATGGGGTGCATACACCTTCAAGGGTGCGCAAAGTTTGAATAGGCATAAAAAGAGAATGAAGTGAACTTTTCAAGGGAAGTTCCAAAAGTAATATACCTTTGGTATCATTACTTCTATCATAAAACTCCCAAAGTGTTCCGGAGACCTCCAAAAATGCAAAATACTAAAAAGCGTTGAAAAACTATGAAAAATAGATTTCCATAATTATTTGATTTTTGTGGTTTTCTAATTTTTTTGCAAGGTTATAATAATGATTTGCGGGTTTCCTTTCCATCATATTTTTGTGCTAACTTAGTTGAGTGTTGCAATGTGTATGCTCTTCCCTTACCCGGTTTCCTTTCCATCATATTTTTGTGCTAACTTAGTTGAGTGTTGCAATGAGGATGCTCTTCCCTTACCCCTTCTACGTGATCTTGGGAATCAAAAACATTTCAGAAACCTTCTATTTTGCTTCCAAAAACACTTCAATTTAAGCTTTAAATTAGATTAATCTCTCAAAGTTGGCTAAAAATGAACTCTACCTTTTGAAGTATTTTTCACAAAGGCTTATTTTAGTAGGGTTTTCATGTTGTGTATGCTCTTCCTTCGTACATTTTTGGTGATCTTAGGAATAAAAAACAACATGGAAACTCTCTTTTTTATTTGATGGAAAATTACTAGCTCTTTGCATGTAGGGCCTAATGCTTGTAAAAGAAAGGAGGAGCCAAGAAAAAAGAAAACATTCTAATACATGTGTTTTCATATAGGTTGCCAAATGGTGTGCTACATAAAACCACATTAAGTTAAGAAAGATAAAACACACACCATTTCACTTCACAATGTATTGCAGGTTTTGGAAAAGGGTACATCCTTATCCGCCCAACTGTAACATAACCCCTTTGGTATATCTCCTTAAGCTACAACAATGGGGGTAGTTCCTAGAACCCTAAAGTAATCTACCACTAAGTAACCTCGTGGATGAAATAGAAAGCACTCTTCTTACCCACTTAAGTAGATTTTACATTGTAAGTTAGAGTCAAAGTTTTTGTATCGCGACCCCAGAGATGGTACAATTGAATGCACTAGTTGCTCATTGTATCAGAAGGGAGTAAAGGAAAGCTGAGATATTCCTAAATCAATCAGTGTGACTCTTTTGAAAAATCAAGCTCGCTCCTAGAAAACTTGTGACTAGTTAGTTGAGAGATCTTATTAGGGAAGCCATTATGTCTTAGAGCCTACTTTGCTAGCCCGTTTCCGTGTCAAGCCATCACAAAGTGACAACTTACTTGGAGTCTAAAACTTGTTTTTCACACAAGCAAAAGAGCCCATGTAATTTAGAACTAATTTCCTTTCATCAAAAAATTAAACGATGTATCACTCAACTCAGTTTCTTTCTTAGCTTCAGATGAGGTGAAACTCTTCCTAAGTGTAGCTTAGTTTATTTTCATCATTTTGATCTATACCCTTGCATTCTTGCTGCCCATTTAGAGTGAGAAGGAAGCATACCTCGTACATTTTATCAAATATAGTCCTCGCCACTTTTTTGTCCCTTTGCAACCATCCATGTTTTTGACTGGGTTGTTAAACATCTAAAGTGTGTAGGTATGTTTTCATGTCTTTGATAGTTCTCTGATCTTGATTTCAAGATTGTCCTCACTAATGCAATTTCGGTTCATCATTTATCACTCCTTAGGTTGATAGTTTTTTTCTCACATTATAGTCACACAATTTTGGTACTTACATCATGTTATCAATTTCTTGAGAACTTGATATAATTCACTTTATTATGTGGTTTTGATACTCGCGCAACTAAAAACTTCTTGATATACTCATACTTCATTTCAATTTAGATGGCATCTAAGTCTTTTTTAGAATGTCGATATTGCCTTATATATACCGAAATAATGTCATCTTGATACTAACACCTTGCTTAGTTGGTTCATGTATCAAGATAGTGTTGTTACGCTATACATACTCATAACTTCCATTATTCATAAAACTTAGCTTTATTGGCTTTCAAACTAGTTTTAGTATACCTTGTCAAGATATTGCATCGATGCCACTTTAATATTTAGGACTTGTTAGAATTCTTACTTGACCTACGTGTTGCTACGATATCATCACTATCCGCTTTGGACCCTTCACCAGAATCATAGTTAGGGTATAAGCTTGGCGAATGATAATTTGAGTGATCATTGCATTTGAGTGTTCATATGAGTGTTTTTAAATCATAAAAACAAATACATAGCGCGTTACTTCTAGAACACACTAGGTTATTTCAAACATCACATCGAACGACTTATACAAACATACACCTAGGTTTTATGCAAACTTCAAAGAACATTTAGATGAAACCTCATATAACTTTGACTAGTGATGCCTAGAATCATGAAGATGGTTTCCAAACCAAATGATCCTAACATAGGAGAAAACCCTTTTGAGGCCTTCCCATTTAGTGGCAACAACTTAGCACCTCTACTTTCACAAGTCAAGGACACAGAGCCGTTGATTGACCATAGCGGAGAGGAATCTAATTATTCCTAAGAATAACACACCTAAACCTAGGTTTCTTTGATGAACTCATTTATTACAATAGCGATCAAGTACTCGCAAAAGTATTAGAGTTAGGATCCAAGCTTCCACAGGTTTACGAAGGAGAAACCAAGGTCATTAATCATTAAATAGAAAAACAAAGGTCCATCTTAGACATGGATAACCCATTTGATGTAGAGTATGATTCTAATTCTTGGAAACATCATTACACCATTGACAAAGTCCTATCGAAACCACTTGGCGATAAAAGAGGACCTTATTACAAGGCTTCAAAAAAGTGAATATTAAGTGTAGAGAATCACCGCCTCCCAAGTTCGATGAGGAAGATGATCCTTTGATTGCAGAAGTAATCCTTCAGAAACGGATCTTGAAATTGAGCTAAAAATTTGTAAACTTAGGCTCTTCAAGTAGGAACGTATAAAAAGACAAACTCAAATCAAAATCTAGCAAGTTCTAATTCAATCCGAATAAGGTCACGATCTTTAAAGTGCTTAAGTAAAAATATCAACTTCGTCAACCAAAGAACAACTCATTAAAAGGGAATTAAAATCAATGAAATACACACTTAATACGTTATAAGAGGGAAACATAGGACATAGTATGAAATATTTTTATGAATAAACATGCCCTTACCCCCTCGATAAGGACATGTTATGAAAATATTCCCAAAGCATTTTACCATTCCTAAATTTGATAAGTATAAAAGAAAAAGTGATCCTCGTGATCACATCAAATAATTTTATATGGCTTTCCAAGAGGTCACATACAATGATAACTTCTTAAGGTGAATCTTATCTCACAACCTAAGGGCATTGGGATTGGAATGGTTCTTTAGCATACCCATAGGTTTCATAACAATGTGTCCGCGTTAGAAAAAAAAAAGTGTATGATATTATTCCTATAACATGGAAAATGATATCATGATGAATGACCTTTGCAATATTTTTACAATGATGGTGAGGGTTGGCAATTCATTTCCCTTTTTCCTTGCTTGAAAAATATCTAGTAAGCATATTTGTGCCTAACTTGAACCCAGAGATAGCCTTCCATTTACAATTGCACTATAACTCTAACTTTGAAGAACTTACAAGAGAAGGGAATTCAAATTGAAAAGCCCTCATTACAAAGGGAACGCTTAAATCAGTGATCAAAGAGAAACATGAAGAAAAAATATTATATAAACTAAATTTATTAAACAAAAAAACATGTCGATGGAGATGGCATTACAGACTCCAAAAGAGTCTAAACTATGCAGAATGGTCTGCTTCTCAATCTCTCACAAGCACCTCATCCCAAAGAACCCACCAAATGTGAGTTCCTACAGTTATCAGAATCCCTATCTGTTAAGCTAAAATAGTTAGATAAAGTAAACATGGTGGAGTAACCAACTGTGATGATACCATACCCAGAAAATGCTCCAAAACCTGTTTGGTTCAAAGAGCATTTGTAATGTGAATTCCACCGTGTTAAAGGGAACAAGAAAGAGAGGTGCTTGAGACTACGTCATTACATACAAGACCTCATTGAAGAGGTTAAAATCACCTAAGATTGTCCCCCTGACTCAGGAAAAGGGCCAAATGAGAAAATGGGTATCTTTGAAGAGCCCTATCCTAACCATGTAGATAAAAAGAAAATAAAGCCATATCATGGACAAACTTCCAATGACAATAGGACTGACATTTATATTTATCCCACTAATGATAGTTCCTTCCATTACCTCATAGGATGTATCCGTTCATCTGATGAATAGGAAAATACTATCAGGATTTTAGAAAAGAGTTGTGTAGTAGGGATGAGACGTGCTCATTTAATCATACAAAAACCCTACGTATCCCTTAAGAAGGTCATTACAATTTGATAGACTAGTTAGAGAAAACACCTGCTAGGATATCAATTTTAGATCTCCTCAAAATCTCTACTGCCCATAAAAACATACTTTATAAAACACTGTAAAGTTCGGGAGTCTCAACTTATGTTGATCCCGATCACCTCTAAGCCATGATTGTGCACCTTGAATCTAATGATCATATTACTTTAGATCATGTTGCAATCCCACATAATGACCCAGAGCATAAATTACACTTATACCTAGAAGTGGTTGCTACTAGTCACAAAATTAAGAGAATACTTGTGGATAATGGATCTGGTCTAAAAATTTGTACGTTGAACTTGGCTAAGCTGGTAGGCCATTCAAAAAATGGTCTAGGGGTAAAAAATATTACAATCATGATATATGATAATGAGGAGGGAGACTCAGTAGGAACTATAGTAGTTCTAATGGAAGTAAGGTCAACTTTTCATGATATAATGTTCCATGTTCTTGACTTGGATCTACTATACAACATTTTCTTAGGACGATCATGGATCCATACCATACAGGAAGTTCCTTCAACTTTCCATGAATGTATTAATATCTTCCATAAAGGACATATGATCACCATTCATGGTGATCTAGAACCATTTACACATTGCAGAGCCTTACATAGTTTTTCTCGTGTAGCTTATGAATGCCCTTCTGCAGACATTGTTATTCCTTTGCAAACATAGGTTTTCAAGGAACATGTGGATCCAGATTCACTCACTCCTTCCAATCAAGACTTTCCTTCATTGGTAAACCCCTTCGCATCACAGGAGGAAATGTCAAAAATATGGCCTAACCGCATCGTTCACCCTGAACATGCTTTATTAATATCAGATTTATCGGTGTTGCAAGGACACATGAAAAACCTATTTTCAGCTAAAAATAACTTGGGATAAATTCCTAAAACATTGGAGAAGTTCATTCCTTGTGGTTTCTTATCCGTAGAAAAGATGTTCAAAGGTTCCTCCATTAGATTACTGAATATACCATGGCTTCATGCCATTAGGCCACGCTATATGTCACAGTCCATCGTATGATGTTCATCATGGGTTATAATGGGTTTGGATGCATTATCAATGCACATGGGTGATTCAAACCCATTTCTATCCATTTCCTCAAATCAAACAAGCATGGTCTTGTAATTAGACCACATGACGATCCACCTGTTGAGATTGATGCCACCTCTTCCGAACATGTGGATGTCTCATCTCATTCGATAGTGATGTGGATTCCCAATGTATCCTCTATGAGGATATTTCTTCCAATAAATTATTCCCTAATTTAGTTGTCCTTACTTTATCCAGATCCAATCCTCAAACCAATTACCTAGTAACCCTTGCATATCCCGAACTTGTAGATTTGGATCAACAATTTCATCTGATAATTAATTTCTTTGAGGAAACAAGGAATTCGAATAATTCATGGGTCTCAGAGATTCTATTCTAGTGGGGATCACAGGAAAGGATTTACAATTCAACTAAACACTTATGCATACTTTGGATAAGAAGAAGAGATGTGTGGATAGGAATAAACACAAGTCTCATAGTGACAAACGTTTTGAAGAACTTGTAGAAAAACAAAATGAAGAACCTATGAATAAAATGACATATCTATTCAAGGATGATGATGAGTTACCGAGGGAGATTGACCTTACTATTCCCCTTGATCCTACCAGGATGGAATATACCTCTAAGTTGTTTTTGGAAGAAACCGTCAGTTTCAACATTGGCTCGGAAGAGGAACCTAGAATGACAAAGTTGTGAGCTCCACTCTAAGCTCAAGAACATAAGGTTTTTGTTTATCTATTAAGAGAATATGTAGATATATTTGCATGGTCATATGCCGATATGCTTTATTTGGACCCATACTTGGTCGCGCACAACATCATTGTGTACCTAGATACCAAACCAATCAAGTATAAGTTGATAAAGATGCACCCTAAAATTTCACTCCTTGTTAATGAATAACTTGAAATTTATTAGCTAATGATTTTATTAAACCCATTAACTATTTAGATTGGATATCTAACATAGTCCCTATTTTGAAGAAACATGCTAGTATAAGGATATACACCAAATTCTATGACATAAATAAGGCATGTCCCAATGATGACTTCCCCTTTCCTAATATTGATATGATCATTGATTCCACCGTTGCTTATGAAATGTTGTCCTTAATGGATGGTTTTTCAGGTTATAACCAAATCAGGATGGCAAAGGAGGATCAACATAAAAAGCTTTCATCATCCCTTAGGGAACATTTTTTACATGGTCATGCCTTTGGACTCAAAGATATGGGGGCCACCTATCAACATGCAATGACAGTCATCTTCCATGACATTATGAATGACATCATGGAGGATTTCATTCATGATATCTTGGAAAAATCCAAAAGTAGAGGAGAGCATCCTGATTGTTGAGACATATTTTTCAACATATCTGAGATTACAAGGTATGTTTCAACCCCATGAAGTGTGTCTTTTATGTTTTTTAAGGGAATCTCCTAGGTTTCATTATTTCACAGAGAGGAATAGAGGTAGATCCTACCAAGGTTAAAACTATTATAGAAATTCCTCCACCTACAAATCTTAAACAACTTAGAATTTTACAAGAAAAGATTCAGGTAATCCGTCATTTTATTTCACAACTTGCAGATAAGTGCCACCCATTTACGCATCTCCTCAAGAAGGATGTTACATTCAAGCTGGTCACAATTTTGTCAAAAGGCATTTGCATTGCTAAAATAATACCTTGTCAACCCACATGTACTCATGCCACCTACCCTAGGTGAACCTCTCCTCTTATACATCTATGCTACCCAGTTTTCTATTAATTCAATACTTTCCCAAGATGACCTAGACCATAGAGAAAGGGTAGTTTATTATCTTAGTCGCACCTTGATTTCCTACAAGTTGAATTACCCACAGATTGAAAAGGCATGCTTAGCAGTCATTTTCACCTTTCGAAACTTCGCCATTATCTCCTTACCAAAAAAATCAAGCTAATATCCAAATTTGATCCTTTCAAATACCTTCTATCCAAGTCCACCCTTACGGGATGAATGGCTAATTGGATCATTCTCCTAATTGAATTGGATATTGAGTTTGTGAATCAAAAATCCTTAAAGGGGTAGGTGTTGTCGATCGGTTAGTAGAAGCTCCTTTATCGGGATGGAACCTTTATGTTTGGGCCTACATCCATGATGTATATTGATGAATTTAAGAATGACAAGTCCATTTTAATGGATCATTTACCTTCCATGAATTTGGGGCAAGGGTAGTGCTCATTAGTCCCATAGGTGAGGTTATTCCAAGAGCATTCTATTTGGGATTCCCTTGCACTAATAACATTGCAAAATATGAGGCACTCATTTCCAGCCTCAAGTTCACTATCACTTGGAATATTAGACAACTATGCATCATTGGGGACTCCCAACTTATCATTAAACAAGTTAATGATGATTCAAAGGTTAAAGATGAAAAACTTATTCCATACAAAAGATTGGTTGAAACCTTGAAAGAATATTTTACACAAATTATATTTGAGAAAAAAACAAGGTTAGAAAATAGATCAATAGTTGCTATGGCTACAATTTGATCTCTCTTATGCATTCCACTTTAGGAGAGAAAATTTACTTTCTTTATAAATCATTTATAAATACCCGCATACGACATGTCGAATCTTGTTTGGCATGTTAAATTGTTTGTATATCCTCCCCTTGGTATTACCCTATATTTAGATACCTACAAGATGGTACATTTCCCCATGACATTACCCATTCTGAGAAGAAATCCTTTATCCTCTGTATAGCCCATTATATGCTATTAAGAGGCACCCTTTATCTTTGTAGCTACAAAAGGAATTTGCTTCATTGTTTGGATGTTTTTGACTCAGTCCATGCTATTAAGGAAGTACACGGTGGTATTTGTGGAGTAAAGACCAATTTTATGGTCTTGGCTAAGAATCTCTTAAGGGTAGGTTATTATTAGCCCAACATGGAAGTAGAGTGTTGTAATTTTGCCAATAAATGTGAGTTATGGAAAAAGTATGGAAACTTGATACATGTGTAGCCCATGCTTTCTGAGCCTATCGTGACACCTTGACCATTTTCTAAATGGGTTCGGATCTCATAGGAAGCTTCATCCTTCTTCTTTAGATGGCCACACCCACATTAATAATCCCACTGAGTATTTTACTAAATGGGTAGAGGTTGTGCCTCTTACTTATGTCACTAGTGTGAAAATTTCCAAATTCATCATGAAACATATCATTTTCCATTACGTTATCTTTTCCACCATTTGCACTAACAATGGTAAATCTTTGAAGAATAAAATGGTTAAGACATTGTGTAAATGCTTCCATATTCAACTCAAGTGGTCTACTCCCTATTACCCCAAAGGTAATGGAAAATCCAAAGCTACCAATAAAACCCTTATACGAATCATGGAGAAAATGGTAAGTAAACTTGGCCGTAATTGGCACTTACAAATACACCTTTCCCTCTAGGACTATCAAACCTCCATCCGCACTCCTTCTGGTGCGAACCCATATTCACTAGTCTATGGAATTGAATCCATCATACCCTTAGAAGTGGAGCTTCCTCCCTGATAATAACTCTCTTGGACTATCTTGATAAGGACGAAGAAGTATAGAATAGCTCGGCTAGAAAAGCTAGAGTTGTTGGATGAAAAGTGGATAAGAACACTTAATCACCTAGGTTGACCAAAATGGAGTATCGAAAGGATATAACAAATGGATCATTCATCATGAATTTGATGTAGTTGATCTAGTGTTGAAATAAAATAAAAATAATACCATCAAACAAAAAAAAAAAAGATAAGTTTGAGGCCAACTCGCTAGTGCCTTATGTGGTGGTTTTTAAATATGGGTAAGGAGCTTATAAACTAGCATATTATGATGGTGAAGAACTTTTGGAACCTATGAATGCCATGCATCTCAAGCAGTTCTATACTTGAGCATGGTGAAAATATCATAAAAGAACTAAAAATTAGAAAAATAAAGAAAAAATATGTCATCCACATGAGAAAACCATGCAATTATGGCACAGTGGGAAGGTCTTTAGATGAAAACTAGTTTCCAAAGCACTCAAGGAGGATTTGTCGGTCACAAGTTGCTCTTGCATCGGGATGGGTAACCCTCAATGCTTTCTATAGATAAATTCCTTTGCTAGGTATAAAAACCCTATCTATTCTATCTTATAAATTTGTGATCTAGATTATTTGTTCTTGCATCTACGTGAGGGATGTGCCTTTGTGTATTCCCTGCTAGTGTTGTGGGTACCGTCACATTCCACTTTCTCATACATATGCATGTGGATTTCTTCCGTTTGTAAATTCCCACATCACGTTGGGTGCATTTATGCTTCTTTGTTCTTGTACATTAATTTCAGAACATGACCTTAGAAAATATTAAAACATTGAGAGAAAGATACACAAAAATATAGCATTCAAAAAATCTCCTTCTAGGGACAAAACTACACCAATGTTTTAACATTGTCTTAGGTAACCTCAAAAACAATGTGAATAGTAGCGTTGAAAACATATCTTTCTAGATAACCTAAAAAATCAAAAAATATATCAATGATGTCCCGCAAAAACAAGGTAATGATTAAATTGCTTTTAGTTGTCGGTTTGTATAGTTTTTGTTGTATATTTGCTTAGTTTTGTTAACTTTTTCTTGTGTGTTTGTTTACTACACATTTATTGTTTTCATATCTACCATCTATCATTCATCACATATAATATCATCGATATATAAAAAAATCTAATTTTTGCATCATGTATGTATACTAAGCTAATCATCACATATTGTATCATCAATGGGGGCAAAAGGGGTTGTACATGATCACAAATATATCCCACCTCCCGCACCAAGATATCTAATATCATCCGAAATTAAATCATTTACTAAAATATCTCATGTACAACACATATGATATCATCTAAATCACCCTTGGGCACTATTTTCCACCTAACACTTAACTCTTCATCGTGGGCCATTTTTTTAATATTTCCAGTGCTTCCTCTCTTCTCTTTTTATCTAGCACCATGATTATTTCTAAATAATTATTGTTGGCTCAATTATCTTCTCTCCGGGGTATTTTATTGCCACTTGATGACCTTGTCTCGCTTGCCTTGGGATATTTTCACTTGCTTTTAGGTTACCTTCCATTTCCTAAATTCCTCTAACCAATCAAATATTTAAAAATTATAAAATCATTCAAAAATTAGAAAAGAAATCATAAACACTTTGAAAATGGACTAAAATTTGTAATTAACTCATTTTTAGCTGAACTCTATGTATCTCACATGGCACTCTTCTTGTATCTTGCTGACATTTTCACATTTTTTGAAAGAACAAGTGGCGGATCACCAAACTCTACAATCATTTACAAAATCTATGTTTCTTACTTCATCGTAATCTAGGGCACTATTAGTTGAATGGTACTATTTTTGTTATGCACATTGCTTTTCCATTAGACCAAAGTGTCCATCCATCCTTTCCCTTACATATACAAATTTCTTGGTGGATAATTTTCAACCTTTTCATTTACGTAACATTTGGTACTACATCTCGATAAAATTTATTTGTGCAACTATCTTGAACGTTGTTGGTTTGAGTGTGTGATTCTACTTATTTCCCTGTTAGATGAGTTTGTTTAGTTCTCGTATTGCATTGCATGTTTGTATTTTTTATGTAGTTGTTGTTTTAGCAAGGCACGGTTATTTTTATCTTGGATTTTCATGTCATTTTATGCTTCCATCATATGATTACATTTTAATAAGGACCGATGATGAGGATACTAAGAAAAATAATGATTAAAAATTATTTGAACTAGTTTTTGGATAGCTTAATATCCCTTTTTCTTGTTGTTCTATAATGTTCTCTTCACACTTTTCTTTCTTCTGTTCTAATTTTTATCATCGATCAAGTTTTTCCATCACCCCATCAACACTGAGGGGGAATCCTTCATCCTACTAATTTTTCTTCTACACCTTAAAATAAATCAGTTGCTTATGTTTTTCTATTATTTTTTAAGTTACGTAGCTTACATCACCCCAAAGAGGGAAAAATGTAGACACCTGTAGTTTGATCAAAGCACTATTATTCTTAATATTACACTAACTATTTTCACTCCTCACAAATTGATGACATACCATCAGTTATACCTATCTAACTCCCCTCTTACGATACTCTTTTGGTCATATTTGTCTTATAAATAAATTAAGTAGGCTAATATAAGCCTCTTATTGACTAAACCATCTTCTCATTCCCTTATAAATTATTTCTTATAGCTTCCTAGACTATCAATCCATTTCATTGAATTGATTAGACCTCTCAAAACTCTCTCAAAACCCTAAATCCTCTCTAAACATGATTAACTAGTATAACCTAGGTTAATTACCCTAAACCATGATCAACCTATTCTAAACTTAGTAAAATCTTAATTTGAATCACTAATCAACTTGTTGACTACTTTTTAGCCCCACATGCACAAAAATCCCCCACTTTCCCAAATGGAAAACTATAAATAGGACTAGAACCCCCTCTCATTTATAAGAACACTCTTTCTTCCTAACATAAACTATAGCATTTTTCTTAGGGCTCAGAGTTATCTTATTTCTTTCATTGAGCTATTGATTTTCCATTTCACTACACACCAAGCATTGAGTAAATGGGAAGAACCATTGGCCTTGATGTCATTAATGGTGAGCTCCCATTCTCATAATCACATAACCCGATTTCTTAGAATCCTTCCTAGGTTCAGTTTTAAAGCTTTCAAAAGTAGAGGATTACTAAATATGCTAGATTTTCTTGTTTATTTTAATATTAATGTACGAAAAGTGATGGATCCTTGTTTATCTATTATTTGATGGTCCAATGACTAGTTTTTAAGATCATGCAAGATTTCTTTAGAGATTCTTACCCCAAGTCCACGACTTTTGCAACCTTTCATTGAACACAAAATCAAATAAATATTGATGATAAATAATCATGGTTAGTATGAAATAAACACAATAATGAATATCAACCATGATGGTCATATACTATCAATGTGCATCCATAATTAAGCAAGATATGAGCTCTAACTACAATAATCATGATAATATGCTATAGCCAAAATACACCAATGCTATCAAAGTATGAAATGATAACATAAATCCATCATAGATAAAATAGGATCAACTATATCATTTATTACTAGAAACAAAAATCATGTGCTGAAACAAAATATGATAATAATCACTATTAGATTGGTGCTTCGAGCCCTAACAATCATTGATCCATAAAATGTTCCAAATTAACTCATATAATATCTAGATAGATCTATAAACCATGTCCAAAATATCCTAGAAGTAGAGAGTCAACATCTGAACTAAAGAAAGAAAATGGTGGGCACTACAACTCCCTCTCTTAAAATTAGATTTCCTCCTCACGATGTATTATGTCATATCATGCGGTTGTTGGTCACAACAAGGATTTTCTTCAATTCGTAATTGGTCATGTACT
The DNA here is from genome assembly GCA_018340775.1 of Taxus wallichiana var. yunnanensis. Classification (NCBI taxonomy): domain Eukaryota; kingdom Viridiplantae; phylum Streptophyta; class Pinopsida; order Cupressales; family Taxaceae; genus Taxus; species Taxus wallichiana. The sequence continues at coordinate 446,013,955 of CM031241.1, read as the reverse complement.
AAGTGTTTCTCTCATTTAGAGTGATTTAATTAAAGAAATTTATAACTTTTGAGGAAATTTTTATCAGCGTCATTATTTAAAACATTCAAAAAGTCATATGTAGTGTATGTCCAATATTAAGGTCAATGTAAGGGGACTATTTTTTTTTCTCAATGAACATGTCTCACCAATTATAACATGGTTCAAGGTGAAGTGTATTTCAAATACGAGAATATTAATCAAGGGAATTTGTAGCTTCCAAACAAATTCATTTGTATTATGTTCTATCTTTCCTACAAGAGTCCACTTAAGTTGGTCAAAAATATAAGTTCCACATTTAGAGGAACTTTTTATGGGTGAGCCAAGGAGACGTTCTTGTTATGTTAAACAGGGTTATCAAGTTTTTCATACTAGATGTGTACAAGCCAACTCATGGAAACCATCTAAGGTGCCATAAATACCACACAAGGAGAGTGAAATTTTCCAAGATTACACGTGGTTTCACCTTCTAACTCACCATTACTTTAAAATTTGGAAGAAAAAAGTTCACGAGCCTACCCAATATGGTCCTAACATCTGCATTATTCATTAAGGTCAAGAATGAATATTCAAACAATACCAAAAAAATTAATGGTGATGACTTGAAGTGACAATTATTTTGACGTTCATATAATGATACTACCGATAATTTTTGGTGAAGTATATATAGCCAACCACCAAGTTAGGGTTGATTTTATAATTTTGTTTCAATGTTTCATAAAATGGACCATTTCCTAGAACATCTCTTTTCTGGCTCAAAATTTTCTTTAGAAAAATCATCAGTGATGGTTTAATTTATTATTGTTTAACATTTACCTAAGTTTCCAACATTATAGAACAATTCCTGTGTTTTCAACTTCATGAAAAAGTCACATTAACTTAATGAAAACAATAAGAAACAAATTTTCAATTCAATAAGAAGTGAATTTTTTTAACTTAAATTCTATCATTTCTTAATTTCTATAATCAATAGAAAACATGAATGAGTTAAGCAAAGAAAAATCCATCCAAAGGGGATGTTTCCCAAACCTATCTAAATTACAAATTTTTCACTTGGACGGATTACCAGAACTTTTCCATTCATACCTTCGTCAGAGTCCAAGAGGTTAATGCACATTTTTATTTATGGAAAAGTATAGCCTGATGCTTCTCATATCCAAAACCTATGATTCCCTTAACTCAAAAATTATTTTGTAGATAATGACCAATTATTTCAAAAGAGAGGTATATAAAATATTCTTAACTACGGGGTGAATCCATTTAGAGAATGAAATTTAAATTTTTCCACCCTATTGAGCGGTAATTCCAAATGGGACATGTTTAAAATATTATTCCAATACAACATGGATTTCAATACCACTCCAAATTTTACTTTTATTAATTGGTGTATATACTTTTAACGAAGTTCGTCTTCACCCAAGGTAGGTGTTTAGACTTTTGCAAATATCATGGTATACAAAAGAAATTTACTTCCAGGTATACATCATAGCATAATGGTGTGGAAGAGAGAAAGAATATAACCATCATGGATATGGAGAGAAGTATGATGAAGGCAAAGCATCTTTCAAATGAGTATTGGGCTGAAGTAGTATCAAACCGTTATTTACATCATAAACAGTGTCCAACAATTTTTTTGGAAACATGGTTCCTCAACAAGCTTGGACTAAGAGAAAACATAGTGTTTCTCATTTTAATGCTTTTGGTTGTGTGGCATATTCACATGTACCTGATGAGCTAAGGAAGAAGTTAGAAAAAAGGAGAAAAGTGCATATTTATTGGATATCCAGAGAATCGAAAATCTTACAAATTTTTTATTCCAGTTACCAGAAAGGTCATAATCAGTAGAGATGTAAAAATTGTTGAAAATGATGCATAATATGGAAGTATTAAGAAAATGGTTAGTGTACCAGTAACTATTCCTCATGATGATATGGTAGATGAAAGCAATGAGTAGCAAGGTATTGCATCTTCTTAAAATCTTGGACATGCACCACAAGTTATAGCACAAGCTACACCTCCATCTACTTCTAGGAGGTCTCCAAGATTTTAGTTATCTTCAACCATCCAACAAACACACAGAGAACACCAAAATTTACTCGTTTGGTACAAACCAATTCATTATTAGATATCACTTTGCAATGAAAACAAGGAATCTTAGTAAGATTTATAATGTTGATACATCTAATGATTGTTCGGCTTTTGCATTATTTTCTCAAGTGCGCAGATCAAGTATACTTTCAAGAGAATATAGACAATGAATTTTGGGTTCAAGTCATGGATGATGAGATAGACTCCATAGAGAATAATCAGACATGGGAATTGGTATATTTTCTAGAAGGAAAGGACATAATAGGAGTGAAGTGTGTCTATAAGACCAAATATATTGTTAATTGTAAAATACAAAAACATAAAGCAAGTTTGGTTTGCAGAGGTTTTTCATATAAATATGGAGTAGATTACCACGAGATGTTTGCACATGTACCACATTTGGAAATGGTAAGAATGGTTTTAGCAATAGCAGGTTAAAAAAAATGGCCTATTTTTTAGATGGATGTAAAATTAACATTCTTGAATGGTATCCTTGAAGAATACATTTATGTGAATCAGCCATAAGGTTATGAGATTGAAGGTCATGAAGGAAAGGTATACATGTTAAAAAAATTACTTTTTTATCTCAAGAAAGCACTTCGAGCTTGGTACAATAGGATTAATTCTTGTTTTATACACAATGGTTATAGTAGGAGCATAAGTGAGTCTACCTTATACATCAAGATCAATGAGCAAGATTCATTCAAATCAGATATGAAGAAAGAATTTTAGATGATAGATCTAGGCCTCATGCTTTATTTTCTAGGAAAATAAGATCACAATCGAAGCTTTAGTTTTTATTTCACAAGAAAGGTTTGCTAATGATGTTTTGAAGAGATTAAACATGTTGAATTTCAATCCAATGCCAACCGATAAGGCCAAAATATGCCTCATCAATGTGCAATGAATGATCTCATTTTACTCCCCTTTTAATCAAGTTTGACTACATTTGGTGGATTTTGTTTGATCTAGTATGCATTAGGATATAATTGTACATTTTTTTATTTAGATCAGATGTATAAAAATCTATAACTCTTTAAAAATGTGTGGATTTTTTTTTGAATAAACAAGTCATATTTGGTTAGATAAGCGAAGTGTGAAGTAACCAACACCAATTTGAGGAAGTTGGCTAAAATGTGGCTTAGCTTCGGAACTACATCACTTAGATCCGAATGCCATCACCTAGATTTGGAACTCTATCACTTAGCTCCGGAACTCTATCACTTATCTCTCGAAACTCTATCACTTAGTTCCAGAACTCCATCACTTAGCCCCGAAACTTTCACTGTTAGTTCTGAAAGGTTTCCTTTTGTCCCTGAAACTTCTCCAAAATTCTTAAATTAATGGGAATCTTTTTATTCTATCAAAATTTGGTTATGGAGAAATTAATGGGCCCTCTAATCAGGAACAGACCAACAATTTTCGGTTCTTCACACTCCAAAAATACTTATGTAAGACCAACAGTTGTATGTCCAGCTAGTTTTCTAAATTTCATATCTACTTTGGGCACCATTCGGTTTCACTATAACTTGTAGGTGGATATAAACCTATTGAATACTCATGATTGTAAATGCATCTTCAAATGGAGAAATATATATAGAGAACTGAACATAGATAAAGTGGAGGATGATATATATATACAAACATATACAAAGTTAGGTTATGTAAGACAAAATAATTATATAATAACATAGTCACTTAAGTTTTAGAGAATCATACTGTGTTAAATACTCATTCAAGGTGGATCAAGGGATCACTCCTCCATGAAACAAGATCCTTTATTTTATTGGTATTTATATCTTCAAGCAATTTGTATAAATATGTTATTTAGCAATTTTGTAAGCTTTTGTTTCTTAAACTTAAATTTGTTACATTACCTATTTATTGTCCATGCGGGTGTTTTAGTGTACATTTTTATTTCCTCAAAATAATTTTTAAAAAAATCTCCAAACTGTGTTTATTTCTAGCAGTTTGTTTCATTCTACAAAGTGTGTTTATTTCCAGCAGTGTGTTTCATTCTATAAAGTGTGTTTATTTCCAATAGTGTGTTTCATTATACAAAGTGTGTTTATTTCAGCAGTGTGTTTCATTCTACAAAGTGTATTTATTTCTAGCAGCGTGTTCAATTCTGTAAGATTTGTTCATTTCATAAATATGTGTTTATATAAACAAGTTTATTATAGTTTAGTTTTAATAAGGCTTTGACTAGAAAATCTTAAAGACAATTTTAAACCCCCTAGAACATAAAAATAATAAATATCTACAATCAATTACTATTTCATTGAGATTTTTCTTGTTTCCTATAGCTTCAGACACACCCTTGATTTGAATATGACATCAACCATGAGTTGATTAAATGAAGGGAATAACGACACCCATCATTTTTGGCACCATTTTTGGGAACTCAATAGTAAGAATATTCTAATTATGTGTCAACAAGGAAACAAATCATACATCTAGTAATTACAAAATATTCCCTACATTATCATATATTTATGAGTAGACCAAGAGACTTAAATGGTATATTTCTTTGACAAAAATCTCAAGAAGAATTATAAGCATCATCTAGCTCAAATAAGGAATTTGAGTAGGAATTAGAAGCACCATTGTCCCCTATTATACAATAAGTTGAACTTACGCCTTTGGAATATTTGGATCAATCACCAAAAGGAAGTGGAAATTTTAGGATAAGGATTATATCCCAAGACCCTCTTAGAGCAAGTTTTGATTCTCAATTGAGCAATCAACCTCCTACTCCCGACTTTGCCCTTCACCAAAGTGGTTCATGCACCACATTAATATGGAAAAAAATCGAGAAGATATTGCATATATGGCATGAGAAGTTGAAAGATAATTTGATAGGACATTTACTTATCCAATTCAATTAGAAGATGATGATACACCTATGAATAATATTTCAGCTTCAAACTTGCTAACATGTAGAGGGATGTCATATGAGGACCCCGACCAATTTTTGTTAGAATTTAAAGTATTGTATTAGACCTGTGACTATAAAATAAAAAATCAAAAACTCAAGTTATTCCCATCTATTCTGAAAGATGCAAAAATGAGTTGGTTAATGGGATTAAAATCCATTTCCATTACCACTTGGGGGAAAATGGAAACTTCCTTCCTATACAAATAGCATGACTATTGTAGAGGGAGAAACAAGAAGTAATATTTATTTAGGATCAAATAGGAGGATGAAAATATGGAAGATTATTAAGATAGATTCCTCTTTGTAAGTAAAAGGTGTGGATTGACACTTCAAGAAGAGCTAAGAAAACCATTTTTCTTAAAGGTTTGGATGATGAATATATGGAATCCCTTAATTTAATGGGAGGTTGAAACATCAATCAATTCGAGAATGAATGATATTAAATACCTTAGTAGAAGTTATTCAAGAAGAAGGGGTGGACCTAGGAAATGAAAAACTATGAAAGGAACAAATCCATAAATTAACAAACTTATGGATGAACTAGAAAATTTAAAAAAATATTCCAATTCAATTAACTTCCACCATGGATGGATTTCAAGCCAAAGTAGATGCTAATACTAAACCATTAGCTATGTACTGTCCTAGATGTAGAAAGAATCATGCAATAAGAGATTGTCATGTGGATAAAATAGAAATATGTCTTATTTGTGAATGTAGGGAAGATGAAGTTAATGTTTGTTCTCTTCTTCCTTTCATAAAAAAATATCTTTAACAAACCAACACTTCATCCACTACAGAAGAAGTAAATTTTTTCCAGAGACAACCTATCCAAGGGCAGTTCATACCAAGATTTGTTCCTAATCCATGGATGATGTCATGGGTGGCTAAGACACTACAAAAAAATTGGGGAAAACCACCTTGGGCCGCTTAACCAACATGGAATTCAAAGATTAGGCAGACAAGCTTGGTATGCTCAAGGAAACCAACAGACTCTAGGTAACCCTTAGTCACAACCTAGGTGGAACCCTAATAACTACGCTCAAGGGAAGACATATACCAACTAAAATCAACAAGCCAAAATGGACAAGGTTCACAAACTAAAAATTTGGTTCAAACACAAATACAAGCATGGCTAATCGCAAAAGCAAACAAACAACCCCTGTCTATGGAACAGAGCAAGAAAAACTAGTTAATCTTAATGACATGGACTGTAAGGATATTCAAACCATATATGGAAAAATAATTAATAGTCCACCTATTATAATTACCGAGATGTTAGATGAAACTGAAACCCTAGTTCATTTATTCCTAAGGTTGATGAAAAAGAAAAAGAGAAGCCTGCAGATAACAATTTTATAGAAAATCCATTTCTAGAAAGACTTATGGAATTTATTAAGACCAAGGAATCTAAACTAGTTTAGGAATTAAGGAAATTAAATATTGAAATACCATTGTTAAAAAATCAAGGACATTCCTGAATTAAACAAATTAATCAAAATGTTATGCTTGAAAAGAATTGGAAGGAAGAAGTAGTACCCTAGGACTATTAAGGTAGATGGGGAACTTGCTTATTTATTAGTAGGAAAACTCTTACTTCCCAAATATTGAGATCTTGAAAGCTCTGTTATTTCTATCTCTATAGGAAATAAACATATACATAATATTTTGGTTGATTTGGGAGAAGTTATAAATGTGATGATAGTAGAAACTTTGAAAACATTACGATTGAAAGGTATATAACCTACTATTACCATATTACAGATGGCAGATCGGTTGGTAGCGAAACTAGAAGGGGTCATTGAAGATGTGGAAGTCATGGTGAGTCATGGGAGTATCCAGTGGAATTCCTTATATTATGGTCAGAAAGTAAAACACTTGATTATCCCATTATTTTGGGTAGACCATGGTTAGCTATAGTTGTTGCCTTAATTGATTGTAGATTAGGTGATATGATTATTTCCAATGGTAAGAGTTCTAAGTAAATTTCCATATATACTTCTTCACAACCTTTTGTTAATAATAAAAAAAAATAACGGGTTGATGATCTAAATATTAATAAACAAAACTTGTCTTCTTTGAGCTATGATAACATTACATGATCATGTATAGGAGGTGGAGAATATGATTAATCACCCATCGAATGATCACCAATTGTCTTTGGAACAATCAGGGATATTTCCAAACCTTTAGACTTAGTTTCGGAACATTCATACTTATCTCCAAAACCACAGCAATTCCATGCAGATGTAAATAATTTTTCTCTAGAGGAATATGATTTCCCTTTAGGAGGGGTAGAAATAGCTATGGAATCAGTAGCCTTGGTCTCAAAGATATAAGGGAATAGTAAGGAATTTTTGGAAACCATCAGTGATGAGGAGTTTGACCAACGACAAGATAAGTATCATAACTCTTCCTCTCGTTTCTTTATCCATTATTCTTTCTCAAGGTAACTTTTGAGACATTATTGCATATCATATGTTTTTACCACATTTATATCCACTAAACACCCTAATGGAAACTTTTCAACAAATCAGTTCATCACACACTAGAACTAAACAAATTGACATTAAACCAGTAAAATTTTGAACATTAACATATGGTTGGAAAATGATCAAGAACCTAAATTGTTTGATGAATTCAAAGGAAATACTAGAGATTTTTCTTGGGACTATAAAGACATGAAAAGAACCCATCTATGTATTTGTACCATCACATTTATACTAAAAATGTTAAACTAGATAAGCGAACTCAGAGACGGATCAACCCAGCTTGAGGAACATACTTAAGTAGAAAATTGAAAAGCTATTACAAGTAGGATTTATCTACCCCATCTTAGATAGTCAGTGAGTGTCTCCTCTTGTAATTGTGCCTAAAAAATGGAAAATGGATAATTTTTGTTGATTATAGGGAATTGAACAAAGATACACTTAGAGATTATTTTCCCTTACCATTCATAGATCAATTTTTAGACAACCTTTAAGGTAAATAGTAATTTTCCTTCCTAGATGGCTTTAGTGGATATAATCAAATTAGTCTGGCTAGTGAGGATCAGAAAAAAACTACGTGTACTTGTCCATGGGGTACCTTTTCCTACTGTGGTATTTCCATTTGGACTATGTAATGTTCCAACAACCTCACAAAGGGTTGTAATATAAATTTTTCAAATATAACTAATGATTGTGTGGGGGTTTACATGGATTATTTTACTGTGCATGGAGAAACATTTGATGATGCCTTGAAAAATTTGGACACATTATCAACAAGATGTGAGAAACACTATTTGGCTCTTATTCATGAGAAATGTTTGATGATGGTTGATGAGGGAATTGTACTGGAACACCACATTTCAAAAATAAGAATTCAAGTTGACCAAGACAAAATCATGATTATTTCATAATTACCTATTCCACAAAACCCCATGGATATCAAGTCATTATTAGGACATGTTGGGTACTATAGGATTTTTATCAAAGAATTTAGTAAAATTTATGCCCCCATATTTGGTTTGCCTACCAAGGATTTTGAATTTTATTGGGATTACAAATTTCAACATGTTTTTTAGAGATTAAAGAAAAATTAATCACTGCCCCAATATTAAGAGGACCTAATTGGGAGAAAACTTTTCACATCTAAACAGATGCCTCAAATAACTCAATTGGTGCAGTTTTGGGACAAATTGATGAAGAAGGGAAAATCTATGCTATTTACTACCTTAGTAAAAATATTAATCCCACTGAAACAAATTACACCACCATTGAAAAATAATTTTTTGCAGTGATCTATTTAATTAATAAGTTAGGACATTGTATTACAGGTACACAATATTTGTACATATAGATCACTCAATAAGTAGATACCTAATAAAAAAACTAGTGGTTGGAGGTAGAATAATCATATGGTTATTAATTTTACAAGAATTTGATATTACCATTATGGATAATATAGAAAAGTATAATGTGGTAGTTGATTTCTTGTAAAGATTAACCACTACAAGGGAGCCAGATCCAATTAAGGAAAACTTTCCAGATGAACAATTATTTTCTATTTCAACTGATACACCATGGTTTACTGATATGGTGAATTATCTTGCAACAAGGAAGTTTCCTCCTTATTTTAATAAGAAAAAATGAAAAGGCTAATTAGAACTAGTGCAAAATTTAAATGGTTAAATGAAATGTTATTAAAATGTCATCCTGATTTGGTTTTACGCAGGTGTGTGAGAGAAGATGAAATATTGGACATACTTAGGGCATGTCATGATGAGCCAAGTGGATGATAATTTTCAGTGAAAATAACAACACACGAAATACTTGGCACTAGTTGTTATTGGCCATCTTTATATAAATATGTGAAGATATACATCAAGCAGTGTGATCCCTATCAAAGATGGGATAACAAACATTCGCTAGTGAAATGCCTCTGCAACCTCAAGTGGTGATTGAACCATTTGAAAGGTGGGGGATGGATTTTGTTGGACCTTTTAGTCCTCCTTCACAAGGAAAAGATCACATTCTTGTATTATGTAACAAAGTGGTCAGTGGTACAGACTTTAACAAATGCTAATGAAGATGCAGTTGATGATTTCCTTTGGCATAAAATTATAATGAAGTTTGGTACACCAAGAAGGATAGTTTAATAACAAGGCCCATAATTCATGTCAAATATGATCCGAACTTCACAATTTACTATCAGATCAATCATAGGAATTCATCTCCCTATCACCCACAATCAAATGGACAAGAAGAAGTAACAAATAGGGAATTAGAAAACATTCTCACGAAAATAGTTGAAGCAAGTAGAAGAGATTGGGTGAAAAGGCTACCTCATTCTATTTGGGCTTATAACACAACTTGGAAGACTATAACAGGGTTCTCACCGTATGATTTAGTATATGGGAAGAATCACTTATTACCAATCGAATTTGAACTACAAACATTGATGACAACTGCTAAATTGGGTGTTGAATTTTATACAACACAAAAGGAAATAATTCTTCAACTCAATGAAATCGATGAGATGAGATTGGAAGTACTTCAATAGATAGAGATAATCTAAGACCAAAGGAAGTAGTGACATGATACACATATCAAGGAAAGGAAATTCAAGATAGGAGATTGGACATTACTGTTTGATTCCAAGTACCAGCAATTCAAAGGAAAGTTGAGAACTAGGTGGTTATGACCTTATCAGATTGAGAAGATATATGAAAATGACTCTATTCAACTACTTATCATTGATCGCAGCTGAAAGACACTTTTGGTCAATGGAAATAGGCTAAAAATCTATACCAACCATCCTACAAGGGATGAATTCTTGAAGAAAATTTAAGAAGACAATGAATTTGATCATATGCAAAAACCTAGTTCTTCCAAAATGAACAAGTAATTAGATGGAAGGATCTAAAAAATAAAGCAAAGGGAATGAAAACCAGCAAATGGCATTCTCTTCCCCAAAAAAAAATAAATGAAAAAATTAAAATTAAAATTAAAAAGGAAATAAAAACTAGTAAATGGTGTTCTCTTCCCCAAAAACATTTTTCTCAAAAGGCCAATTTAGAACAAGAAATGACAATTGGTCTCATTAATAAACGACTAATTCAAATAAAATGAACTTCTTTGGAATTCCAGTTGTCTTTTCTAACCATTTTTCTTTTTTAGGAATGATGTCTCAAAAACATGGATGGATTACATCAACAAGGACAATAATTATGTCTTGATATTATTAAAGGTTAAATTAAAAGTTTGCATGTATGATTAGACTTGATTTAAGTTGGTAGTATAATGACTCATTTATTGTAGATCATGATTAAAGGAAAATAATCATGAAGGTGATGTTGACTAAATAAATGGAAGTGGCGACATATTAGTAACAAACTTTCATTTAGGTGGAATAAAATAAAATTGGGAATAACTTTAGAGAAGTTTAGGGTAAGTGCACCAAGTTGGTGGACAAAAGGGGTCTTAAGTGAACGCATTTTTGTGAAAAAAACTTCAACTTGTACGAGTTTTTAGAAATAGTTACACTCAAAATTGGAAGATGTTGTATGATGATGAATCATATCATTTTGATTGTAGTTTCTAAGCTACTAAATTTTATTGAAAACATATAAGTTTAAGTGTGTCAAACAACTAAAATACCAACAGATGCTCCTGTTTTTGTTAAAAACATAATAGAGTGACTTTCATGCCCCCACCATTTTTGAGAACCACTTAGTATTTTTGAAAACCCTTTGGTAGAATGATAGCTACAAGAATCTAGTTTGTGCTCCATTTTGTTTTAGATTTTTATAGCAAATAGTTTTTAATTTATGATTTTCTAGTACAAAAATTTTATGTTTTGAATAATAACGGAGCTCCGACCATGTCCCCCTTACTACCTCAAAGAATAGTGAGAATTAGATTTTTTTTTGAATGTCTATAGAATTATGCCTAGTTTTGGCTGGTATAATTTTTTTAAAATTTTGATCACCTTAAAAAAGGATACACCATGAAAGATAGACATATTACACTTCAAAAAATTGCTATAAAAAGGCATAGTTAGAAAATAAATAACATGGAAACCTTATATCAGTCAGAAAATTTGAAGAATCATATTTTTAGAAATAAGAAACTCTGCTCTACGTCGTGGTATAATGTTTTAAAAATGGATTGATTGTTTTATTTGGATTTATCATAGAGGAAGTGGATTTTTACATTTTCTTACAAAAACACGTTGTTTGTTGTGTTTGTATAGGCACATGCCTCAGGCTTGGGGATCCAAACTAGATCCCAAGCCTTGAGGCATGGCTTGGAAAAAGAGAAAATACAAAACACATATGCATTATAACGCATACGCGTTACCTGAACTTCTCTAAAACTTTGAGCAAGGCAAGGTATATCCGCTATATCAAATGTAGCTAATGTATTAGAAATGGGGATGAAATACATAATGAAAATGTAGAGAATAATGATTTTTCAATGAATAATTAATTTAAAATGAATAATGATATTGAATTGAATGACAATGTTGGTATGGATGAATAAATTTATATGAATCCAAACCTGAGAATTCAAATGTTAACCCCGAAATTTGTATGAAAACATTGAATGAAGAAAGTAACCTTGTGAACGAATATTCACCTATAAGAACACCTCCTTCCATTTTGCAAAGAAAAGAAATTCACTTAATTGAAATGGATGAAAACATTATAAAAAAATGCCTAAAAAAATGTCTCGAAAGAAATGTGAGAAGAAAAGCTAGTGGAATTTTAGACAATTACTTTGAGAATTTAAAATGACACAAAAAGATGTCTATTATTTGTTAAATTGATGAAATTAATTAAGATGAGACCTATAATGAAGACCCTGGGGTTAAGAACATATAATTTTGTTCATCAAATTACGTCAATTGTTGAAAACATACATAAAGCATACCAAACTGTAGGTGGCAAAAGATGCACCAAATATAGTAATGCTACAAGAGATGCACTTACTAATTGTATAGTAAGTGATAAAACAGTTAATAAACGCTTGATTAGAAAAATAAGAAGTGCTTTGAAGCTAAACATAAAAACACTAATGAAAGCATTAGAGAGACATAAACATCTTGAGTCAGTCAATAATAATGACTATTGGGATTTCTCTAGCAGACTTCCATGAAAAGACAAGAATACATCTAATATTCTAAAATAATTAATTGTAAAATTTTGGAATGAGAACACAAGGGTGTCACCGAATCGAAGAGATACAGTAGAAACAAGAATAGGTTCTCGTAATCATGAATTATGTGTAAAAATTTCTTAGATATGACTCAAATAGAATTGTTCTCTAAGTTTAAGAATGAAAATCTAAAAATTAACATTAGGAAAAGATTCTTTGAAATGAGTAAACCCTTTTATGTGAAAATCAATCACTCATCTACCACTTGTTGTTGTAGGAATCATGTTGAATTTTCAATGCATTATGATGTTTTTGTCAAATATGTCATGTTTTGCATATTGACATCATTTGCAGGAGTGTGGAATAAATGTCCCACAAAAATCTTCAAGGTAATATATTCCGACAATATTTTGTCAAAAATCAACAAGACAATTTTGTTATAACAAAGCATGTTTGGATGGAATGTGCAATGTATGCGATGGCTTGCCAAATCTAAAAAGTTGTATCCATGAGGAGGGTAAATATTCAATAGGAAAATAATTAGTTGATTTCACCAAATATAAATAGGTGGGATATCAATTAAAATATGGAAAAAAATATAAGAGTTGTGAGCTTGTTAGAAAAGAATTACCTGTATCAAAATATATGGTCAAATTCGGAGGAGGAATTTTTTATGAGTATGCAAGGCTCACACATATAGCTTGATGGTTGGATGAACAATTCAAGTTAAGCAAGACACCTTCCCACTTGGTACTATTGTTTCATTAGTTTCCTTCATAGAGAACTACACATTGCAACCACAAATGGAGGTTCAATATCAATATTATAACTCAGTACAAGTTTCTATTTTTCGTGCATATAGCATTCATGCACTCTCCTGAAATCACTTACCAAGAATGAAAATATATTAAGAGAGTGTCATTTATACATCAATGATGATCGAACACATTCTAAAAAATATGTACAAGGATGTTTCTAGGTGTTTTATGCAAACTTGAATGAGAGGAACATTAGTTTTGATCAACATTACATTAGGTCAAACAACTGCACATCACAATTCAAGAATGCACGGATGTTTTATTGGCTAAGTAGGATGCACAAAGAAAATTTTTTTAAACATATCTAGATTTTTACTGAGGAAGGGCATGGAAAAGGAGAGCATGATGGTGCAGGAACATGTGTGAAAAAATCACTTCTAAGAGAAGTGTTAAAGTTCAAGGATGGTGATAAATTTACAAATGAAAATAACATTGTTGATTAGTGTGTCAAGAATATGGACCATGAATCTCAAGAGAGATCAACGGTTCATATATATTTTTGGTTGATAGAGGAACAACATATGGAAAACTTTGAAGATTGTATGACAGTTGCACGATCAAGTGATATGCACTCATTCTGTAGTTCAGATGCAAATGCATGGACTATTTATACTAGGTGAATGACATGTTTTTATATATCATGCATTAATTTTACATGGAATGAATGTGAGTCACAATAGTGGGTGGATGAATGGACTTGTAGACCTCTAATTCCACTCGACACACATCAAGTTCCATAAGCATTACAACTTGTAGGGTCTTTAGATCAAATGACAACATCACCTGACTTTGACCAAGTCTCTGATTTAGTGCAACAAGGTACATACATATATGTACATGCCATGTTTTAGATTTATAAATTATTAAATGGTCAACTCTTAATTTATTTTTAAATTGACTGAACAATTTTACTTTCTGATATATAGGGCACGTTTTTGTAGTTATTGCGATAGAATTTAACGAAGAGGGAACAAATTGACTTCCACAGTCATTGATGGTGAATACCTTTAGTATCCCACTGGGTCAGTGGTACTCACTAGAACTTGGATTCGATGATAGCCTATCAAGAAATGAAACATTTGGTTATTTGAACACTATGAAGTACATCAAAAGATACTTCACTATTCACATTTGGTCCTTGCAAAAATAATAAATTGATCAAATATCGAGCTTGGCCATCAAACAAGAATTTTTGGATAGTTAATGAATCAGATCATGAAGCAATTCTTGCTACTGTCAAGAGTAGAGTTGATCCTTGTGGTTCATTGGATTGAATTTGCAAAGGTATGTTCTTCAAGAATTTAATTTGAATTTATTTACTTAAATGATTTTGTTTAAATTTTGTATGATTTTAAATTCTATTTAATTAATTACTAACATGTTTATGTAGGTTAGTAGTGCCAAAAAAACTTCCACCTTCACTTGGTTGGCATTGTCATTAGAGAATTTATCATTCTCAAAGCCAAGTGAGGCTAAGAGAAATTAAATATTATAAAGGAAAAATAAACAAAAATTCTCATTTCACCATCTATATTGTAAAAATATCTTATTAAAATACTCATTTCACCACCTATATTATTCAAGTGATTGGAAATGGACAACCTTACCCGACTCGTGAATGTAGTATTTCCTATGTTTTTGCAAACAATAGGACAACGAGAGAACCGAATGGACATGGAGAAAATTTGGAGAGGATTTAGTATAGAACCTGACAAGGAGGTATCAGATCTAATGATATGTCTCTAGGTGCCACAGAGTCGAGAAATCAAATGTCGAAGATATAACGTGTTTTGGCCTCAGGGTTCTTAAGGGACTACGCCCATACAAGGAAGCCTGAAAGCACGAGTAGCATAGGGAATAAAAAAAAAGACTCCACTAGCATTAACCTAGCCACTCCAACATGTAGGTATAGTTGGTCTGGTCCCATGAGCTTTTGTTTGCAAACCACAACATCTCGATGCCCTACACTGACTTAGAATACAGTATTTCAAACATTTGTAAACAATATGACAGTGAGAGAAATGAATTGAGATGGAGAAAACTAGTAGAGGAATTCGTATAGGGATTCAACATGGAGGTGTTAGATCTAATGAGACATCTCTATGTACCACGGAGTCTGAGAAATCACTTGTCAAAAATATAGCGTGTTTTGGCCTCAGGGCTCTTAAGGGACTACGCCTGAACGAGGAAGCCTGAAAGCATGGGGAGTTTAGGGAACAAAAACACACCCTCCACTAGCCTTAACCTAACCACCCTGACATGTTGTCATAGCTGGTTCAGTCCCATGAGCTTTCATTTGTAAACTATAGCTTCTAGCGGTCGTACACTAACTCAAACTACAATATTTTACGCATTTGCAAACAATAGGATAGGGAGAGAACCAAATAAATATGGATAAAAAAAGAGAGGATTTCATATATGGATTGAACATGGAAGTCTCGTATCTGACGAGACATCTCTAGGTGCCACAGAGTCTGAGAAATCACCCATTCAAGATATAGCATGTTTTGGCCTCAGGGATCTTAAGGGACTACACCTGAATGAGGTAGCCTAAAATCATGGGGAGCCAAAACAAATCCTCCACTAACATTCACCTTGCCACCCCAATGTGTTGGCATAGTTGGTTCGGTCCCACGAGCTTCAGTTTATAAACTACAATGTCTGGGAGCCCTACACTAACTCAAACTATAGTATTTCGTGCGTTTGCAAACAATTGAACAACAAGAAAACTGAATGGAGATGGATAAAACTGGGAGGGGCTTTGGTAGATGGATTAAACATGGTGGTCTTAGATCTAATGATACATCTCAAGGTGTCATGGAGTCCGAAAATCACCCGTCAAAGATACATCGTGGTTTGGTCTCGGGGTTCTTAAGGGACTACGCCCGAACGAGGTAGTATGAAAGTATGGGGAGCATAGGGAACCAAAAAAAATCCTCCAATAGCATTCACCTAGCCACCCCGATGTGTTAGCATAGTTGGTTTGGTCCTATGAGCTTCTGTTTGCAAACTATAAAATCTAGAATTCATACACTGATTCATATTGCAATATTTCACGCATTTATAAATAATAGGACAATAAGAGAACCAAATGAATATGGAGAAAAATAGGATAGGATTTCATATAGGGATTCAACATGGAGGTCTCAAATTTTACGAGACATCTCTAGGTGCCACAGAGTGTGAGAAATCACCGTCAAAGATATAGTGTGTTTTGGCATCAATGCTCTTAAGGGACTACGCCTAAACGAGGTATCCCAAAAGAATAGGGAGCATAGGGAACCCAAATAAATCCTCCAATAGAATTCACCTAGACACCCTAACATTTTGACATAATTTTTTCAGTCCCACGAGCTTCCGTTTGCAAACTATAGCGTCTGGTAGCCCAACACTGACTCAGATTGCATTATTTCGTGGGTTTACAAACAATAGAACAACAAGATAAAATAATGGTGATGGAGAAAACCATGAGAGGATTTCAAAGAGGGATTCAATATGAGGTCTCATATTTGACAAGACATATCTAGGTGCTACGAAGTCCGAGAAATCACCCGTCGAAGATATAGCGTGTTTTGTCCTCAAGGCTCTTAAGGGACTATGCCTAAATGAGTTAGCTCGAAAGTATGGGTAGCATAAGGAACCAAAAAAAATCCTCTAATAGCATTCACCTATCCACCTCGATGTGTTGGAATAGTTGGTTTGGTCCCACAAGCTTCCATTTGCAAGCATCTACACAAACCCGTACATCGACTCGAGACTACATTATTTCACGCATTTGCGAACTATAGGACAACAAGAGAACTGAATGGATATGGTCAAAACTTCAATACTATTTCATAGAGGGCTTCGATGTGGAGGTCTCACATCTGATGAAATGTCTCTAGGTGCCATGGAGTCTAAGAAATCACCTGTCAAAGATATAGCGTGTTTTGGCCTCAGGGCTCTTAAGGGACTACGCACGGACGAGGTAGCCCAAAAGCATGGATAGCATAGGGAAATAAAAAATCATCCACTAGCATTCACTAGGCCATTCGAATGTATTTTCCTAGATATAGTTTGGTCCCATAAGCTACCATTTATAAAATACAGCATTTGGGAGCCCTACACTGACTCAGACTGTAGTATTTCGCGTGTTTACAAACAATAGACAACGAGAGAACCGAATAGAGATGGAAAAAACTGTGAGAATATTTTATATAGTTCCCCGATGTGGATGTCGTGGATCTGACGAGATGTCTCTAGGTGCCACAGAGTCCGAGAAATCACCCATCAAAGATATAGCGTGTTTTGGCCTCAAGGCTCTTAAGGGACTACGCCCGGATGAGGTAGAAAGAAAGCACGAACAACATAGGGAACTAAAACAAATCCTCCACTAGTGTTCACAGGACATCCGGACATGTTGCCTTAGATGTTTCAGCCCCACAAGCTATTGTTTACAAAATACAACTCTAGCAATACACTGACTCGGTACTACAATATTTCATGCGTTTACAAACAATAGGACAGCGAGAGAACCGAATGGAAAAGGAGAAAACTACTAGAGGATTTAGTAGAGGGATTCAACATGGAGGTTTTGGATCTGATAAGAATTCTCTAGGTTCCATGAAGTCTGAGATATCACATATTGAACATATAAGGTGTTTTGGTCTCAGGGCTCATAAGAGACTACGCCCAAATGAATCATGGATAATCTTAAGGACAACATGCCAAGTTGATTATTTTTATTTATCCTAGCTGCTTCAACTTCACAAATAAAACCAAGTGGTTCCTATTAGTGATCTGAATTGTCTCACCCCATTTGTGCCCTTGAAGATTTATTGATTCACATGGCGTCTGTCATTTTATCCTTCCCGTATTGTGCTTGGCCAGTCTTTGTTGCCATTTTCATCTAATCCTGGGTCGAAGATCATGTGTGGGTCCATATTTGTCTCACAGTTCCTTTTTTTCTCTAGAAAAGATCTGTATTTTGAGTCTCCAGTTCTTTGTTCCTTCAAAACTCACGTTTTCCCATTTCCTCCATTTTCCATAGTCAAGATATGTTGTCCTTGTCATTGTTTCCCTAAATACTTAAAGAGAAATGAATTGATGTGTCCCTAGGAATGTATTTGAGTCTTACAACATTTCTAAAATCTCTTTCCTTGAAGAAAATATCACTTTAGGGCTCAAATGGTTGTTTCTCTATGTTTTACAGTTTGACGGGCATTTCTCCTGGTCAAATTCACATCCTTGGATCAATAGGGAAATGTGGCATCCTTTGGTTGGACGCGGCTTGCCCGGAAACTTCAAAAATTCTATAAAAAGCCTCAAATTTAAAATGTGTCCATGTGGAGGAACGACGCTCGTTTGAGAATCAAATTTTTGGTTTGGCTTTCAAGTTGTTCGAGAGGACATGTGGAGGGTTGGCAAGAAAGAGACACATGGAGGCTTCCAATGGGTTTCCCATACTTATAAAAATTTCAAAAGGTTTTGAGGAAGTGGAATGGACGAATGACGCTCATTCGAATATCTACATGGAGGACACATGGAGGCTTCGCTAGATTCCGATACTTAGACAATTTTTTATGCAAGTGGAAACTATTTGGTGGAATAGGGACATGTGGTGAACTCACACTAATTCAGTGTCTTCAATTTGGGCACCATTTTGAAGAAGCCTCATGAGGACACGTGGGGCATTCCACTCACTTTGCATATTTTCTTGGAATTTTCATTGACCAAGGATGACTACCTCAGAGCTTGACACGTGGTACCCTCCGTAGAGCTTCAAGCCTTCAAAAAAAAAATTCCAGAGTAGGACACATGGTGAGCGCACGCTCGTTCAAGGTATCAAATTTTTGGGGCCACCTCAAGGTGCACCATTATGAAACCGGCAATTTGAAAATTCATAAGGGGCGGGGAAGCGGACCATCGGAGGCAACTTAAACTTTTTCCTCTTTTCCTCATAAAGGTTAAAATATCAAAATGGCCCGCAAGCCCAATGGGAAATAGTCAATTTTTTACCTCGGTCAACAGCGGAGTTGCGGGATTTCAAAGGAAAAGTGAAAAAAATTCCCTTTGAGGGAAAAGGATTTAAAGGCATAAAAGGACCCGAGGTTCCACTGGGACCCACATTAGGGACTTGAAGCGAGAAGGGCGGAGCTGCGGGGGAAACTTGGAAAATTTTCCTTTTTTCCAAAAGAGAGTCAAATGGTAGAATTTTTTTGTGGTTCCTTTGGGACCCACCTCATGACATGTGTCGGAGAAATTTTTGAATAAAGGTGCAAAGAAAAATGGGATTTTTTTCCATTTTTTCAAAAGGGTCAGAAAAGGTCAAAGGAAGCCCCCGAGCCTATTTTTGGATCTTCCACGTGGATGACCCACATTCAAAATCAAAGATCAACGGCTTTTGAGTGTCTAAATCTGATTTTTCCCCCATTTTCTCTGTAAAGGTCCTAGGAGTGAGAGTCTTTATGATTTCTTGCTATTTTCTACATGCCAAACAGAGGAGAATCGTAATTTTGATATCTAGAGTTTGGTGGGAGATATCTAGAGACATATGTCACCATTAAAATGGTCTGACTCTCAAGTCCGATATGGTTTTTTGTTTTTCTTCTCTTGAGCACGCGAGGGACCAAATTTTATTGATATGGGGTGGAAGTGGTTGGAAAATTAAAGAAGGAGTAATATACCAGAGAATGGAGTTGAATGCGGGAATAAACCAAAGAGATTTGCCCTTAAACACCTGGAGACTTTTACAGATCTGATTTGGTGAATTATGAAAGAATCATGACAAACCCTAATGTATTTAAAGTTTTTTTATTTTGGGAGGAAGGGGCTCTATTGGAAATTCTATAAAGTGAACAAATTCATCATGCAAATGGTTGGGAGTTTTGGAAAGATCGGGACTCGATTCTCTCTAGCAGAAAAAGCTTGGCAGAGCCCATCCATTTTGAGAAGCCATATAAGAAGCCTATATATCTCTCTTTTTATCAAATTCAATCTTTTCAAGGTGGTTGTAAGTGTACAACCATTGAAAAGATTTGAGATTGTTTTGGAAACTTTCCCTTGTTGATAAATTTGATCAGACTTGAGTTATTCTGTGTTAATCTTGAGTAAAGTGTATTTATTTCATCTCTAAATGCATGCAAGTAGTTTTTCTTGTTCATGTTGCAATCTTGTACCGAAATCTAGTCCAATCACAAAGGTCTCAGTCCTTGTGATAGTTTAGTGGCATCTGCAATCTCAATTTTTATAAGAGCCTTCATCTGGGATTGAGATAAATGATTTAAAATCACTTTTCTCTCATTTTGTCAACAGAGATTTTTTGTAAGCCTCTACGTGTACCTTAGGCATGGTTTGATTTTAATCTTGGTGCTTTATTGAGTTTTCTGACTTGAGCCTTCATGGTAGAATCCCATAGGTTGTGTGAAAGAGTGCTAAGTTCGGCCTCCATTTAGGTACATATTCTAGTTGAAGAGACATTCCTAAATTTTGTGGCATTTTGTTAGCTGAATTCCCTTCCATTCTGCATAAGCTCTCAAGAATTTGGTGAGACAAGTTCATCTTATCTCCCCTCCCACCAAAATTTATTTTACAAAACATCCAATCCCATCCACACTACCCCTTTTTTTCTCTGTATACCCACACAAGACCAAAATCCATTTGCCAAAGTATGTAGGATAAATCAGGGTCTCAAATGTCTTTAGTAACCTTTACCTTGTTGTGAAAGTATCTCCATGATTTGGAAGTGACAACTTGCGAGAGTCACATTCTGTGTGTTGATCATATTTTCCCCAACATCTTCTCTACAAAATTTATGCAAAATAAGGGTACTTGTATCTCCTTTCTAATAACAGAGGTTATAAATAGGTTTTCTTACCTTGGTTAAAACACACAACCTAAAATAGTTAGGATAAGATCATATCCTTTTAAGGTGCCACCCATCTCTCCACAAATCCAAGTACCAAAGGGATAGTCAAACCTCCTCACTGGCTACAAAATGGCATATATTTATGATCTAGTTTCCTCTAAGCTCCATGTTGAATTAGTGTTTCTTTCTTGGCATGAAAAGGAGAACAAATTTAGATACCAACATCAATGGTGTCGTTTCTCGGGGATTCTCGGTTCAATATCAAGAACCTGGTAAAACACCTCTTGTATGCTCCAAGTGTTGTATGCAATTATTTCAGTTGCCACACCTAGTGCACTACCTTTCATTTGATAAATCTGGGTGAAGAAAGGTCAGGAACTTTCCATTTCCAGTTTCTTGTGTTGACAGACCTTTGATAGATCATATTTAGTGCATCTACACAACTAGGGTGAAATTACTTAGTGGCGACTCCTTGTTGATCTAATTATTGAAAATTACCAGTGTCTTAAAACTCTGGCAAAGTCAGATCTATTACTAATATTTGCAAAGCTGGAGGGAAGAATATCTTTCTTTACTAGGGATCCTAGCTAGGACATTGTTTCCAGAGCTGGGAAAAGAAAAATCAGAAGGAAGAAAATCCTGGAGAGTTGTGGGAGATTAGTAGACAAGAAGAGGGATCGCCATTAAAGAAAGTGAGAGGCCCATCATTGAATATTGCCATTCAAGTGACTCTGAATCGGGTAGCCTCTTTGTGGAATTGAATTCTCCAGCTGGAGAAGGGCCTTCATTTGCTTTTGAAAGATTTTCTCACATTTTGCACCTATCTTTTCTGAAGTTGATACTGATTTTCAAGAAGCAAGGCCTTTGAGAGATCTCCATTTTGAAAACTACACTCCTATGTTCCAAGGATCCTCTGGCCCTCATCAATTTGTCACCCCTCAAGGATCACCTCCTCAAATCAATATGGCTTAACCCAGACTCCCTTTTGTTGTAAACACCTTTGGGCCTATAAATTTTGTGGGAATGGCTGGATATCCAAATGTAGTGCCTCAAGATGTAAGGAACAAAATGCAAAAATTCCAGGGAAATAATGCTATTACTGGTGATCAGCATCTAAATCTTTTTATCAATATGATGGAACACTTTGAGATTGAACATGAAGATGTGTATATCAAGTTATTTATCCATACCTTCGAGGAGGATGTAAGGGACTGGTACAAAGTATTTTCAGACAACTCTATTGACTCTTGGGATGAGATGAGTAATACATTCAGATTACGAGTATGGTGATAGGAATGGCCCTAGGTTTCTTTTGACAGAATTTGAAAATTTCAAAAAGAACCCTAATGAGTCAGTACATGATTTCAACACAAGTTGTAATAAGACCTTGAGGAGGTTTCCTGTCAGGATAAGGCCTTGTGATGAGTCATGTTTGATCAAATATACTGATGCATTTGATAAAAAGGCTACATATTATTTAAGAGATAAAAATCAAAAAATTTGAGGCAGACCTTCACCATGTCTTTGCAAATAGAGAACAATATCAAGGCAATTGGAAAACCTCCTAAGAGGGAAGGTGTGAAGCTGGTTAACCAAAAAAAAACATTAGACAAGTAAGGTTTCTGATTTTGAATAAGTGGTGAAAACTTTGGTAGGGGCTAGTAATGAGATATCCTATAAGCTAGCACAAGCTAAGAAAGGAGTTGGGTAGAGTTCACAAGGACAACACAAGCAACAAGGCAAAGATAGATTTACAAATCATCAAAGAGTTGATGACAGAGGAAAAAGACCTATTGGATTTGGGAATAGTCAGCCCCAAGGTAGAGAAAATAGAATAGTACCTTATCCTTTGGCTTCTAGAGTTGTTTTTGTGGAAGATACATAAGTCATTGATTGGTGTGACAGATGTTTCATGCCCCATGCTCCTTATGAAGAATATCAGAAAGAATAAAATGCGGTTGATGATAGGAGTGATGACGATGTTTGCATGATGGGATTTTCCACAAGCTCACAACAAGGAGCAACTTCAACTGAGGTAATAAGTGGTAGAACTGCTGCCACTTTTTGGGATTGCATCCACTGGGTACCTCTTCTTCCCCCCTCTCATACTTTAGAATTAGACACTATACAAGCTTTTGAATTTCCCAATAATGAATTTGAATATTTAAGGGCTTTAATGATAAAGAAGTATGATGGAGGAATTCCATCTGAGGAGGACAAGGAGTTTCTGATGAATGTTCTTGTGGCTCAAGAGAAGGAGCACAACACAAGAAGTAGGGCTGCCAAAGGTGTAGGACCTCAAGCCAAGACAAAATCTCCCCTACTTTGAAATATTCCTAAAGAGGCTCCTAAGAAAGATGCACTAGTCAAAGGCCCTACAGTTCCAAGCAAAAATCACACCCCTCCTCATGCTCAAGATATCAAGAGTCCTATACCACCTAATGAGTGTGTTAGCCTTTCTTCCAATATTTCCTTGCCCAAGAATGTCCCATATGAAATTAAACAAGTTTTGAGTAAAATAAAAGTCTCTGTTCCAATTGTTGAAGTTGGTTAGGATTCCTCAGCACAAGAGGAGAGAATTTAAATACTTGGGATTGAGTGAAGAGAAGACAACCCTAGGAATAAATGTGACCATTATTGATAATCCTCTAGTCATTGAAGATTCTAAGACACCATCAGCATCAGAAGAGCTAGCTGAACCACCTGAGGTTTATTTTGGGACATATTTGGTAGACTATCAACTGAATGTGGATCCATTCTTCACCACTTTGATCATCAAGGACAGGTGCTCCACAACCGTATGTTTGACACAAGGGCATCATCCAATGTCATGCCTTTGGAGGTCATGAATGAGATGAATATTAAAGTAACATAAGCATATAGGAAGTGTACTGCCATGGACTCTAGAGAAGTGCCAGTAGTGGGATGTGTGAAGGGTTTGGTGGTGTAGCTTACAGCTTACCCAAGTAAAAATTTAAAACTTGATGTTGTCATAGTTGATTGCCCAGCCAAGTGGGGTATGTTGCTGTCAAGAAAGTGGGATGCAAGTGTTGGTGGTAGTGTCCAAATGGACATGTCTTATGCCACCATCCTAGTTGAGGGAAGCCTTGTTAGGTTATATGGAGAGAAGAAAATGTTGTACCTTATTGAGGATCCCAACAATGTGTCCTATGAAGTATTATATACAAATTTTAATGCTGACAAATTTGTTGGATTTTCTGAGGGAAAAGAGCACAAGATTGAGGAGTGTAAGTGTCTTAAGAAAGGAGGATCTCCTTGGACTCTATTGTTTGATGGATCTTGCTCCAAATTTGGAAATGGTGCTAGTGATATCCTAAATTCTCCAAGCCATGAAAGGTTTGTTTTTTCCTTTAAGCTTAACTTTGAGTGTACTAACAACATTGTTGAGTATGAGGCATTGTTGTTAGGTTTAATAATTGCTTGGAAGTATGGTGTCAGGGACATCATTGTCAAAGGAGACTCAGAGTTAGTTGTCAAGCAAGTCAAAACTATATGCCACAAAGAATCAGCAATTGAAACAATACAAGCATGCAGTTTGGGACTTCATTGAGATGTTTGACTCCTTCAACACTGTGCATCATGACAAAAGGTTCAATGACTTGGAAGATAGGATTTTGTATTGGGTTCTTGCTTTGAAAACTATACAAAATCCCCTTATTGTGAATATGAGGTAGAGGTATTAAAAAGACTCTCTGTCCCCGAAAATATAAAACACTGGCAAGTTTTTGATGATGATTCTCATATCAGAAGGTTCCTGCAAAATGGTGGAGAGTTTTTTTATTAAAACATTGATTGGGAGCCAATGGTCTCGTGTAATAGAGGGGAAGGAAACCTTGTTTGGAAAAGGCATCATCCAGTAGAAGACCAATACCATTCATAGAGGGTTGGTTGTTCTTGAATCAAATTTTAATAATGTTGACTGCATTATTAACAGGGATATGGAAGCCTTGAGGGATATTGAGGAGCATGACTTTGGCATAAATAAAAAACCAATGAATATTTGGTTGGGTAACAATCTCATCAAAAAGGAAAAGCATTATTACATCCAGTTGTTGAAAATATACCAAGATTACATGGCTTGGACCTATTATGAGCTCAAAGCATATAGAGAAGACTTGTTCCAACATGAGATTCCGTTGGATCCCAGTGCTAAACCATTTAGGTAGAATAAGATGCCAATTAATCCTCTATTATCTCTAAAAATGCAAGAGAAACTGAAGAAGCTAAGAGATGTAGGAATTATCCAGCCCACAAGGCATTCTTCTTGGGTTACCAACCTAGTGCTGGAAAGAAATAAGAATAATGACATCAGGTTGTGTGTGGACTTCAGGAATCTAAAAAAGGCCTCAATGAAGGACAACTATCCTTTACCTAACATGGATCACAAACTTCATTTGGTCACTAGTTCTGATTTTCTTTCTACTTTAGATGGCTTCTCTTGTTATAACCAAATCATGGTAAAAGAATC
This sequence comes from Taxus wallichiana var. yunnanensis, assembly GCA_018340775.1. Taxonomy (NCBI): domain Eukaryota; kingdom Viridiplantae; phylum Streptophyta; class Pinopsida; order Cupressales; family Taxaceae; genus Taxus; species Taxus wallichiana. The sequence continues at coordinate 445,988,121 of CM031241.1, read as the reverse complement.
AGAAATGATCAAGATAGCCTTTACTACTCCATGGGGAGCATATGTATATGTTAGGATGCCCTTTGGTATGATGAATGCTGGAGCCACTTTTAGAGAGCAATGGATTTTGCTTTTACTGGTTACATAAATAACTTTATTGTTGTTTACCAAGAAGATGTAACAGTGTTTTTAAGAAAAAGAAGTGACCACTTGTTGTAATTAGAGAAGATTATGATCATATGTAGGGAATATGGCATCTCACTCAATCCAAAGAAATGCCATTTTGGAGTGCATAAGGCCAAATTTCTTGGTCACATTGTGTCACAAGAAGGAGTGATGATTGATCCAGAAAGAGTGGATTCCATCAAAAGGTCCCAATTCCAAGAACCAAGAAAGGAATTTAGTCCTTCGGGTAGATAAACTTCATTAGAAGGTTTATATGAAACTTTGTTGAGTTGACTATCCCAATCACTTCCATGTTGAAGAAGGATCAGATCATCAAATGGAAGGATGCTACCATCCAAGATTTCAATGGAATCAAAGAGGAATTGAAGCATGCCCCTGTTTTGGCAGCCCTAGATTATAACAAATATTTCTAGTTGTTTTCCTTTTCTTCAGAAAACACTATTACTTCTATCTTCTTGTAGAAGAATAATGAAGGGGATGAGAGGACAATTGCCTTTTTCAGTAAGGCAATGCAAGAGGTAGAAATAAAATACACCATCATGGAAAACCAACCATTTTTCTTGGTCAAAGAAACAAAGGTTTTTAGGCCTTATATTGTAAGTTCAAGATTTGCTTATGTTCCTCATACCATGGTAAAAGACATCTTTCGAGATGGAAGTCTTAAGTAAAAGATGTAGATGGGTGAACAAGTTGCAATAGTATGATATGGACATCCAAACCATGAAGTTGGTGAGAGGTTTGGGGTTAGCTAAGCTTATGGCTAAGAGAAACTTGCAAACCATTGAGGTAAATGAGGTTGAAGAGGAAAGGGTAGTTGTTTTTGAAAAATTGATAAATTTTGAGTGGTATAAGGATGTAATGTTCTATCTCAGACACTTAAACTACCCTGAGCATTTGAATAAGAACTAAAAAGAGATCTTAAGTTGGCATCCCAGAAATATGTCATTACTGATTTTAGGATGGCATGGAAGAACCCATAAGGAGTCATATTAAGATGCATCACTAAAGATGAAGCCCCAAAATAATTGCTGATTTCCATGGAGGAGTTTGTGGGGGGAATTTTGCTGCAAGAGTCACAACACATAAGATCCTAAGGGCTAGTTATTGGTGGCCAACTCTTTTCAAGGATGAAACCATGTTGGTTAGAAGATGTGAGAGTTGCCAACATTTCTCTGGAAGACTGAAATATTCAGGATCCCTGCCTTTGCAGCCTATGTCAATTGAAGCTCCATTCAGGAAATGGGGAATGGAATTCATTGGTGATATTTCTGACCCTTCAAGTGCTGGCCATAAGTGGATTCTTGTAGCCACTAACTAATTTACTAAGTGGGTGGAAGCAATCCCCACCAATAAGGCTACACACCAAGTTGTCATGGATTTTGTGCTAAACAATATTGTTTACAAGTTTGGAGTACCTTCAAAATCATAGCTGATAATGCCATGAGTTTCAGGGCTAGACCTCTGGTGGCAATGTGTAAAGGATATGGGATCAATCTGACATATGCCTCTAGTTATAATCCCCAAGGAAATGGACAAGATGAGTCCAATAATAAGAATTTTCTAAAGATTATCCGAATAACCTTGGAGTTGAACAAAAGAAGGTGGGGTCAATAGTTAAAGTTTGTTTTCCGGGTAGATATGATCAGCACAAGAGGGTCACCGGAAAAAGTCCATTTGAGTTGGTGTATGGGACTCATGCCTTGCTACCTCTTCATATGAAACTGTCTTCATATCATTTTATGCAGTAGCTGGACGATCAAGATGTAGGTCCTTATGATGCAAACATTAACTAGATTGTTGAGCTTGATGAAGATAGGAGGGCATCCCACCAAAGTCATATAAAGTTCAGAGAGAAGATGAAGAAATTGTTTGACAGGAAGGTTACTCCTAGAGCCTTCAATATTGGAGATCTTATGCTACTATGGGATATCATACATGAGGATAAGGGAAAGCATGGAAATTTTTACTCATTGTGGATGGGCCCTTACTCCATTGAAACCAAAATTGGTGAACACACCTTCTTCTTGAAGGATCTAGATATTCAATTGCTCAAACTACCTATTAATGGTAAGCATCTCAAGTATTTTATTGGATTGATTCCTCGAATCAAGGTAAACACCTCTTGTATAGTGTATAGTTTTTTGTTTGCATCTTATTTTTGTGTTCTTTACTCATCCTGGTCCGTGGTGACCTATTTTTGCTAATTCTTTGATTATTTTTGGAGATGGCTTCATTTCTCTGCTCTACAAGATGACTCTATCACCCAATGGATATTTTGGCACTTGGTTTACTATTGTTCTTGTGGCACTCATAGGAGTGCCCATCCCCGAGTCAGAGCCAATGTTGGTGCTTAGAATTATCTCACCCCATTTGTGCCCTTGAAGATTTATTGATTCATGGCCTTTGTAATTTTATCCTTCCCCGTATTTTGTTTGGCCAGTCTTTATTGCCATTTTAATCTACTCCTGGGTCGAAGATCATGTGTGGGTCCGTATTTGTCTCATGGTTCCTTTGTTCCTCTGGAAAAGCTTTGTATTTTGAGTCTCCCATGCTCTGTTCATTCAAAACTCACGTTTCCTGTTTCCTCCATTTTCTACACTCAAGATCTGTTATCCCAGCCATTTTTTCCATAAATACTCAAAAGAAATGAATTGATGTGTTCCTAGGAATGTATTTGAGTCTTGCAACATTTCTAAAATCTCTGTCCTTGAAGATAATTTCACTTTCAAGCTCAAATGGTCATTTCTCTGTGTTTTACGGTTTGACGGGAATTTCCCCTAGTCAAATTTACATCCTTGCATCAACAGTGAAACATGGCATCCTTTGGTTAGATGTGGCTTGGATGGACACTTCAAAAATTCTATAAAAATCCTCAACTTTAAAATGTGTCCACGTGGAAGAACGATGCTCGTTTGAGAATCAACTTATTGGTTTGGCTTTGAAGTAGCGCTGCGAGGACACATGGAGTCTTCCATTGGATTTCCCATTCTTAGAAAATTTTCAAGGTTTGCAGGAAGTCCAGGACACATGGAGGAATGACGCTCATTTAAATATCTCCTTTTTGCTTTTCCTTGGAGTAGCACGGGAAGACACGTGGAGGCTTCCATGCTTTCCCATAATTAGACAATTTTTTTATATGGATGGAAATAGTTTGGTGGAACAGGACACATCGCGAGCTCGCACTCGTTCAGGGTTTTCAACTTGGGCACCATTTTGAAGAATCACCATGAGGACACATGGGGCATTCTGCTCACTTTTCACATTTTCATAGACTTTTCAACGAGCAAGGAAGACTTCCTCGAAGCTTGACACGTGGTCCCCTACATAGAGCTTCAAGCCTCTAAACAAATTTTGCAAGAGAAGGACACGTGGCGAGCCCACGCTCGTTCAAGGTGTAAAATTTTTGGGGCCACCTCAAGTTGTGCCATTGTGACGCATGGTAATTTGAAAAGTAATAACGTGTTGGAGGCTACTTAAACATTTTGCCTCTTTGCCTCATAAAGGTTAAAATATCAAAAATGGCATGCAAGCCCGATGGGAAATAGAAATTTTTTTAACGGCGAGGTGCAGGATTTCAGAGGAAAAGTGAAAATTTTTCCCTTTGAGGGTAAAGGAGCTAAAGGCATAAAAGGACCCAAGGTTCTGTTGGGACCCACATTAGGGACTTGAAGCGGAAGGGCAGAGCTACGGGGGAAACTTGGAATATTTTTCTTTTTTCCAAAAGAGAGTCAAATGGTAGAATTTTTTGTGGTTCCTCTAGGACCCACCTCAAGACACGTGTTAGGCCCATTTTTTAGAAGTAGAGGCACTGAGAGCAAAATGAGAAATTTTTCCATTTTTAAAAGAGTTAAAAATCAAAGGAAGCCCTCGAGCCCGTTTTTGGATCTTCTACGTGGATGGCCCACATTCAAAATCAAAGTTCAACGGCTATTGAGTGTCCAAATCTAATTTTTCCCCCTATTTTCTCTGTAAAGCTCCGGGAGTGCGAGTCTTTATGATTTCTTGCTATTTTCTACATGCCAAGCAGAGGAGCAACTTAATTTTGATATCTAGTGTTTGGTGGGAGATATCTAGAGACATCTTTCGCCATTAAAATGGTCTGACTCGCAACCCTGATCTGGTTTTCTGTTTCTCTTTTCTTGAGCACGTGAGGGACTAGATTTTATTGATAGAAGGAAGTGGTGGAAAATTAAGAAGGAGAATGGAGTTAAATGCGGGAAGAAACCAAAGAGATTTTCCATCGAGCACCTAGAGACTTTTACAAATTTGATTATGTGAATTACGAAAGAATCATGGCAAGCACAAGTGCATTTAAAAATTTTGTCTTTTGGGAGGAATGGGTTTTGTTGGAAATGCTATAAAGGGGAAAATTCATCGTGTAAATGGTTGGGAGTTTTTGGAAAGATCAGGACTAATTCTCTCCAGCAGAAAAATCTTGATAGAGCCCATCCATTTTGAGAAGCAATCTAAGAATCCTGTATATCTCTCTTTGTATCAAATTTAATCATGTCAAGGTGGTTGCAAGTACAACCATTTAAAAGATTTGAGATTTTTCTAGAAACTTTCCCTTGCTGATAAATTGGATCAGACTTTAGTTATTCTATGCTAATCTTGAGTAAAGTGTATTTATTTCATTTCAGAATGTACCAAAATCTAGTCCAATCACACAAGTCTCAGTCCTTGTGATAGTTTAGTGGAATATGAAATCTCATTTCTCAGAAGAGCCTTCATCTGGGATTGAGATAAATGATTTAAAATCACTTTTCTCTCATTTTATCGATAGAGATTGTCTTTAAGCCTCTGGGTGTACCTAAGTGTGGTTTGATTTGAATCTTGGTGATTTATTGATTATTCTAACTCTAGATTTCGTGATAGAATCCCATAGGTTGTGTGAAAGAGTGCTAATATGGGCCTCCATTTAGGCACATATTCTAGTTGAAGAGACATTTCTAACTTTTGTGGCATTTTGTTGGCTGAAATCCCTCCATTTTGCATAAGTTCTCAAGGATTTGGTGAGTCAAGTTCATCTTGTCTCCCCTCCCACCAAAATTTATTTAAAAACATCCAATCCCATCCACACTACCCCTGTTTTTCTTTGTATACCCACACAAGACCAAAATCCATTTGCCAAAGTATGCAGGATAAATCAGGGTCTCAAATGTCTTTAGTAACCTTTGCCTTGTTGTGAAAGTATCTCCATGATCTGGAAGTGACAACTCATGAGAGTCAGATCTGGTGTGTTGATCATATTTTCCCCAAGGTCTTCTCTACAAAATTTATGCAAAAGAAGGGTACCTGTATCTCCTATCTGAAAAGAGGTTACAAAATAGGTTCTCTTACCTTCGTTGAAAGCATAACCTAAAATATTTAGAGTAAGATCATATCCTTTTAAGGTATACCCATCTCTCCACAAATCCAAGTAACAAAGGGATAGTCAGACCTCCTCCCCGGATACAAAATGACATATATTTATGATCCGGATGCCTCTAAGCTCCATGTTGAATCGGTGTTGCTACTTGGTTTGAAAAGGAGAAAAATTTAGACACCAACAGTTCCAAAAGCAACATACTAACAAGAATAATTATAATTAAGTATTGATAATTGAGTGTGAAACTCGTTTAAAATTGTAATTTATTTTTTGATTGAGTATTCACCCATGGTTTCTTTTTTGAAAGAAATTCATTTTATATGTGGGAAATAGAATGTTGATTTAGTCTATAACTCTAACTATTTAGGTTAGATTTCTATAGTCATTCAATGAAAGTTTGAATCTCTTTAATACTAACATGGAAAAATTTTCAGGGCCCTATGAAAGACTCTCGCGGTTTTATCCATATCCATCTGGTTCTCTCATTGTCCTATTGTTTCCAAACATGTGAAATAGTGTAGTCAGTCGAGTGAGAGTAAAGTCAGCCGACGCTATATTTTGCAAATGGTAGATTTGGGGACCAAACCATCTCGGCCAACACATCTATATTTCTTGGTGAATGCTAGTGGAGTCTTTGTTTTGGTTCCCTACACTCCTCGTGCTTTAGGGCTACCCCATCCGGACGTAGTCCTTTAAGAGACCTGAGGCCCAAACACGTTATATCTTCGACGGGTGATTTCTCGACTTCGTAGCACCTAGAGACATCTCTTGGATATAAGACATCCACATTAAGGCCTTCTATGAAATTCTCTCATAGTTTTATCCATCTCCATTCAGTTCTCTCATTGCCCTATTGTTTGCAAATGTATGAAATATTGTAGTATGAGTCAGTGTAGGGCTCCCAAACACTGTAGTTTTCAAACGGAAGCTTATGGGACCAAACCAACTACACCAACACATCGGGGTGGCTAGGTGAACTCTAGTGGAGGCTTTGTTTTTGTTCCCTATGCTCCCCGTTCTTTCGAGATACCTCCTTCGGGCGTAGTCCCTTAAGAGCCTTGAGGCCAAAACATGTTATATATTCGATAGGTGATTTCTCGACTTTTTGGCACCTAGAGATGTCTCATAAAATCTGATACCTCCATGTGAAGCCCTATATGAAAGCCTATAGTTTCCTCAATCTCCATGTTCTCTCACTCTCATATTGTTTGTAAATGCTCAAAATATTCTTAAATCTAACTAGTAGTTTGCAAATAGAAGCTCTTGTGACCAAACCCAACACGTCGGTGGTGTCTAGGTGAACACTAGTGGAGGATTTGTTTTGGTTCCCTACACTCCCCATGCTTTCGAGCTACCTCATTCAACTATAGTATCTTAAGAGTCCTGAGACCAAAACATCTTATGTCTTCGACATGTGATTTCTTGAACTTCGTGGCACCTAGAGATGTCTCTTCAGATCAAAAACCACCATGTTGAAGCCCTCTCTAAAATCCTCTCCCGGTTTTTTTCATCTCCATTTGGTTCTCTCGTTGTCATATTGTTTGCAAACACGTAAAATACATGTAGTCCGAGCATGTACAACTCCTAATCGTATTTTGTACAAAGCTCACTGGACCAAACCAGCTGGGACATATCGAGGTTACTAGTGGAGGATTTTTTTTTGTTCCATACGCTCCTCGTGCTTTCAGCTACCTAGTTTGGGCATAGTCTCTTAAGATCCTGTGACCAAAACACCTTATGTTTTTGTCATGTTATTTCTTAGACTCTAGTGCACCTATAGATGTCTCATCGATCCAAAACCTCCATGTTGAAGCCCTATACGAAAGCCTCTCCCGGATTTCTCCATCTCCATTTAGTTCTCTTGCTATCCTATTGTTTGCAAACACGTGAAATAATGCTACCTAAATCGGTGTAGGGCTCCAAGACATTGTAGTTTGCAAATGGAAACTCATGGGACCGAACCAACTATTGCAACACGTCGGGGTGGCCAGGTGATTGCTAATGGAGGCTTTGTTTTGGTTCCCTATGCTACCTTCCATTTCGGGCTACCTAGTCCGGGCGTAGTCCCTTAAGACCCTTGAATGACTAGATTGGAATAAGAATGAATATTATATGGTTATGTCAAAGAACACACGTGAGTTATCAATCACCTACTAAATCTTTCTTGTTTATTTCTGGATAAGAGTCAACAAGCCTATGGCTTAGTTACCTTCCATTAATTGATAATTTATGCTATGATAAACCCATGGATGCTTTCAAAAGCATCTTCAAAAGGATAGGGGTAGTCATCAAGCCTATTGAAGGGTGTGATGTGATTTCTAAATAACTTGAAATGCCTATAGATTTAAAGGTAAAACACCTAATTGGATGATTAGATAATCAAGAATCATTGCGTGTCGAATTAGAATGTCATTGCATTTGGAGACATTCTCTAGCATTGGAGTAATGTAGATGGAGAGACAATCTCAAAATATCAATAGATGAAAGGCATCAAATTGTGATGAATCTCAGGTGTTTTAACAAGGGATAAGACTAAGAAGCATAGAAGAATGTATTAAGTGCATGATAAGATAGGAACCAATACAAAGAGACCATGAGCAAGAAGAAGCGCAAGTAAGGTAAATACACATATACACATTGATAAATTGAATGAATAATTACTCATATTAGGTAACTCTTTATATACATACATTATATAAATATTGATTTCCAAATTTTGATGCATATTATACTTTGAAAATGCTAGTACATGTACATCCCCAATAAATGAAAAAAAATCCATAATGTCTTAAATATTGTCAAGTGCACATCATATTAGTTTCATGCAAAAATATTCTCGGAAATGTAAGGTCTCATACAAAATTAACAAGTTCCAAATAGTCTTTTAATGTTCATAATAAATACAAATTTACCCAAATAGGTCATATACCATCAAGTTCAAATGCCATATATGTGTACATATAATGCCATGCACATAGGCATACAAAAACAATGTCATGTAAGACATATATATGTTCTACTCATCAAAATCTATCCATCTCTTGGCCTTTCTCGAAGAAGGACCTCGAGATGAATATAGAGATCTATGAGATGACTTTGGATCATCCACTACAACAAACTTGACCTTTTGCTACAATTTTTCAACATTTTTTTGTGGTTACATGGAATTGCAAAAATTAAAATTGTGGCATTGGAATTATAGCTAATCCACATTTTGATAAATTATTGTAGTTTTCCCACAATTCACGATACCATGGATAGTCCACAATTTATCAAATTTATAGCTAATCTCTATTTTTTAAATTGTACATTATCCACATTTCTAATATTTGTAACATTTCTACAATTCTTGTATTTGTTAGTATTCCACAATCTTCAAAGAAAATGTAGTTTTCCTATTTATTCTATCTTTGTAGAAATTTAAGAATTTCCAATTCTATAACTCTCATCAATGCTATATTATGGCAATTTCAACAATTTATTTCTACAATTTTTGTTACCACATAAAAATTGTAGGTGGAAGCTACAATTTGATTTCCACAATAATTAATTGTGGAATTATCTTTTTAAAATGTAGAAATATTACTATTAACAACCAATTTGACATTTATTTAGATAATTCTTTATGTGGATTGTCTACATTTGGAAGACTCAATATAATTTTATTATTAAATGTGAATATTTTTATTAAAAAAAAATCATTATTATAAGGAAATATTTATTGTTCATATTAAATGATCTAAACATAATTATTTAAGAATCGAAATATTTGTTTCTCTATTTATACACTTATGTTTACTTTCACAGCAATGTGCTACCCATTAGACATTCCTTTAAAAAATTATATGTGAATTGTCTACAATATTAGTACCATACATATTTTACTGGGCTCCTCATTGATCCACCAACATTGAACTAGTATCTTGAACACACATCTTCTTCTAGTGGAAAATTTTGATAAATTATATTACACTCCTACATGAACAAGCCCACTGCCCAGCCTCAACCTAATCGACCAAAACAAATAAATGAACAGTGACATTTTATGAACAACAACTAATGTGTTATTTTTCCTTTTGCTCATGTCCTTCACTAATACGTGTAAATAAATCAGACATAAAACAATATTTCTTAGCTTAATTTAATTTTTTATGTTTTTACTACAATGGACCGAATAAATAATATAATCTGATTTGGTCCTTATGAGATAAGCAATGGGTAGATATTTTTCACTTTTTCTACAATTCAAAATCTTCAAAATGTTCCATCCATATAATTGGGATGCTAATCTCATTTCCATTCCTTTCTGAAAAGCTAATCATGATGGCTTTCCCAAGGACTTCCATTATATCTGCACACATAAAATCATATTTTTTATGAATAAAATACTAAATTAGGATCCATTTTAAGTATAAATCTAGATTCTAAAATACAACGAACATACTAAGTTGAGCGTTTAGCATTACTTTTTTGAAGTGCACATCGGGTTAGGAGGCTATAGTAATGGGATGATTTCATTATGCCATATCTTTGTGAATGTTATTGTTGTTTCAGAAGGTAAGAACCAGTCTGCAATATAAATTGTGTTCCTTCCATGTCCCTCTCTACTTGCGATAATCCTGTATCACTTACAAAAATGTAGGGCACCAATATAAATTATATAAACGTAGAAATTTTTCCTTGAAAGGATTTTCTAAACTACTATATTATATCTCAAATCAAATATCAAATAGGTTATCCTAATTTTACCATCAATGTTCATGAGCGGCTTTATAAAAAGATGCAGTTCTGGATTAGGCCAATACAAAATTTATTCTCAGCCTTCTGTTGATACATTACAAAGCGAATTGAAGTACTAAAATGGTGAATTGCAATCCATTTATGCGTTTATCCTCAAAATAATAATGTAATAGAAAAACATTTTTAAAATACTGCAGATTTGAATGAGTAAAACGAAATCAAAAAGATTTTAAAATCTCTCCACTCTTCCCGTGCATAAATCCCCAAGATCTACAATTTTAAAAGTAGATAAATAAATGGATTGCGCTATAAAAAGTAAATGCGTTAGTGAGTAGTTAGATTAGTTAGTTATAAATAATAATATCATAAATTACATGCAGACTTGTTAAAAGGTATTCAACAGACCATGTAAAAGCTACACGTGAATCATGAATGCCTAAAATCATGGAAAGATATTGATAAAATAAATACCATAAATAGTGGATAACTATTCCTTATATATTTATCAATAATAAAACAATTTTAAAATAATAATTATTATTATAATTTTAGACGAGTTTTTTTAACTTTTATTTTAAATTTCACAGTGTGGTGTATTATTTATGTTGATTTATATGTATTTTAAGATGTAGTATTTCCACACTATTTTATGTGTTGATTTTACAAAATTCCATTTCTAAATTACTTGTAATATATTATGATAAATAGATATTTCTAATAATGTAGCTTTTTCACATTAATTTAAATGTAAACGCGTTTTAGCAATGTAACATGTTTACATTATTATATTATTATATTAATTCAATTTAAATATATAAAATAATTAAAATTAAATTTAAAGATGATTATATATATACCCACATGTGTGTGCACATGTAATGTGTAATTTCTTATTTTTGTAAAATAAAATTTCCAGTACTATAATGATTTCCTATTAATATTCCTAATATATGTTATAATAAAATATATTTTATAGTATTAAATTTCAATTATAATATTTTGGTATATAATATTTTACAAATATATAAAAAGATTATATATTATAGGTAATGCAATTTCTATATAAATGTAATTTGTATTTGTTTGTCAAAAACATTTCATAAATGCAAATGTAGTAGATTATTTTATGATATTTTAAAATTTTGTTTACTTAAAAATTGTAGATTTTCATGGAAAATATATTCTCTACAAATTATTATGACTCTATTTAAATTGTGGAACATCCACAATACCTATTAAATGAATAAATAAGTTTTATATAGAGATGCCACAAATATTCTACAATTCTTTGAAATGTAGCTATTTTGTGGAATAATTGTGGTAAAAATATCGAGATCCGAGCCCATGCTTTGAGTCCTCTTCTACCGAAAAATCACCCGTAGATGAGCCTCGTAAATGCAAACAATAATTTTTGTCAAAACTTAATTTATATATGTTTTCAACATCTATTTAAGACCATGCTAGAATGAAAGTATTTACATAAATACAAAAACTTACCGCAAGTTTTGATCATGCCGAATTTTCATCTCATTCTTAGATGAGTCATCGGGAGCTCCTACAAGATTTAACAAGGGTATGAAGACGCGAGATGGAGGAGTTTGTGCCCTCGAAGTCAGAATGGAGGGGGTTGAAGTTCCCTACATACACATAAGATCATAAAATCTAACATCAAAATTAGAAAAAAATAGAACTAGGTACGTGCATGTACATAATGACAATATTTTAACTAATTTTATCGATATAGAACTATTGATTTTACCCCGCCACACCTGTGAATCAAATGAATAGGGATGCTACCTGTTGCAGGTAACTCCTGCATATACACAATGAAGGACATTATTAACATAATTTAATAATTATACAATGAAAGAAATTACTAACATGTAATTTAACATAATATGAATTACAAGAAAAATTTTAAAAAAATTACGTGTTGTTTGAATACTTCAGTTGAGTTGTTACGCAGATGAAATCGCAAATGGCAACACCTTTTCCTACTTGTCACAAATATGGTGGGGTGTCTAGTGAAGTCAACATCTTTATCAAACATGTATGTCACGTGAGTTAAATGGACATACAAGAACATACATATATTTGACTTAGTTGTCTACTCTAAGGTGAAATTTAAGAGCATAATGTTTTTTTGGTAATTCAAACCAGACTTGTTTATGACTTTTTAATTGGTTAAAAATGAGGGTTTTTATCTTGTAAATATATATATATATATATATATACATATATATATATATATATATATATATATATATATATATATATATATATATATGTATATATATATATATATATATAATATGTATATATATATATATATATATATATATATATATATATATATATATATATATATATATATGTATGTATATGTATATATATATATATATATATATATATATATATATATATATATATGTATATATATATATATATATATATATATACATATATATATATATATATATATATATATATATATATATATATATATATATATGTACATACATACATATATGTGTGTGTGTGTGTGTGTGTGTGTGTGTATGTGTGTGTGTATGTATATGTATATATATATATATATACACACACACACAAATGTATCTAAAAATTTTACATAATTAACATTCTAAATTACCTCTGTGAATGTATGTGTACGTATGGTGCTCGTCACCTATGGTCGGAATGAATATGTGCCTCCCGCGCACTGTAATATCAATGCATATACATGTACAAATACAATTATTTCAAAAATTTAACATATTTAAGTAAATCAAGTACTCCAAAAATTTTGTAACACACATAACAAAACATAAAAAATTTACATGCAAAGGTGACTCCGATGAATGTAATCCAAATTTCTCACTCAAAAGGACATCTGACATAGTGACCTTATCGTGTGCACCCCTAGCACCAAGTGCACTTAAATTTATATGCATGAAAGTATCGCCTTCGTCGGGCCCCTAACATATGCTACCACATGACTAAAAAATATGTGGCCTCATGCTAATACTCCCTGAGGGAATACTCTGTGTACCTCCGTGAGCATATGACTTAGAAATCTACCTCATATGTTGAACAAGGGTCGTAGATAGCCCCTGAAGCACGTGGAGTGTATCAATCTCTACTGTCTCCTTCACTACTTGAGGGACAATCTCATGGTGAGGAGGCTTCTCGTAGTAGGGAATCTACCTGCTTGAATAGGTACACATTATGTACCTAGTTGATCCTCTGAGATCCTTTTCCTCAAAGTATTGCTGGAAATAAAAATAATTTTGGATCTCGTTGAGGATAAACTTGCAATAGAGTTTCCTCAGAAAGTATAGTGGCACCTCCTTTTTATTACAAGGTGGAAAATCAAACACCATCCACCATCGGTCCCAAAAATTATTTTTAATCAAATTATTATTGTACTAATGGATGGGAAACTATTTACATGACAACAAAACATGAAAATTAGTGCAGCGGTCCGTGAATAAGGCGCATATGAGGTCTTTTGAAATTTATTTTTGTTTACATCACATATGACAATTTTTTAAAATAATAAACCCTGTAACCCTCTCTGTAAGTTATTTTTACGATCAATTTTTCTCATTGTCACATCAATTTGAACAAGTAATGCCTCTAATGTGTTTGCAAGAGAGGCATGGTGGAGGTTTGTAGATTGTGAATCCCTCATTGTTTTGATTAAATCCTAAATTTAAATTTTTTTTCAACTATGTGGGTTGCTAAATATTCTTGACTACCCGAGGGATGTTGAGAAATTGTGGGAGTGTCGGGAGGGATGAAAGGAATAACAGGGTTTGGTTGTGGTTCATTCCATCGACCTCTAACTGTAACAATAAAAAATATTTATTCAATTCAAATTTTAATCTATAATTATCATATTTCAATACAATTTTGAGAAAAGAATTGTGATATCCTCTTCTCCGTGGTGCCATCGTTGATTCAGATCTTCTCGGTGATCCAGAAACAATCCTTTGAGCTTGAGATCCAGCTGAATGAAAAAACGTGAGGGCACGGTTAATCTTGAAACTCACGTTTGAAGGAGATAAAATGATAGAGGCTCCGGCCTCTTTTTATCTTTATAGTAGGCATAACATGTACGTGTCATGCCTCGGTAAATCCCAAACCTAACAATTTAAAACACGATCGCGTTATAATAGAATGTGTACGCATTTTAGGTTTTTTCAAGTTTTTGTCTGCTTTTTGCCCCCAAATTTGTGCACTTACCCTTAAAGGAGGAAATAATGAAGCCATATTTGGAGTTCTGCAACTAAATCTAGTAGTTCCACAACTAAATCTAGTATTTTTGCAGCCAAAACCACTAGTTCCATGCAGCCTATCTCCTAGAACATAAAGGGTTTGAAAGAAGAAATAATTTGAATCATCCTCTTTCACATGGGTATCAAAAAGAATTCAAAGCTAGAAGATGATACACAACTCCTTGCAGATGGAGAAGTAACAACCATTTTTTGAACAGGACGGTCGGTTGGAGTTTCTGAAGAAATTCTCAAAATATGATGATGAGTTGGTAAGAGAATTTTTTATTAATTTAGAGCACTACGAACTAAGGTTAAAAGAATTGTAATTCCCTTTACTATTAATACAATGAGCAATGTATTTGGGGTACCAATTATACATGTTCCAAACTCTATAAAGGGAACCCTAAAAGAATTAGTAGAAACCTTAAGGAAAGAGGGTGAATATGAACCCCAATACATTTATAATACTAAGAATATCATCAAGGGGGTTAGAAGAGCTAGCCTACCCAAACCCTTTGATAGAGTAGCATTTTGGGTAGTAAAGTACCTAACATGTGATGGTCAATATGGGACTGTTGGAAGCAGTCCTTAAAATGTTGATATATCTTAGGTATGGGACAACAAAACATGAGTATATAGTAAACCTTCCTAGTTTTCTATTTGATTCCATCCAAACAATGGATCAAATATATTCTTGGGCTGTAGGGATGATTAGGCACCATGGATTAGTCCATCTTGTCTATCAACATCATTTTATCTCTAAGAAAAATGGAGAAGAAGCATGGGAAAAATTCATCAATAAGTTTAGAAAAAATCTTGATATTATCAGAAGGGGAATACTAACCCCTTTCTCTCCTAAAAGTAACTTAGAAATTAATCCCCCTGATGAGAAAAAAAAAGTAAATAAGTGGGGTTAAAATACCAAAGAGGAGGAGGTTTGAAAGGATGATCAAAGCTACAAAATATACCATTTCTTTAAAAGAAAATCCTTCCCCTATAATAATACTAGAAGAACTAATACTTGTCTCTGACAGTGATAGTTCACCCAAGTTGGACCGTGAAGCAAAAATCAAAAGAAGTTCAAGGAGGAAGTCCACTTCATAAAATGTTGAAGCTCCTAAAAGGAAAATAATTCATAAGAATTCTAGGGAAACTCCAAGGAATATTGAAGTACATGAGGGTTTAGAGAAATAATTTATTGATATTCTGGGAAACATGGCAATGTCTCCTCCTCTACCAAGTCAAACTGAGGAGTTGGAGAAAGAAGATGAAATATTGGAAGAACAGGCTTTTTAGGAGATGGATGACTCAACAATATTATCACATGAGGAAGAACAATTGGCATCTTGGAAACTAAAAGGGAAATCCCCTTTGGTGGAAGAACAATGCTTGTTCCCTAAGGAACTCCTAGAAAAAGAAGAAAAAAATAGTTTAGGCATATGTAGGCTTTGTTCTTGTCTAGGGAAGAACTTATAATTAGGGAGAAAGATGAGGAATTGAACTTCCTCAAACAAAAATTAGAGCATAGAGAAATTCTTATTGAACAACTGAAAACTCATCTCACAGATAAGAATGAAGAATTGACATTAGTAAAGCAACAAATGGTGGAAAAAGAAAAAGAATTGCAATTGGCTAGTGAATAGAGTACTATGACAAAAATATATTCAGTGGATCAAATTGTACAAATAGAGCTGTCTTACTGGCCACTCAAGCAATTATGGGATGATACCTACAAAAATCTTAATGAGTTAAAAATATCAAATCAGGAACTAAGAAGCCATATGGAAGAAGAGAAGAACACAAGGAAAGAGTGGGAAGAAAAATTTAAATGTTTGGAAAAAATACAGATGGTCTGTATAATGAGTGAAAAATTACTCACATGTAGAAGACCTTCTCCTACATACAATGTCTTCCTAGAAGAGCAATTTATCCATTGAAAACTATCAAGGATTTCATGTGGCCTTCCACATGAAGTAAAGGATGAAGTAGAATTCATGGTAGCATATTCCTTAGCCAGTGTTGAGCATAAAAATAATTTTTACAAATTTTATCTCTGTAAATTTATGTAAGAAAAGAACACAAGCTTCACGATTAATCTATATGTGGGAGAAAGCCAACTTAATGCATTTGTTTCTATGCTCTAGAATCAGATAGCTTGGAAAGAAAATTATACTAAACACTTAATAAAGGCTAGTTCCTCTGGACTATGTATGAGAGCTCATTATGAAAACCCTCTTCATTTGTCATACATTTTAGGTCCCATGCCTTTGGCAGCCAATTTAAGGAACATTATATTGCCAGATTGTAGAAAAATATTGATGCCTTCACCACTTACGAAGAGAAAACCTTTGAGGACATTTATGATGGATTCTTAAAGAGATGGGAATTCCTTACTTTAGGATTGAGAATAAGAGAAATTATATCTCCCACAAATCTTATATGGAGTTTGGAAAGGGCCATAACTTTATGTACACTCATTCCTCAAATTTGTGAAAAACATAGAGGTATGTGGATGGGTATGAGAAAAGGCCTCATCTCCTTCTTACACCCATCTCTCCATGGAAGAATAGAGAACCTCAAGATCCACTCACTTTGAGGATTGGTAGAAAAAGCTAGAGGAAGGATCAAGATACATCACTTCTGAACATAATCACTGAGACATTCAGTTTCAACCATTTGACCTTAGCAGATAGTTGGAATGCAAAATTCAAAATCTCATTTTTGAAGAATAGAATTTTTAAGAAGACTTACAAACAAGTGTGGGTGAGATGATAAGGAAAAAATATGCCTCATCAATGTGCAATGAATGATTCATTTTAATCTCCTTTTAATCAAGTTTAACTACATTTCATACCTTTTGTTTGATCTAATATATGTTAGGATGTAATTGTCCATATTTTTTTTGATTTCGTTCAAATCTCTAAAAATTCTATAATTCAAAAAAAAATGTGTACAAACTCGTTTTTTGGAATAAACAGGTAATATGTGGTCAGATAACCGAAGTGTGAAGTAACCAACTACTTTTTGAAGAATTTGTCTAAAATGCAGCTTAGCTCTAGAACTCCATCACTTAGCTCCATAACTCTTGTAGTTAGTTCCAGAAGGTTTCTCTTTGGTTTTGGAACTTCTCCAAAGTTCCAAAATCAATGGGAATCATTTTATTCTATCAAAATTCAGTTATGGAGCAATTAATGGGCCATTTAATCAGAGAATGAGGACTAACAATTTTTTGATTCTTCACACTCTAGAAATACTTATGTAAGACCAACAACTATATGTCCAGCTAGTTTTCTAAATTTCATATCTACTTTGGGCACTATTCGGTTTCACTAGAACCTATAGGTGGATAGACAACTATTGAACACTCATGATTGTAAATGCATATTTGGATGGAGAAATATATATAGAGAACTGAAGATAGATAAAAGGGAAGATGATATAGATATACAAACAGATAAACAAGTTAAATTTTATTAGATAGAACTATTCCAAAATAAGATATACATTTAATTTGAGAGCATCATATTTTTTTATCTTTGAATTCAAGGTGGAGAAAGGGCCCACTCCTCTAAAGAACAAGATCCTTTATTTTATTGGTATTTATATCCTTAAGAAATTTGTATAAATATGTTATTTAGTAGTTATGTAAGTCATTTATATTCTTAAATTAAAATTTGTTACCGAGTTATTTGTTGTCCCTATAGGTGTTTTAGGGTACATTTTTAGTTCATCAAAAATATTTTAAACAACATCTCCAAAGTGTGTTTATTTCCAGCACTGTATTTTATTCAGAAAGTGTGTTTATTTCTAGCAGTGTGTTTCATTCTGCAAAGTGTATTTATTTCCAACAGTGTGTTTAATTCTGAAAGATTTGTTCATTTCACTAATGTGTGTTTATATCAGCAAGTTTCTTATAGTTTAGCTTTAATAATACTTTGAACCGGAAATCTTAAAGACACTTTAAAGCCCCCAAAAATAAAAACAATAAATATCTACAATCAATTCCTAGTTCAATGAGAATTTTCTTGTTACATATAGATTTAGACACACCCCTGATTTGAATATGACATCAACCATGAGTTGATTAAATGAAGGGAATAACGACACCCATCACCAACCCCTGTCATTCTTTGTAGGTTTGAAGTTAAGCAAATATGACATCGGATCATTTGTAGATCCAACATTGTTCAAAAGACTAGTTGGAAGTCTCATGTATTTAACGGCCACAAGGATAAATATTATGTATAGTGTGAGCCTCATCTCAAGGTTCAAAAGATTCATATTGGTAAGATGGGAAAAGGATTTTGAGGTATGTATGTGGAACTAAGAATCATGAAATTTTTTATTCAACATCATATGAGTTCAAACTCATAGGTTACACAAACAATGACAGTCGTTGGAAGTATTGATGATAGAAAGAACACATCGGCTATGTTTTGTACTTTGGAACGTGTAGTTTCATGGCCATCGAAGAAACAACCCATAGTCACACTATCTTTAACGGAAATAGAGTATATAGCAGCAACAGACCAACATGTCTAGCCATTTGGATGCGAAGAGTGTTGAAAGATTTGAGGAAAAATCAAGAGGATCCTATACAATTTTTTTGTGACAATAATTAAACAATAACATTGTCCAAAAAATAAGGTTTTTCACAAGAGGAGAAAACACATAGGCACGAGGCATCACTTCTTTGAGGAGTTGGTTAACAACAAGGAAATTTGATTTGAATTTTACAAATCAAGATCAGGTTCTTGATATATTTATGAAAGATTTGAGAAATGAAGTTTTGAATATTTGAAAACTTGTTTGGGAGTTTGTGATCCGAAATATGTCGGATCTCGAAGTGCACTCTCGACTCCAAATAAATAAAAGCTTGAAGGTCAAATTAAGGGGGAGTATTAGAAAAAAAGTATTTTTTCCCCTACAAAAGAAAAAAATAGTTTGTTTTTACATGTCTTATTTTTGAGCTTAGTTTTAGATGTTCTTAAGTTTAGGAAAGGCTATTAAAACAAATAAATAAAAAACTTTGTGTTGTACAAAAGCATGTGCTTTTTAACTCTATTTTTATGAGTTGAGTGTTTTATTGTTAGATGAAACCATCTAGTTGTTAGAGGCAATTGTTAGTTTTTTTATAACAACACATTCGAAGTGTTGATCTAAGTGTGCAATAATATATTTTATTTGCAATTCTTTCTTTTATTTTTGATAATTGTTATTTTATGTGCCTAATTTCTACATTGACAATAAATAATTTGTAAACTGGCTAATTAGGAATCCAAAAAGTAAAAGTCTCAATTAGAATTTGGGAGGTTAAAATTTATTATTTAGTCCCATTTGTTAAAAGGAGTTTGACTTTCTATAATAAAACAAAGAAACTATATGGAAGTTTAAAATGAATGAAATGTCATATTAATTTTAATTATGTAATTCCTTTAGTGAACGAAGTACGCTATTTGTCTATTTATAAGTGATATTGGATTCCAGTCAAGGACGTGTCCAGCCGATGGAGTTCAACAATAAAATTGAAGATCAAAAATAGAATAAAATATATACACGGATGCACCAGAACGAAGAAAATCAACACTATATACAAAGTTGAACTCCAATAGAGACGGATGACATTTAGCTAATTATTTCAATGTAATGATAGACTGTCTCCCGGTCGCACCTGCAGTTATTCCCACACATTTTTTTAAAACATTGCCAATAACATGTTTTAAATTTTCAGAGGAAACTGCCTGTCAACTATACCCACAGAGAATATTTTGAAACTTGGAAATAATGTCTTGTAAATATTCAATGGTTGGACTTTGATGATCGTCATCATTAACGAATTCATTGTTTCCCAATAACATTATTTTTCCTTGACTAATGTCTTCCAACGCAGGTTCATTGAACATTTATGTAAATTTATCCCAACCATTTACATATTATTGAACAGGTTCATTGATAAAGGATGAAACGTGGTTAATTGACTCTAAGGATGTGTATTTTATGAACACAAGTTTTTTGAATAAAGAGGGAATGCCCGGCAGTTACTCAACTCTGTACATTTTTAACATTATGTCTTTAAGAGAACCTCCTCTAAATAATCATCTTATAGATCAGCATTATCTCTACATCATTGAAACTATTTTATTAATAAGTTTGAGAGGGACCATGCCATTACAAAACATAACACCCACGTATTATGAATTAATAAGATGATTGTGTTAACAACGTATATTTATCAATTGAACAATTAATTTCTATAAAGACGAATAAGATAGGGGGAACAAATAAGTTTATCTCACCGATAAGAGATAGGTGTAAAATTTTGAAGATTAAACATTCAACTTTTTGTTAGGGAAATGAATTCAATTATTATTGTTATTTTTATGTAGAGTTTTCTGTAAATTGTGGTGTTCTCTTTAATAAAGTTTTACTACAGATAATTGTTAGAAAGTCATAATTTTTTTCATGTATCTATTTACTAATTAATTTTAAATTTTAATTTAATCATTGGGGAATCGATCTTCATTCTTTTAAATTAAATTAGAATTTTTGATCATGAAAATATAAGAAACAACCATATTTAACGTTTCCATTAAACCAGAAAAAATTTGAATGGTATTGATATTCAAATAAAGAACAATTGAGTGAGGAATTATTCTTTGTCTTTAATGTTGTTTGATAACATTGAAATAAAAACAGTTTCCATACATGTTTGAAATGATTTTGTCCTACGATGGGTCCCAAACTTCATATTGATATACAATGTGTTATTAACCAATGTATGAGAATTATGAATCTTTGTTAAGATAGCTTGAAAATGGAGCTCAAAACAATGTCTTTGAGAGTACGTCAATGTTGTATATATTTTTCTAAATCATGTTTGCATTGTAAGTACAAGGCTACATTGAGTATTTTGATATTTTGTATTTCCAAACTTTACTACAAGACCACTTTTATCACAATGTACTTTCCAACACTTTTGAGTTCATTATGTTGACTTGTAGTTGAGTGTGAAAGCAAAAAAATGTCATCTACAAATAATAAAATAGTAATATAAATTCCATACCAACCAAATTTATTTATATAAAATCCTCTACTTAATAAATAAAGTGCCCAAAAAATGTACCTGAAAATGGACAACCTATTTCATATCTACGTTATTATGTTTGGTACATGTTTTAGTATGATTATATCCAAAAACTATCTCAAATAAACCATTACAAAAGAAAGTAAATACAATTAGAAAGACTAGACTTTAAACCTCCTAATAAAAAGATGCCTTAACCTTGTATTAAATGTCTCATGAAGAAGTTCAATAATATATATAACCTGTTACACTTTAGTTTTTAATAATAGCACCACAAGTGATTCTACAATGATATGGTTAATAATTTCCATAAATAAATTTGAAAATATACAATTAAAATTATTTATAATTTGAAATTTTAGTTGGTGATTAGAATATTGAATTTGAAAAAATGTAACTTAAATTAAGATAATTATTCTCTCGAAATTTGAAACTGTTTAAGGATACACTCTATTAGAATGGTTGGAATGTAACTTTACAATTGCAATACAAAAATTTCAATTTGGACAAATTCACGTTTTATTTACATGGTGTCACTTTTTGATTTCTTCTTCTTAAATCACACTAAACAATATATAAATCTACAACTTAATAATAAAAATAAGAATGAAGTCTCCATTAAAGTTTGTAGTTAGTGTCTATTACGTAAACCTTTTAGGAGATTGATCTTGTGAAATAGAACACTATCGTGCAAAAAAGAGAATTAATTATATCGCATTTAATTGGTGAGTGAAGTACAATATTTATTTGTTTATACATGATTTTAGATTCAAAGTTCTAACATTATTATATGATAGATTTCAAGTTTTTAATATTAGATAATTCGTTTGTTGTTTTTCAAGATTCGGTTGGAAATTAGATACAACGTGAATAATATATTACATACATACAAATAGTCAATCGATTAAGAATGATTCTACCAACTACACATTCAACATATGGTTCTAATTGATTACGATTATCAATACAAAACAAAAATTAATTAATTAAAATAAATGGTATGGGACTATTAAAATAGTACTGCACAAAGCTCCATAACAAAGTTATTGATTTATAGAAAAATTTGGATACCAATATAGGGTTGACATTTGGATAATTCTTTCAGTGTGATGATGCACTCTCTTCCACATGTAAGTGCCTGCCAATTATTCCTGCGTTGGGAATAACATGTTTTAAATGTTATCGATTGCAGGTTAATAACACGCTTCCCTAACAATTAAAAATTAAATTCAACCAATGTTATTGACAAAGTGAAATGTGTTTTTAGGAAAATAAAATAAACAAATTTGTTCTGCCTGTGGGATTCAATGCATGAAATAATTACATGGATCTGACCGTGTCCTCCACACGATATATTCTTTAATTTATTGTTAAATATTATTCTCAACTACTTCTATTACTTCTACATTTCGAATAAAGAATTGTTTTGACATTTAGAAAATAAGCTTCGACAGGCCCCGGAACATCCCTTAAAGGACATAGAATATCTTAATTTATTTTCTATATTTTAATATTTTCTTTAATCGAAATAGTTTTTATTTTCTTTAATCTGTATTTTTTCCTCTTGATAGTATCGTACACTTTAAACACCAGTTTCTATTTATATGCAAATTAAAATGTGGAGAAACATATAGATCAAAGTCATATCTTGAAATTTACACAATTAGTAGATTATATAATGTAAAATAATTACGGTTATACTATACTCATTGTCAATTTTGTTAAAATATCCATGACATTACATACAAAATAATGCACTATTACGCGTATTGGTAAATGTGTGTAATAGTGGTATTTAAAAAATATATCACAGTCATACGTAAATGAACAACACAAATTTGTATTATTCTTTTTCATTTTGGAAACTATTGTGCTTTGTTAAGCGATGTTCAGTTTTTTACCAAGTGAAATATCATCCTTTTCTTTTTAGTTGATAGCGTTCCTCTGTCCATGCTCTTTGTACTTTGGTTTGGAACTTTTTGTAATTGATGAAGACGACATGAAACTAATGTGGCCAAACTTAACACATATTCATTAATATGCAAATATCTTGAGCTGAAAACAATAAATCTTCTTCTTCATTATTTAATCATGGATTACAACGCTTCATAAATAAGAAAACAACTCATAACTTGAGTGGCCCATCAAATTATAAATAAATTTGACTAAATCTAATCTAGATGGTGAAATTTACTATTTTTACAAGTTTACAAGAACATGTTATTCTGAGTAAGTTTGCATGCTTATTCGTATGTGCACAAAATTTGCAAGGCATCTTCTACATTCCTAAGTTAGAGGAATTGCCAACTTTCTAACCTACCATACGTTCAAGAGACTAAAATTAATTGATGCCCTAAAATAGGAAAAAAAATGAACTAATTTACATAAATCTTAATTTTCGACCCCCACATTGCGGATTTCGGGCCCAAAATTGTCCTGAATCGTTCTCCAACTGGCATGGCAGGTTGACTTGTGCATTTGTCTCATCAAAATAGGTGGTTTAAAAAAAACAGACACAAACGGACACCTAGAGCACATGTTATGACCATTTCAAGTTCCTGCTAAAAATACTACATCATTATCCCATGCTTGTAAGAAACGCAACTCCTGCAAATTGTTTTCTTCAAATTTCTGCCATTTATCTTTATCCAGCTTCTTAATTTCCCACTCTGTGACCCATATGTTGTCCTCTTGTTCCAGTCCTTTCTAATGTACCAAATATTTTTGTATTGCCCATGTTGCGTAGTCGAGTTTTCTTGTCTAAAATCTGATCCACTTCGTCTTTCTTTTTAAACAAAATTCGTTGCCTCCATCTCTTGCTTCTTTATTAAAATCCCTTCTTCACCATGCCTATGGAAATTATATAAATTTGAAACAATCCAAGAGCAACCTAGGTTTAGTAACAAAATTACGAAATAATTTTATTTTTTAAAATGGAACGATAATAACATTCACAGGAATTAAATTAAATTCTTGATAATAACACTTTATAAAATTTTCAAAACAAAAAAAAGGAATGACAATTTGAACAACATTGACCCAATTTCAAAAGCTAAATGAGGAATTAAATTCACTTACTAAGCTTCAATAATTATTTAAATATTTTTTTCAAGTCATAGCCCCATTAATTCCCCCTAAATTTATTATAAAAACAAGATTAAATATCCTTTAATCTTAATATGCTCCTTAATATTGATATTACTTATTTAAAAAGGGTAAGGGGTGCAACACTTAATCTAACCCTTTAGGCCCCCTTCAAAACATTACACCCATAATTTAATTATTTCACTCCCACTTAAATACCCCATCACTTAAGTGATGTAGGGTTCATCCTCCACCATTGGATCTATTCTATCCGAGCCCTTAGATCTAGGTTGCACTAAGTAACCCTAGAAATCCTTATGGGCTTTTTATACCTATTACTTATTCTATCTCTCTCATTTCTCTTCTTTGTTTTTACAGGTTGGAGGAGAGGAAAGGAAGCCATTAGAGGCCATTCAAGCTTTTGGAGAGGCTTCCAAGCTGTGTTCCTTTCTATATTTTGTTCACACCCTCTCCAAGGGTTTCACATGGGTTTACTCTATTTAGCTTAGTTTTCTTTGATATACCCAAATGAGCTTGTGGGGTCTTCTTCTTTTCTTTTTTTTTGGTTTGCCCAAATCCATTACATAGCTACATTTGATAGATAGTTTTATGAGAAAATAAGGATATATACATATATACATGTATATATTTATTTATATCTTTTGTATATATTCGATTATTATGGAAAATCAATTATTTAGATATATAAAAAATATAATCACTTAATTTAATATATAAATTATATATATATATATATATACCGCATAGAAAAGATATAATACAAAGCCGCATATTTTAAAGATCTCTCTTTTTTTTTAGGTGCCATGCTCAAAAGGCAGTGCGGGGGTTTTTTACGAGAACTTCTAGCAGGAGATGATGGTGGGTGGGGCCTTAAATGCCCATTAAAGGTGTGGGTCGGTGACCCCACCCCAAATTAAAATAATTCCATAGTCCCGCGCCACTTCACAACGCCCTCCTTATATATATATATTTATATATATATATATATATATATATATATATATATATATATATATATATATATATATTATCATCTAATACAACAAGAACTCTATTAATTTTAATCTTTCAAGGAACTTTTATTCATTTTAATTTCAATTTTATTTATACATATTTAATATATACATTTATAATAACAATATATATATATATATATATATATATATATATATATTTTTTTATATATATATATATATATATAAATGACGGATCCTTTTATTTTTTTAATAATGACATCCTAACACAAATACTAATTAAATATTATTAATACCTTAATATTAATAATACTTTAGCTTTCATTAATTCCACTAACAAGGTAGTATTATATGAGTTAACATTAGAGTCCACAAATTTTAAATTCCAAACTTAAGATTTTTAGTGTAGTTTGGTAGAAATCTAGATGATGCACAACCAAATCCTTTCACTTTCAATTTATTGTTATTAGAATGACTACAGATATTTGTATAATCCATTTCAAATTTAATACAAGACTATTCCAAACAATAGGGACTAAGGCTAATAGTAGTCAATCATTTTGATTCACTACATCAAATTTACAAAGGAAGAACAAAATCCCATTTGGTTGGCACCCATTTAAATTTTTTTTTTTTTTTTTAGTTCTTCTATACTTCCATGCAAATTGCCTTGAACCTTCCTATCCAAGGAATGAGTAAGAGGATCACTCACTATCAATACAAGAGTATAATGAAAATGGATCTTTCTTTCCACTTGAACAAATTTACAACATTAAAACTATTGGAATGCAAATCTCAATTTCACATTCTAACTTCTAATTAGCTTTTGTACTATATATCCATTTTGGTCATTTCTTTTTCCTTATTACATATTTACAATGAAGTATTACTACAATGAAACTAATATTTCTTTTCCCTTTGAAAATAACTCACACAATTCTTTCTTCTTCCCTTTCAATGTAACTAAAAAAAAAAACTTCCATAGCCACAATGAAATGCAATATGTTTCTTTACAATATAAATACAATGTCCTCCACTTGATGTGGGAAGTTATGCAAAATATAAATGCAAGAATGAATACATTATTACAATTTCTTCCACTCTAAGTGGGTAAACTACAAGGAAGTTTCACATGGTCATCAACAAGACTCCAATGCTCCAAACACCAACAAGGTAGCTCCTCCAAAAGTTTGCTTGATTCACAACAAAATAGGGGAGAGGCAACGCTCTCCACCCAACCAAGATACCCAATGGAGAGGAGAAGCCATCCTCTCCATTGGCCCCCAAGCCCCAACCACATTACAATAGGAGAAGATCTCAACTCATGGAAACTACTAGCTTCCACAATACTTGACAAATAATTTCACATTCATTCCATTACATACAAAACACAACAATAACTCAACAAGAAGAAAACAACAAAGCAACAAGATCACAAGGCTTATCAAGAAGCCAAAAGAGTAAGACCTATGGGGAGGCCACTTATGCCTCCCAATGGGAATGGGTGCCACCTAAAAATCCTCCAATGCAAAACACAATACCCCTAACAACTCTTATGCCTCCCTCAAGTACCCCTTATCCCTCCATCCACTCTTATGCCTCCCTCAACTCTTATGGCTCCCTCAAAGTAAGAACAAGAAGAAAATGCAAGCATTTCTCATACTAGGTGGGCACCCAACCCAAACTCCCTCCTCAAGAAAATGATCTCTTATGCCTCCCTCAAATAAACTCCCCATAGTCTCCTCCCACTCCCAACTTAGGCATTCTACCCATACCCAACAAGCATTTCAAAGAAACAACAACATTCAACACAACATATACACACATACATATAACAATAACATAATATAAACAAAGGTGAAGCTCCTACCTTTCCATGGTAGAGCTTGTTCCAAGTATGAAGTTCCAAACCCTCCAAAGATCAAGCAAGCATCCACAAGCTCCAAAAAAATTCCAACAAGTGTCAACAAGCTCCAAAATCCACAACTCCTTCCAAAATCCTCCACTCTCCCAAAATACAAGAGACTAAAAAAAATGAACATGTAACCCCCAAAAAAACAAAAATGATTCCATAAATAGAGAAAAGGGAGGGAGGGACGATGTGGCTCCAAGTAGGATGCCACCTCATGTTCCCTCCACTCCACATCACTTGGTCAACCTCATATTCTAATGCACCATTAAAGAGTGGTTGGAGGAAACAAAATCACCTTACACACTCCATCTAAGCCCACTCCCCCAAAGGACAAAAATTAAATTTTGAAAGAAAGTGCAATTAATATTTTACCTTTTATCCCCCCAAAACACCTAAAAGACCCTAAATTTGACCTCCCAACCCATAGGTAGGGTTGGCATGGGATTTTAAGAGGTGTGGGACAAGTTTGACTTGTCCCACAAGCTTCCAAATTTGGCCTCTAAGGCCAAATTCGAGTTTCCCATGTGGGGTAGAGTGTGCTACACTCAAAACTCAAACACACATCACTCAACACAAAATCCAAAGTAAATCAAGCCTAATAAATGAACTCCTTTTGGTCACATCTTTAATTAGTTTAAACCAAATTCAAATTAACTTAATTAAGACACTACAACCCATGACTAAAAATGGGTAAACACAATTCCAAGAATCTAAATAATAAAACAAGTAAAATTTCACTTACTAAGACGAAAACACATACTAACATAATAGAAAGGAAAAATTTAAAACAAAACAACACATGACCCCTAAGTCACAATTTTCCCTTAAAAATAATTCTAACACACACACAATTACATGTTGCCACGGTGACCCTAGTTGGATTCTTCTTGAATTCCGATGTGGTTGGTCTCCACTCCCCGATATTGTTGTGAATATAATATACCTGCAGAATAGAGAATACCTCCTTTGGCCTCGTGGCCGCATTAAAACAATCATGCCAAAATATGCGATATAAATCTAAAATCAACTATATATGAATTATTATCATCTATGCAAATACGATATCACTTACAATTTCTAGCACATTTCTATTACACATTTCATTCATGTCAAAACGATCATCACATTAATCCAATTATCAAGATCTACTCAGTATGACTTAAACATATCACATGTCAGAATTACAGATAAATAACCATGTCAAAAGTGTATCAATATCAACAACAAAAGTCTCCAGTAGTCCATATGCATCATATAAGAATCAAATGAATAACAGTTTAGTATCTCTGATATCTACTAACATGCTATATCAAAAACTATAATATATCCATAAGTGCATATGACAATATCAAAAATAATAATCAAAAGGTGTCGAAGGAAAGTGGGCACTACATCCCCCTCCCCTTAGACTCGACTTCCTCCTGGAAGTCACTAGAAAAGGTGTGGAAACTGTCCTCGTAGCAAAGTAGCATCCTCCCAAGTAGCTGAAGTCTCGTCATATCTGTCCCATTGGACCCGAACCTGATCAATCTCTCTGCCGTGAAGGCCCAGGGTCCTGCGCTCTATAATGCATACGGGCTCCACCATCACCTACCCCTGATCCTGCACCTACAATGCGGTCCAATCTAGCACGTGAGAAGGATCAGAAATATATCTCCTAAGCACGAAACATGAAACACATCATGGACACGAGACAAGCTAGGTGGCAATGCTAGACGATAGGCCAAGGGACCGAGGTGCTCCAAGATCTCAAAGGGACCCACAAACCTAGGAGAAAGCTTAGAACCTTTTCCGTAATGGATAGGGCTCTTATGCGGTCTGACATGAAGAAACACCTTCGTGCCCACCTCAAAACTATGATCTGTCCTATGTTGGTCTGCATACTTTTTTTGCCTATCTTGCGCCTCCTGCAATCTCTGTCTGATCAAGGTAACCTGCTGCTCCATGTCCTGTAATAATGCTGGCCCAAGGGAAACCCTATCCTCAATCCTATCCCAACTAAGAGGTGTCTACACTCTCTGCCATATAATGCCTGAAAAGGAGCCATGCCTATAGAACTCTGGAAACTATTATTATAGGAAAACTCCACCAAATATAGATACTCCTCCCATCTCGATTGGTGATCCATAACGTACATCCTAAGCATGTCCTCCAGGATCTGATTCACCCGCTCAGTCTGTCCATCTATCTCTGGGTGATATGTTGTGCTGAAATTGATCCTCGTCCCAAGAGCATGCTGCATAGTGGTCCAGAAATGGGAAGTGTAAAAAGGATCGGTCGCAAATGATCTTCCGTGGAATCCCATGTAATCTGACAATCTCATCAAGATATACTCGTGCCACAAAGACACTAGATGTATAGGTGGTCTTCACTAGAGAAAAATGAGCTACTTTCGTCAATTTATCCACCGTGACCATGATGATGGCATGGTGGTATTTTGATGTAGGTAACCCAACAATGAAATCCATAGAAATGGTGTCCCACTTCCACTATGGTATGGCGTGAGGATAGAGAAGGCCAAGCTGGATGTTGATGCTCGGCCTTCACCCTCTGACACTCTAAACAACGTGACACAAACAAAGCCACGTCTCTCTGAAGTCCTCTCCAAAAATACAACTGCCTCAGGGTGGCGTGCATCTTCTTCACCCCGGGATGGGCTGAATAAGGTGCACGATGGGCCTCTATCAAAATTTCTATCTCAAGCCTCCATCTCTAGGAACATATATCGACCTCTATGTCTGAGAAGACCATCTGCCTCTAATGAAAATCCATCAAATATCCCCTCAAGGGGTCTCTGAGACTCAATCTCTACTCTGGTTGTAAGGTAGAAACTATCCTGAGGAAGCTGCTGCAAGATCCTACTCCGTAAATCTGTGCCCACTGAGGTGGCCATAGCCACATGTCTCCGTCTACTCAAGGCATCTGCAACCACATTCTCCTTCCCCTTCACATGCTCTATCTCCATGTCATACTCACAAAGTAACTCCATCTAACGCCACTGACGAGCGTTGAGATTGGGCTGCGTGAAGAGGTGGCGAAGACTCAAGTGATCAGTCCTGAGTGTAAATCTCGGCCAAGAAGAAAATGTCTCCACCGCACTAAGGCATGTACAACTGCTGCAAGCTCAAGATCATGAGTCGGATAATTGAGCTCATAATCTTTGAGTTTGTGAGACTCAAAGGCAACTACTCTACCCTCCTGCATCAACACACCTCCAAGTCTTGCCAAGGAAGCATCTGTGCAAACGTAGAACTCACCCTGAGGATCTGGCACTGTAAGAATAGGTGTTGTCGTGAGGCATTCCTTCAGTGTACTAAAGGCCTGCTCACATCTATCTGACCATAAAAACTTCTTCCCTTTCCGCTGAAGGAAGTGATGGGGTGTGTAATCCGAGAAAAGTCTTGAACAAACCTCCTGTAATACCTTGCTAGACCCATGAAGCTACGCACCTCGGTCACACTAGTGGGTGCTGGCCAATCCATGATGGCTCGAATCTTGGAAGGATCGACTACGATACCTTCCCCAGAAATGATGTGGCCTAAATATTGCACCTCATTCGAAAGAAAGCACACTTCTCCAAGTTCCCGTAAAGATGCTACTCACGAAGACATTGAAGAACCTGGCGAAGGTGCTCCTCATGCTCCTCATGCGTGTGTGAGTAAACTAGAATTTCATCAAGGAATATGAGCACGAAGTGATCAAGGAAAGTCCTGAATACCCCATTCATCAAACTCATAAACACTATGGGGCATTCG
This sequence comes from Taxus wallichiana var. yunnanensis, assembly GCA_018340775.1. Lineage (NCBI taxonomy): Eukaryota > Viridiplantae > Streptophyta > Pinopsida > Cupressales > Taxaceae > Taxus > Taxus wallichiana. The sequence continues at coordinate 445,956,741 of CM031241.1, read as the reverse complement.
TCAAACCAAAAGGTACCACTGTGAACTCGTAGTGGCCATATCTCATACGAAATGCGGTCTTATGAATATCTGTCTCTGTAATCCTGAGTTGATGGTACCCTGACTTAAGATCTATCTTGGAGAAAATGGTAGCCCCCTTCATCTGATCAAATAAATCATCAATGCGTGGAAGGGGGTAACGATTCTTGATCGTTACTTTATTTCAAAGTGATGGTAGTTAATACACAAACCGAAGAGATCCATCCTTCTTCTTCACGAAGATCACTGGTGCACCCCAAGGGGATACACTAGGGTGGATTAGGCCCTTCTCTAGAAGGCCCTCGAGCTGCAACTTGAGCTCACATAGCTCAGGAGTAGTCATCCGATAGGGTGCTCGTGAGATAGGCTCTGTGCCGGAACTAGATCTATATGGAAATCTATCTCACGTGGGGGAGGTAACCCTAGTAGCTCCCCTGGAAACACATCAGAAAACTCTGTCAAGATGGGATGGTCATCGAGGGATGGTCCACTCGACTCATCCTCTGATCTGTCACTAACCGTAACAGCAAACAATTGACAACCCTGTCGCACACACCGCTTAAGCTGCATAGCGGAGATGGTGTGAATGGAAATGGGTCTCCTAACCCCTGATATCACTAACTCCACTCCAAGATCATCTATGCAAGTAATAGTCTTATGGTAACAGTCCACTCTAGCTCTGTGAGCAGACAACCAATCCATGCCCAAAATGACGCCATAAGATCCTAATGGAAGGATTTGAAGATCCGAGTAGTGGTGAAGGGTCCCAAATCCACTACACACTCCTTAACTAAGGAGTCTATAGAAATTTTGGCTCCGAAGCCATCTCAACTGTCCCAACTACGGCCCTACCTAACTACCACCAACCTACAACGCTCTACTAAGGATGGTGTAATAAATGAATCAGAAGAACCAGAATCAAATAATATAGAGGTGGAAATACCACCAATACTACCTGTCGTCTCAATCACGGTACTCTGGTGCTCAGCCTGGCGGTTCTCGACCACTACGTAGATCCGATGACTCGTGCCATATCTCCAATAGTAGGCTCTGAGCTCTGCATCTTACCCTTGTTAGGGTTCTGTGGGCAATCTCTCCAATGATGTCCAACAACACCACAACCATAACAACTACTGGTCCTCTCCAGTGGGAAGCAGCTCCAGCTGGTACTCTAGATGTCTGAGCTACAGATCTGACAATCTAGCTATGGACTACTGAGGTCTCTGCTGATGAGCTCCTGTTGACTGAGCTCTCGGCGCACCCTGTGTCCTGGTGGGACCCCTAGGAAGAGGCCCCATACTCCGTCCTCTCTGCGCATCAAATCTCTGAGGAGGTCGGTAAGGTGGGCGGTATCTTACTGCTGTTGTTGCTGCTTTGTGGTGGCCTGAATGAAGCCTTCCCTGAACTTTGTCCACCCCGTGGAGGAGGAACTGACCCCTTCGACCTACCATCCTGCATCTGCTGGATACGGCTCGAACTCTATGTCTCTAGCCTGTTGCGTCTTCCCCCGTGTCTCCTCTGCAATATAGGCCTTCTCCACGGCCTCTACTAATGTCTGTGGGTAGTGAATGCACACCGCGCCACCCAAATCCAAGTTCAGGCCCTGGATGAACCTGTGAATCCGTACCTACTCATCCTGCATATAGTCGACATACTAGAGTAGGTCCAAAAATCGACTCTCATACTCGGCTACTATCATCGATGCCTGACGGAGGTCATGAAACTCATCTATCCACTGTTGTATAAACCTCCTAGGTAAATACCTACTCCTGAAACACTCCTCAAATAGCTCCCAGGTAACTATCTCCGAGTCAACATGGAGCTTCTGCTCCTCGGTCCTCCACCAGACTCTGCTCCATCCCTCAGAAGATGGATCGCAACACATGAGCTTTCATGTTGCTAGTATAAGGATAGAGCTTGAAGCATCCGCTCAAGCTCACCAACCAAGCCTCTCCGAAAACCATCCTGTATCACTTGAATAGTGAGATGGTCGTAGCTTCAGGATCTCCTTGATATGGTCTGCAGCTGATGTCTGATGAACCCCTAGGTCTATCTATATGCTCCTCCCTCTGTCTAGGGCTCGAGACCTATCCCTATGTCCTGAGATCCTGTCCCCATGTCCTCTCTGTGGTGACTTTGCCCTAGCCGACTCTGCATGGAAGTTCTCTACCCTATGCTCCTCGTTGTGTCGAGGGGATACCTAGGCATCTACTGATGGCTCCAAACTATGTCTAGCAAATCATCCTCCCAAGGGCTCTCTGCGTATAGCGGCATTGACATCCTGGAGTGTCTGTAAGATCTGAGGTAGAATGGCCGCTACAACCTGCTCTAGCGGTGGTATATCTAGGTCTATATGAAGAGACCCCTCACCTAATCTGTGCCTCCTGCACAGATCAAGGTGAGAGTTAGTTCATTGTTCTAGGTCTTGTGCCAGTTTTCTAAGTTTGTTGTTTCATATAATTATCAACATTGTGGTTTTATAGATTTAAAAGAATCAACTTTGCACTAGGTTAAATGTTCATGTTTCATGTTTTCTAAGTGTGCCCAAGGGTCCAAGCTTTGAACCCACGGCTCTGATACCAAGTGTAATGCCAGCTAAAATGTTCGCACGAGATCCAAGAGCAACCTAGGTTTAGTTACAAAATTACGAAATAATTTTTTTTTTTTTTTTTTAAAAATGGAACGACAATAACATTCATCGGAATTAAATTAAATTCTTGATAATAACGCTTTATAAAAGTTTTAAAGTGAAAAAAAAAAGAAGGACAACTGAACAACATTGACTTAATTTCCAAAATTAAATGAGGACTTAGATTCACTTACTAAGCTTGATAATCATTTTAATATTTCTCATTTTTATTTTCATGTCATAGCCTCATTAATTCCCCCTAAATTTATTATAAAACAAGATTAAATATCCTTTAGTCTTAAATCATGCTCCTTAATATTGATATTATTTATTTAAAAAGGTAAGGGGTGCACAACTTAATCTCACAACTTAATCTAACCCTTTAGGCCCCCTTCAAAACATTACACCCATCATTTAATTATTTCACTCCCACTTAAATACCCCATCACTTAAGTGATGTAGGGTTCATCCTCCACCATTGGATCTATTCTATTTGAGCCCTTAGATCTAGGTTGCACTAAAGTAACCCTAGAAATCCTTATGGGCTTTCTTATACCTATTACTTATTCTATTCTCTCATTTCTCTTGTTTGTTTTGTAGGTTGAGGAGGAGAAGGAAGGAAGCCATTAAAGGCCATGTTCAAGCTTTTGGAGAGGCTTCCAAGCCGTGATCCTTTCTATATTTTGTTCACACCCTCTCTAAGGGTTTCACATGGGTTTACTCTATTTAGCTTAGTTTTCTTTGATATACCCAAATGAGAGGGGTCTTCTTCTTTCTTTTTTTTATTTTTTTCCCAAATCCATTTACATAGCTACATTTGATAGCTAGTTTTATTGAGAAAAAAGATATACATATATACATGTATATATTGATTTCTATACTTTTATATATATTGATTATTTGGAAAAATTTAAATATCACAGTATATATATATATATATATAAATCTAGGTGTATATATATATATATATAATATAAAATAGATATATATATACACACACATACAAACACACACACACATACGCATGGAAAGGAGAATACAATGTTCTCTCTGCTTTTTTTACCATGTCATGCTTGGGCGTGACAGTGGGGCCAAAGCGTGTGTAGAAGTTCACTAGAGAGGAAGGTGGTGGGGGCTTAAATGACCTGGAGGGGTGGGGTCGGCGAACCCCCACCCCAAACTTAAACTAATCTCCATAGTGGCCGCGCCATTTTACAAAGCCCCTCCTTTTATTTATATATAAAATATATATATATATATATATATATATATATATATATCAAAATTTTTCATTTTAATTTCAAAATTTACCAATTTAATATATCATTTTAATTTCTTTTATTTACATATATTTTATATATTATAATATATATATATATATATATTTACCGTATATATATATATATATATATATATAATATATATATATATATATATTTTTATATTATTTTTAATAATGACATCTAACACAATTATTAATTAATTATTATTAATACCTTAATATTAATAATACTTTAGATTTTCATTAATTCCACTAACAACGTAGTATTATATGAGTTAACATTAGAGTCCACAAATTTTAAATTCCAAACTTAAGATTTTTAGTGTAGTTTGGTAGAAATCTAGATGATGCACAACCAAATCCTTTCACTTTCAATTTTTGTTATTAGAATGACTCCAAATATTTGTATAATCCATTTCAAATTTAATACAAGAATATTCCAAACAATAGGGACTAAGGCTAATAGTAGTCAATCATTTTGATTCACTACATCAAATTTACAAAGGAAGAACAAAATCCCATTTGGTTGGCACCCATTTTAAAAAAATTTTTTTTTAGTTCTTTTATACTTCCATGCAAATTGCCCTGAACCTTCCTATTCAAGGAATGAGTAAGAGGATCACTCACTAACAATACAAGAGTATACTGAAAATGGATCTTTCTTTTCACTTGAACAAATTTACAACATTAAAACTATTGGAATGCAAATCTCAACTTCACATTCTAACTTCTAATTAGCTTTTGTACTATCTATCCATTTTGTTCATTTATTTTTCCTTATTACATATTTACAATGAAGTATTACTACAATGAAACTAATATTTCTTTTCCCTTTGAAGAATAACTCACACAATTCTTTCTTCTTCCCTTTCAACATAAAAAAAAGAAAAAAAAACACTTCCATAGCCACAATGAAATGCAATATGTTTCTTTACAATATAAATATAATGTCCTCCACTAGATGTGGGAAAGTTATGTTAAATATAAATGCAAGAATGAATACATTATTACAATTTTTCCACTCTAAGTGGGTAAACTACAAGGAAGTTTCACATGGTCATCAACAAATCTCCAATGCTCCAAACACCAACAAGGTAGCTCCTCCAAAAGTTTTCTTGATTCACAAAAAAATAGGGGGAGAGGCAACGCTCTCCACCCAACCAAGATACCCAATGGAGAGAGAAGCCATCCTCTCCATTGGCCCCCGAGCCCCAACCACATTACAATAGGGAGAAGATCTCAACTCATGGCAACTACTAGCTTCCACAATACTTGACAAATAATTTCACATTCATTCCATTTACATACAAAAAAAAACAACAACTCAACAAGAAGAAAACAACAAACAACAAGATCACAAGGCTTATCAAGAAAGCCAAAAGAGTAAGACCTATGGGGAGGCCACTTATGCCTCCCAATGGGAATGGGTGCCACCTAAAAAGCCTCCAATGCAAAACACAATACCCCTAACAACTCTTATGCCTCCCTCAAGTACCCCTTATCCCTCCATCCACTCTTATGCCTCCCTTAACTCTTATGGCTCCCTCAAAGTAAGAACAAGAAGAAAATGCAAGCATTTCTCATACTAGGTGGGCACCCAACCCAAACTCCCTCCTCAAGAAAATGATCTCTTATGCCTCCCTCAAATAAAATCCCCATAGTCTCCTCCCACTCCCAACTTAGGCATTCTACCCATTCCCAACAAGCATTTCAAAGAAACAACAACATTCAACACAACATATACACACATACATATAACAATGACATAATATAAACCAAGGTGAAGCTCCTACCTTTCCATGGTAGAGCTTGTTCCAAGTATGAAGTTCCAAACCCCTCCAAAGATCAAGTAAGCATCCACAAGCTCCTTCAAAATTCCAACAAGTGTCAACAAGCTCCAAAAATTCACAACTCCTTCCAAAATCCTCCACACTCCCAAAATACAAGAGACTAAAAATAAATGAACATGTAACCCCCAAAAAAAAACAAAAATGATTCCATAAATAGAGAAAAGAGAGGGAGGGATGATGTGGCTCCAAGTAGGATGCCACCTCATGTTCCCTCCACTCCACATCACTTGGTCAACCTCATATTCCAATGCACCATTAAAGAGTGGTTGGAGGAAAGACAAGCACCTTACACACTCCATCTAAACCCACTCCCCCAAAGGAAAAATTAAATTTTTGAAAGAAAGTGCAATTAATATTTTACCTTTTATCCCCCAAAACACCTAAAAGACCCTAAATTTGACCTCCCAACCCATAGGTAGGGTTGGCATGGGCTTTTAAGAGGTGTGGGACAAGTTTGACTTGTCCCACAAGCTTCCAAATTTGGCCTCTAAGGCCAAATTCGAGTTTCCCATGTGGGATAGAGTGTGCTACACTCAAAACTCAAACACACATCACTCAACACAAAATCCAAATTAAATCAAGCCTAATAAATGAACTCCCTTTTGATCACATCCTTTAATTAGTTTAAACCAAAATTCAAATTAACTTAATTAAGACACTACAACCCATGACTAAAAAGGGGTAAATACAATTCCAAGAATCTAAATAATAAAACAAGTAAAATTTCACTTACTAAGAGAAAACACATACTAATCATAATAGAAAGGGAAATTTAAAACAAAACAACACATGACCCTTAGGTCACAATTTTCCCTTAACCAAATAATTCTAACACACACACAATTACATGTTGCCACGGTGACCCTTAGTTGGATTCTTCTCGAATTCGATGTGGTTGGTCTCCACTCCCCCGATATTGTTGTGAATATAATATACCTGCAAAAAAGAATACCTCCTTCGGCCTCGTGGCCACATTAAAACATTCATGCCAAAATATGCGATATAAATCTAAAATCAACTATATATGAATTATTATCATCTATGCAAATACGATATCACTTACAATTTCTAGCACATTTCTATTACACATTTCATTCATGTCAAAATGATCATCACATTAATCCAATTATCAAGATCTACTCAATATGACTTAAACATATCACATGTCAGAATTACAGATAAATAGCCATGTCAAAAGTGTATCAATATCAACAACAAAAGTCTCCAGTAGTCCATATGCATCATATAAGAATCAAATGAATAACAATTTAGTATCTCTGATATCTACTAACATGCTATATCAAAAACTATAATATATCCATAAGTGCATATGAAAATATCGAAAATAATAATCAAAAGGTGTCGAAGGAAAGTGGGCACTACGGAAGGTATACCATAACAAATTCACCGATTGTAAACACCTTTCTCCTCTCGTGCACATATGTAATGGGATTCAAATTCACCGATGTTATTGACAAAGTGAAATATATTTTTAGGATAATAAAATAAAAATTTGTTCTACGCCTCTACAATGGGATTCAATGCATGAAATAGTTACATGGATCTCGAGTGTGTCCTCCACATGATATATTCTTTAATTTATTGTTAAATATTGTTCTCAACTACTTCTTTTATTTCTACATTATGAATATTGTCATCAACTTATTCCCTTTCAACAATATAGAATTGTTCGACATTTGGAAAATAAGTTTCGATAGGCCACATAAATTCCCTTAAAGGATATAAAACATCTTAATTTATTTTCTATATTATAATATTTTTAAAATTTATTTATTTGGAGATCAAATTTAATTAATTTTTATCTAAATATACTTATAATCATCTCAATTTATATAAAGACATTAATTAATTTTTTCAAAATGAAATAGTTTTTATTTTCTTTAATTTGTATTTTTCCCTCTTGATAGTATTGTACACTTCAAACACTAGTGTCTATTTTTATGTATATTAAAATGTGGAGAAACATCTATATCAAAGTCATATCTTGGAAATTTAGACAATTTGTAGATTATATAATGTAAAATAATTACAAGTTATACTATACTCATTGTCAATTTTGTTAAAATTTCCATGACATTACATACAAAATAATGCACTATCAAGAGTATTGGTAAATGTGTGTAATAGTGGTATTTTAAAAAATATATCAAAGTCATAGGTAAATGGACAACACAAATTTATATTGTTTTCTTGCATTTTGGAAACTATTGTGCTTTGTTAAGCAATGTTAATTTTTACCAAGTGAAATATCATCCTTTTCATCAGAAGTTGACAACGTTCATCCACTATATACTTAGATCCATGTTCCTTGTAGTTTTGTTTGGAAATTTTTGTAATTGATGAAGACGACATGAAACTAATGAAAGCAAATTTAACACATATTCATTACTCTACAAATATCTTGAACTTAAAAGAATAAATCTTCTTCTTTGTTATTTAATCATGGATTACAACGCTTCATAAATAAGAAGACAACACACAACATGATTGGCCCGTAAAATTCTAACTAAATTTGACTAAATCTACTCTAGATGGCAAAGTTTACTATTTTTAGGAGTTTAAAAACCTATTCTTTTGAGTAAGTTTGCATGCTTGTTCGTAAGTTCAAATAAATTGCAATGCATCTTCTACATTCCTTATTTAGAGGAATTGCTAACTTTCTAACCTTCCTTACATTTTAGAGACTAAAATTAATTGATGCCCTAAAATAGAAAAAAATCGAACTAAACAAAAATCTTAATTTTCGGCCCCCATATGGCGGATTTCGGGTCCGAAAAGGTCCTAAATCGTTATCCAATCCTTATCAAAATAATTCGTTTAAAAAAAAGACTCAAAATGACACCCAAAGAACATGTTATGACCATTTCATGTTCCCGCTAAAAATAGTGCATCATTATCCCCTGCTAGAAAAAATGCAACTCCCTGCAAGTTTCCTTCTTCAAAATTTATTTTTATTCAACTTCTTAATTTCCCACTCTGCGACCCATGTGTTATCCTCTTGTTCCAATCCTTTCCAATGCACCAAATATTTTTGTATTGCCCATGTCACGTGTTCATAGTTTTCTTATCTAAAATCTGATCCACATCTTATTTCATTTTAAACAAAATCTTTTGCCTTTAATCTATTGATTCTTTATTAACATCCCCTTATTCACCATTCGTATGGAAATCATATAAACTTGAAACATTAAACACTTGAGAAATATCAAACTTTCCCCAAAGCAATTCTACCTTATAAGCATTATCATTTATTTATTTTTATAATTTTGCAAGGACCAATCTTCTTGTACTTTAATTTGTTTTGGGTTCCTTTTGGAAACCTTTCCTTCCGAAGGTATACCATAACCAATTCACCGACTATAAAAACCTTTCTCCTTCTGCGCACATATGATATTTCCTTACACTTATCATTACTATTCTCCAGCTTCTTCCACACTTCTTCTTGAAATTATTGTATATGCTCGAAAAACGCTTCGCATTATCACCGAATCGGCCATCAATTACACATCACAGCATTACCACATTCTGTACCCAAAGTGAAATCAATGTACACTAGGGATCATAGAATCACCATATTCCCCTAAATCATGACATGAACCTCACATATTACATGAATTATACGCATGAGGAACACAATGTCTAACCTTACAACATATTGTCAATTTCAATACAACATGGTGTACATAATACATCACAATATGTTGATGACATTATGATGATACAATATAACTCACTTTACACCAATTTTGTCATGCAATACATCAATACACCTTCATATCACGTAATACCAAAATGCTCCAACACTCCACAATCCATAATAAAATTATTTTTCACATACAATAAGGCGGCACATCACATGTGAAATCTTCATAGAATCCACAAAAAGTAGATAAGATACTCACATCACAAGAACATCAACATGATAAAAACAATATGCACTAAGTTCCATACACAACATGTGCATTCACAATATCACAATTACGAAATAGTTCACATCACACTTATATCACATTACTCTTCCAATCTCTACCACCATCATGCAACAACCACCACAACTCCAATCTGCCCCAGAGGTTTGAGGGCATGATCTTCCACTCTGATAGACAATGTAACACCCACATTTTACACACATAAATACAACAATAAAAATATCAGGATAATTTTTTTTTGACTTACATTGCTCACTACACAACACCACAAGGGATCCAAGAAGAGAAACTCAACAATGCACAAGACACTTACATAAGTCATCAACTCACATAGACACATGAAAACACCATATACATGTCGATTCCACACTTTCTCCAATGAAAAATGCTAGCAATAACTCAACCACAAGAAAAGGGACTCAAGGATTGGCAAACCCACAACACATCATTACCATGATTACATCTTCATTACGATTAACATTCCAATAACATTATTATGTAAGTATAAATTTCTCCTTTTTCTACCTACAAATTCATAAGTTCGTTCCACATTCAACTTACAAGTCAACCATTTAAGTTTTCTCTTTATCCATTATGACAATCTCCATAACTTACATAATTATTTTTGATATTTCAGATTGCATAAAAGTTCCTACTTCTCTCGTTCTTATGCTAAAGGTTTGTTTCTCAAAATATGTTTAGTTGACGTTTAATTTTACCCTCATTAAGCAAAGGGACCAACCTTAAGTTATCGAGGGAGAAATGATACGATTCAAAGGAGGTGAGGGTTCAAGTTTCCCTTTCCTATAAACCTCCTTCCATTTGAAGCACATTTTTTCTCGTACTATGGTGGTTTTAGTTCCAAAATTTAGTTTCATTAAAAGAAAGCATTTACAAGACATAATTTTGTTTTTTAAATTTTTAGTGGACTCTATTTTGGCTCAAATGCCTAGTCCCACCAAGAACAATTTTTATTCTTTCTTAACAAAAGTTCAATGCTTAAATCAATATATAGTCAATTGCAATACAACATGGTGATGCACATGATTCATCGCAATACGGTGATGACATTATGATACAATATAATTCACTTTACACCAATTTTTTCATGCAATACATCAATACATCTTCATATCACATAATGCCAAAATGCTCCAACACTCCACAATCCATAATAAAATTATTTTTCACACACAATAAGGTGGTACATCACACGTGAAATCTTCATAGAATCCATGAAAAGGAGACAAAATACTCTCATCACAAGCACATAAACATGATAAAAAAATATGCACTAAGTGTCATATACACAAATAGTACGTTCACAATATCATAATCACAACATAGTTCACATCATGCTTATATCACATTACTCTTCCAATGTCTACCACCACCATGCAACAACCACTAAAAATCCAATCTACCCCAGAGGTTTGAGATCATGAACCTCCGCTCTGATACTAAATGTAACACCCACATTTTACACACATAAACACAACAGTAAAAATATCACAATATTTTTTTGACTTACATTGCTTAGTAAACAATGCCACAATGGCTCCAAGAAGAGAAACTCAACAATGCACAAGACAATTACATAATTCATCGACTCACATAGACACATGATAACACCACATACATGTCAATGCCACACTTTCTCCAATGAACTAATGCAGCAATAACTCAACCATAAGAAATAGGACTCAAGGATTGGCAAACCCACAACACATCATTACCATGATTACATCTTTGTTATGATTAACATTCCAATAAAATTATTATGTAAGTATAATTTTATCCTTTTTCCACCTACAAATTCATAAGTTCATTCCACATTCAACTTATAGTTCAACCATTTATGTTTTCTCTTTATCCCTTATGAAAATATCCATAACTTACATAATTATTTTCCATATTTGATTGCATACAAAGTTCCTACTTCTCTCGTTCTTATGCTAAAGGTTTGTTTCTCAAAATATGTTTATTTGATGTTTAATTTTACCCTCATTAAGCAAGGGGACCAACCAGAAGTTGTTGAGGGAGAAATAATATGATTCAAAGGAGGTGAAGGTTCAAGTTTCCCTTTCCTATAAACCTCCTTCCATTCGAAGCACATTTTTTCTCGTACTATGGTGGTTTTAGTCCAAAATTTAGTTTGATTCAGTTAAGCATTTACAAGACATAATTTTATTTTATTTTATTTTTAGTGGACTCTATTTTGGCTCAAATGCCTAGTCCCACCAAGAACAATTTGTATCCATTCTTAACAAAAATTCAATGCTTAAATCAACCATAAGGACTTCAAATGACAATTTTTTCCTAAACCATTATTACACACACACACACACACACACACACACATATTTTATTGAAATTGTTTCTTAGGTCTCTTTTTGGCATCACTTTAAAACATGAAGAGTTACGAAAGTACTAGTCTAACATCTTGAAGAAGTATATCTTTTGTTTTCTCAAAGTTTTCTCTGACCAAGGAAATTCATATTCTTTTTAACATAAGTAAATGTCTAATTGAGTTATAAGGATTCCAAGAGTGACATTATTCCTAACCTCAACTATCGTTTTATGCTTATATGATTTAATTGTACATTGCACTATGGTCTCATTATCAGCATCGTTTTATCACATTTGTAAACAAAATAACACATACTTTTCACTAATGGATTCACTACTACACGAGTGTAACCTAACATGAGACAGATCAATTATTTTCTCTTATACACTGTAGTGTTAACGCATTCTGCAACCAAGACATCCACTTGTGTAATTTAATCCCACCATGAGATCAATCATAGGAATATCATAGGAAAACTACCTTTGTTTTGTTTTGGGCCACTCACTAGGGTACAAAAGGGCAGCTGGGCACATGGGGTAACAAAGCCCTTTTTGTTTTTTCTACACTTCTCTTAAGTCAACTTATTTTAAATATGATAGCATTTTCTAAGAGTTATGTACAATTTCCACCCGTAAGTTAACCCCTTAATCAGCCGAGGTTTGGTATAATTCCAATTGCACCTAAGGATATACATCCCAACTATATATGAGTTAAAGGTGAGAGTACATATTTATGCTAAACAACCTTCATGATACACCAAGGTGTTATGTTGTTAGTAACTAAGGTAACACATTAAGTTGAGAGGAACTAAAGAGTTTATCAATAAGAGTTTAAGTCATAGTATAACTATTTCACTCTTTCCATTTGTGTCATCTGGGGGTTCCACAAGGAAATTCATTCGATGACAAGAAAAAATTCTAGATCTAACTTTCTAAGACTTGGTATTCCACTAGGATACTAAGGGATTAATATCTCTACTTACTCAATGAATGGTAAGGTTATACCGCGTAATCGTTGCTTCAAACAAGGACTCTTAAGGTGACTTCCAAGGTAGTCTTCACCACTCAACAGGGTGTTGTACCTAAAGAGAAGAAATTATCCTTACCCCACACATGGTTACCAAATATAGAAGGAAACCACATGCTCGGATAAAGTTGGACCATGTCATTCCTAAACGATGGTTTCACAATAATGTCACTAAACTTACCGACTATGACGCTAAACTCAAACTAGGGGTCTTATTTACCTATACTAAAAGGTGCCATCGAGCATAAGGTGTAATTTCATTCTATGGTTTAAATTTCTTCTATGCTAAGAAGGATCACACATGAAGAAAAATTATGCACGAATCTTCGACTAGGGTTGACTATTGTGGTTAGATACCTTTATTACATTTTCAAGGTAAGAAACACAACACCAATTATTTAATCATCTATTGCACACTAGAACACACTACAAGACATTAAATTCAAATTCATTTAACACACACACACACACAAACACACACATATCAATATTTTTTACCTTACGTAATCGTGAGTCAAAATTGCACCTATGATTAAATGCACATTTGCAAAGGTATCCCTAAAACTAACATTTCATACATATTAGTAAATTTCAAACATAAATTTTTGTAACATGGAAATACATTATATATATAATATTTTCCAATAACATATATAAATTACAATAATAAACAATGATTTACACCACGCCTTTTCGCCATCTCACTTTCATCCTACAAAACCATGTGAGCATGAAATCAGCGATAAATCACTGACATGACATCCACCCTAATCTAACATAATTAATATATTTAGTTTCCCATTTACATAATGAAATTAATAATTTACATTGGAAAGGAAAAGGGTTAGAGGCATGTATTCATTTAATTTTATTTCACTTCATTTCGTAACCAAGGAGAGAGAAAGAGAAAGGAAAGAGAGAGAAACACTATTTTTCAAAAGTTCCATTTCACACAAAAAGTCACACTATAGAGTTTCAAATATTTATTTACATGTGTCAAGAACATTTCCATGGTGGTTTGGCAACCCGACAGGGTCCTACAACTTTCTTTTTACATTTTCCTCCTAGTTGTAAAAATGTTCAATTTAGACTCAGAGGCTAAGAAACCACTTTCAAATGTTATCTTCTAGTGAGAAAACACACCAAGGTTAAATTTATATACCAAGAGTCCATAGGAATTGACAAAATTCAGAACTAGCAAACGATTTACGATTGGTGGCTAGTTTTCCGAGGCCATCGGTTGTAATTGACCTAGTTGTAAATGATCAAAAGCTAGATCGAGGACTCAGAAAACCACATCCAAAATTAAGTTTCAACGGATGAATGGGCCACAATATATTTTATATGAGCTCCAAAAATATGGATAATTCATGAGATTTGTCAGAACTAAAAACTAGGACACGGTTTTCAAACGACAACATGATTTCTGAAGCCACTGGTCTTAATTGGTCCAGTTTAACCTAGTCAAACTGTGACTTGAGGCCTACAAAATGGATTTTCCAAACTATAAAGAATTTTTTTTACCTAAACTAAAAGTTCCATGTAATTTTCTAGTAAAAACACTAGAGGTTTGTGAATACGGATAACAATTTCGCTATCTAGGTTTCAAATGGCAGTTCAAATTGAAAGATAACTTTTTAGTTTTAACACTTCCTACACAACAAGCAAAGCATGGTAACAAGGATCCAAAAAGGGTGTCAAAAGGATCACAGATGATCAATCGAGGTCGATCCAAGGATAGAAGTGACTCTTCACAAAACAAGGAACACAAGAAACTTAACATCTCTTTTCGGGATATAAGAAGGTTGTTTTACAAGTCTCCAAAAATCATGATTTACTGGTTTTAACAAGGGAATGGTAAACATATTTACAGGGAGCTCAACCTTAACCTATCAATAAAAGGGTACTCTAGCAATCTAGTTTTTTTGGGACGTTTGCTAGATCATCACAAAGTGAGGGTTTAAGTTCATTGTCTACCAAGGAATATTAAATTCTGTAAGTTACGATGTAACATTTTATTTTTTTAAAAGAAGTTTATTTAATACAATCAAATATATGAAAATCCTACAATTTAAAATTTTTATTTCATTGCAAAATAAAAACTAAAGAACATAAATTATGAGAGATGAGGAGAGATGAACCATGCCTGGTATAATCGACGATAGAAGATAAGTGGTTTTGGTGTTCCATGAGCCGGTTGTAGATGCTAGAGGGGTTTCAAATCCTTTTTCACCAAGCCCATCTCGTATCTTCTGATGACTGGATTCCCCTCTTTCATATACTACCCTATCTTCATTCATTTTTCCTCCATGTACCTTCTGCAATAGTAGAGATCGTTATTTTCCTTCATCAGGATACATTTCAGGTGGGCACTGAGTGGCATCAAGTCAATAGCAATTTTTTTGACAACAAAAACCCTCCATAACTGGAGCCCAAAAGCACATATATCTCACCAAGCAATGAAGTGATACAGCCAGCCATTAAAGCTATGGATCGAGCTATGATAATATAGTAAAACTAAGCCTTTTGGAAACAAGGGAAGAGCTCATCAAGCGGACAAGGAAACAACATGAGTCACACAGAGGGTTAAACCATGATATATTTTTGAAGCAAGTGCAACAATACCGATCCATGGGATACAAAATTGTTGAATATGGAGTTAAATTACTCATGTTTTAGCATGTAAATTGAACTTACCGAAAGTGACAAGAATCGCATCGGTCGTGGAAAGTTCGAATCGTTGTTAGGAATAACTGTGTCGATTACCTATGTAATGAGATTTTAATTAACTCTCGGGTTTTATATCTATTTTTACCATAAGAATAAATTTAATGAATGTAATTACATGGCTAAGTTCCCTAAACTCTTAAACGACTATTTAAAGCATAAATTTAGGGTTTATAGTAGGGGATTTATCATAATTACAAGATAATTGTGAAAGAGAGAATTCTTGGTGAAGAAGGTAAAAAAGCTTGTGGAAGAAAGTACTGAACATCTGAGAGGTGTGGAAGATTGTAAATCTTCATTGTATATCTTGTCAAAGCTTTAGATAATAGATTGGCTTGTTTCTTGGTGGATGTAGCCCACACTGGGTGAACCACGTTAAATATTTTTGTTGATTTATGTCTCTTGAATTATATATTTCTTTTGGTAGAATATCCACTTTTATTTGTACGTATGTTTAGATTTGATATATTATCTGTACAACCGGTGTGCTAAACCCCAACAACCGGTATCGATCTTTGTTTGAAGGTTTTGTGTGTTGACGAATTTACTCATAGAGGGTTTTCTGATTGAGTGGGAGCTACAACAATGGCAGAAGAGAAAAAATACAAGGTAGAGAAGTTTGATGGCCAAAATTATCAATTATGGAAGATGCAGATAGAGGATTATTTGTATCAAAGAGATTTGTACTTACCGTTGGATGAGAAGTCTAGATGTACAAAGATGAATGATGAAGAATGGAAGATTCTTGATAGAAAGGATTTGGGATCTATAAGATTGATCCTGAGAGCATCCGTGGCTTCCAATATAATAGAAGTGACTTGTACGATAGAGTTAATGAAATCTCTTGCTAATTTATATGAAAAACCTAGTGCTTCGAATAAAGTTTATTTGATGAAGAAACTATTTAGTTCTAAGATGCATGAAGGTGAATCTACATCCAATCATTTGAATGATTTCCGATCTATTGTAAATCAGTTAAAATTGGTTTCAATACCATTTGATGATGAAGTAAAAGCACTTTTATTCTTATGTTCTTTTCCTGATAGTTGGGACAAATTGGTAATGGTTGTTAGTAATACATCTGCTAATAATATTTTGAAGTTTGATGATTTGGTTAGTATAATCTTGAATGAAGAAATTCGTAGGAAAAGTACAGAGGAAACATCATCTGGAAATTCTTTGAATGTAGAAAGCAGGGGCATGCAGAAGGAGAGATCCAAGAGTAAGAGTAATGGGAAATCAAAGTCAAGGGATAACATATCTAAATCTATAAGTAAGGGAATTACTTGTTGGAAATGTGGAAAGAAAGGACATGCAAAGAAAGATTGTTGGTCAAAAGATAAAGAGAATCAACAACTAGACAAAGGTAAAGAGGTGAATCTTGCTTCATCAGAGGTAATGCAAGATGCTCTTATTCTTTCTTTAGATAATAGAATTGAATCTTGGGTTTTAGATGTAGGAGCTTCTTTCCATGCAACCCCTAATAAGGGTTATTTCAGAAATTATGTCCAGGGCAATTTTGGGCATGTCTATTTGGGTGATGATGAACCTTGCAGTATTACTGGTAAAGGGGAAGTTCATCTAAAATTGTAGAATGGAAATACATGGGTATTGAAAGATGTGAGGCATGTGCCAAACCTCAAGAGAAATCTTATTTCTGCAGGGCAACTAGGTGAATCTGGTTGCATGGTTACTTTTACAGGAGACTCTTGGAAAGTCACCAAGGGTGCTCTTGTTGTGGCGAAAGGTAAGAAGGAAGGAACATTATATTTATCTATCGTGTTATTGATTCTTTTTTACGCATTATCTACTTCAAATTCAGATACAAGTATGTGGCATAATCGGTTGGGCCATATGAGTCAAAAAGGAGTGTAGATCTTAAAGGCTAAGGGTAAGTCATCAGATTTGAAAGATGTAGATCTTGATTTTTGTGAGCATTGTATTTTTGGAAAGCAAAAGAGAGTGAGATTTCTAAAAATTGGGGCAACTAAGAAGGAACAAAAATTGGAGCTTGTACACTCAGATGTATGGGGAGTTGCTCAGGTAGCTTCTCTTGGTGGATCCTAGTATTATATTACTTTCATTTATAATGCTACAAGAAAGGTATGGGTTTATTGTATTAAACATAAATCTGATGTTTTTGAAACTTTTAAAAGATGGAAAGCCCTTGTTGGGAATGAATCAAATTCAAAGTCAAAGTGCCTTAGATCCGACAATGGTGGTGAATATCAGTAGCAAGTCTTTCAATGATTATTGTTCAAAGTGAATGGGATACATAGAGAAAGAACAGTTCCAAGAACACCATAGGAGAATGGTGTTGTAGAGAGAATGAACAGACAATCATGGAACGTGCTAGAAGTATGAGGATACATTCTAGATTGCCCTTGTAGTTTTGGGCGTAAGAAGCGATTGATACAAGTGGTTTATTTGATTAATCGTGGTCCTTCAAGTTCACTAGATGGAGGAATACCAAAGGAAGCTTGGACTGGAAAAGAGGTAGATCTTTCTTTTCTTAAAGTTTTTGGTTCAGAAGCTTTTGTGCATGTTGATAAGGAAAATAGAAAAAAGTTGGATGTAAAATCCAAGAGATGCACTTTTATTGGTTATGGATCTAGTGATTTTGGATTGTTTTTGGGATTTAGACAATTCTAAGATTGTTAGGAGTCGTGATGTTGAATGGAATGAAAAGAGAATGTACAGGGATCAAATTTTGGTACCCAAGGATGAGAAAATTGAGAAGTTTATTGATGAGAATGAACTCTCGGGTTTGAAAAGAATACCTATAGAAATACACAATAACTATGGTCGGTTAGGCCCGATCGGAGTTGGTCACCAATGGTTACAGAGGAGAGGATTAGAACCAAGGTGTCGGTCGGTGAACCGACGTCGATTAGAGGTGACCGGTGGCGGTCACTATCAGAGTTGGACACAAATGTTCAAGAAGCCCAGATTGAGCCTCTGGTACCCCAAACTTCTGTGAGAAGGTCACAAAGGGTAAGTAAACCTCTAGAAATATTTACACCTTCTCTATTTTATCTGTTATTGATTGATAATGGTGAACCAGAAAGCTTTGAAGAAGCAATGCAGGATAAGACCCACATGGAGTGGGAGCATGGTATGAATGAGGAAATGGATTCCTTGGAACAAAACCAAACTTGGGATTTGGTTACGTTACCAAAATATAAGAGTACATTGCGAGAACAATTGGGTTTATAGGATCAAGGAAGATGAGGGCGGATGAAAAGGTACAAGGAAAGACTTGTAGTAAAGGGATTTACAGAAAGTAGGTATTGATTTTGGTGAAATATTTTCTCTTGTTGTTGAGATGACTTCTATTAAATCTTGTATTGAGTTTAGTTACAGAGAGGATTTGCATTTAGAGAAGCTAGATGTGAAGACAGATTTCCTTCATGATGATTTGGATGAAGAGATTTATATGTAGCACCACTTGGTTACGAAGTCAAGGGTAAGCAAAAATTTGTGTACAGGTTGAAAAAGAGTCTATATGGACTCAAGCAAGCTCCAAGGAAATGGTACATGAGGTTTTATAGTTTTATGCATGAGCATGGTTACTTGAGATGTGAATATGACCATTGTGTTTATTTCAAGAAACTTGGAAATGGGAGCTATATTATTTTGTTACTGTATGTGGATGATATGCTTATTGTAGGATCTAGTATGCAGGACATTGGTGAGCTTAAGAGAAAGCTAGCTCACACATTTGCAATGAAGGATTTAGGAGCTGCAAAGAAAATCCTTGGCATGCAAATACACAGAGACAAGAAAAATAAGAAATTATATTTGTCTCAGGAAGCTTATATTAATAAGGTGTTGGAAAGGTTTAATATGCAAAATTCAAAACCTGTTGGTACACCTATGGCTAGACACTTCAAATTAAGCAAAGATCAGTGTCCTACATCACAAGAGGAGGTTGAGTACATGGTACATGTTCCCTATGCTTCAGTAGTAGGAAGTCTTATGTATGTTATGGTTTGTACTAGACCAGACATTGCACAAGCAGTGGGAGTTGTGAGCAGGTTTATGGCTAATCCAGGTAAAGAGCATTGGAAAGCAGTCCAATGGATACTCAGGTATTTGAGAGGGACTTCTAGCATGCAGTTATGTTATGGAGGTTTAGATAGTTCATTATGTGGCTATGTTGATTCAGATATGGCTGGAGATCTAGATGGTAGGAGGGAGCAGATCGATATATTTTCATAGTAGGTTGGATTATAGTTAGCTGGATTTCAAGATTGCAAAAGGTTGTGGCTTTGTCTACTATAGAGGCAGAGTATGTTGCAGCTATAGAGGCTAGCAAGGAGATGATATGGATGAGTAGGTTCATGGAGGAGTTGGGAAAGGAGCAAGATGATTGTAAGTTGTTCAGTGATAGTCAGAGTGCAATCCATTTGGTAAAGAACTTAGCATTTCATTCCAGAACGAAACACATTTAGTTGAGGTATCACTTCATATGATATGTATTAGAGGATGTATAGTTGAATATGGAAAATATTCATACATGTAAGAACCTCATGGATATGATAACTAAGTCGTTAGAAAAGGAGAAGTTGGAGCTACACTCCACTTCTGTTGGCCTTCGAGTTTGAGGCTCAAGGAGGAAGAAACAAATCCAAGGAGGAACCAAGAATGGTGTTGTATAAGTACGGTGTGCAGTAATTAATCCCCATGTGGGAGATTGTTTAGTATGCAACTAAATTACGAATGTTTTAGCATGCAAATTGAACTTACCGAAAGTGACAGAACCAACATCGGTTAGGTTGTAACCGTCATCGGTCGAGGCAAGTTAGAACCGGCGTTAGTTACCTGTGCAACGAGATTTTAATTAACTCTCGGGTTTTATATCTATTTTTAGCATAAGAATAGATTTAATGAATGTAATTGCATGGCTAAGTGCCCTAAAGTCTTAAACGACTATTTAAAACATAAAGCTAGGGTTTAGAGTAGAGGATTGATCATAATCACAAGATAATTGTGAAATAGAGAATTCTTGGTGAAGAAGGTTAAAAAGCTAGTGGAAGAAAGTACTAAACATCTGAGAGGTGTGGAAGATTGTAAATATTCATTATATATCTTATCGAAAGCTTTGGATAATAGATTGGCTTATTTTTTAGTGGACGTAGCCCACACTTTGGGTGAACCACGTTAAATCTTATTGTTGATTTATGTCTCTTGAATTGTATATTTATCTTGGTAGAATATCCGCTTTTATTTGCATGTATGCTTAGATCGATGTATTATCTATACAATCGGTCTCAGTGCTAACCTCAAAGAGAATTTGAGTTATGATACACAAACAAACCTAGGGAAACACCAAATGTTAACCTTGACGCAATATAGATTTATATCAAAGTGTGAGTTAAGGGTTCCAAGCACTGAGTTTAGGACAAATGGTGAGTAAAATGAGCACAACCTAAACATTTATATCTCATGTTGAGCCATGAAATCTCAAGCCCTTCACAAAGTAAGAATGTAAGGCATGTAACCCAAGTCACACAAGAACTAAGTCAAGATCCTGCAAAACAATACACATCAATAAATTTTAATAAAAAAATTGATCCAAAACATTTTTTTAACGGTGACCCGTCATTGCATTCCATGAGGCCACGCTTCAGGAACTCAGTCGAACAGTTCACAGCCAAACACATGCTTCCACATTTTTCATACACATCCACCAAAGCCTTTCACACTACAAAAAAACTAACAAAATTCCTATCTTTTATGCTTGATGGACATCTATACCCATTTCAAAATCTCCCATTTTGGCATAGGCTGGGAGTGCATAGGTAAAAGATCAGGTTGGAGACATGTTTGTTGCATATTGAAACAATGTGACTGTCTCAAGAGGAAAACATGCACCATAGTATTATGTCATCACTGCAACCATCCATTTTGTGCTAAATTTGCAATGCTAACTTGGGTTTCTACGTGGTTGAGGCGCCTAGATAAAAATAAGGTTCTTTTATTATCATGCAAGGAAAAATGACAGGTTTACTGGCCATTAAGGATGCCCATGTGCCTTCACATGGGAGGGGGTCACCTACTCCCTTCACATCCAACTCCACGCAACCCACCTCCTCTAACTTTTTCAAATTTTATTTTTTAATTTTTATTTTATTTTATTTCCTATAGGTTGTTCATTGTGCACTACATTTCCCTCCCCTTATAAGAGCATCGTTCTTGATGTGACACAGGTCAAGATTAAAAGAGGAAGGCTGTTATCACTGAATCACAACATCCTATGGTTTGCACAAGTGTATGTGCTTGAGCTCATAGTGTGATTGGATAACATGGGTACTATCTCCAAGTTGTGGGACTTGCTTCTTGAGATATACCTCCAAAGAAAGATGGTTCTTTCTCCTAAACTACCGGTCACAATGTACTCTAATACAGAAAAACTATCTATCCTAATTTAACTTTTATAGGGACCAGGAGAGAGAGTGCATGAAAACAAAGAATACACTAAAGTGGTGATACACCAGAAAAGGAGAGTGAGAATAGTCTTCCAATGTGTGAAAAGTAGGAGCAAAATGCATAATATAATGCGATGATAACAGCTTCTCCACAATCTAGCATCTCGCATTCGTAACAACATTTCATGCACACACAATAATAATGAATAATTGGAACAACATAAGATAGACACAATATATATGCAATAAGATTGAATGGGCATGAGGAATGCAAAAAAACATAACAAAGGAAGATATATCCACAAACCTACATCTATTATTTCATAAGAATGCAAAATCCAATCTATTACTAGATAAGGGACCTGGGTCACCATATAAGGAGTCTACTACAAGGGCTTGCAGCACATTGGCTTCACAAAAAATTTTTGACAGATTTCTTCTACACAAAGCTACCTCCCCTTTACAATGAGCCCAACACTCTTATTTATACATTTCTAAGAGGAGAGAGAGAGGGAAAATGAAAATCCCAAAAATTGTCTTTCAACCACTTGCAAGATGTATTAAATGAATTGAAATGATGTTCTTTTTATTGCAAAATCCTCTCGATAATGTCACATGACTTGCAGCAAGTGAGAAATGTCAACCCATGCTCCATTGAATGCATCCCAACTACCAAATAAAAACACGCTTCTAAACCTAGAAAAGTTTTATACAAAATTACCTTGGATTCCTCACCAAATTCTAGATTTCTTGATTAATGTACATTAGGATCGGAAACACAATTCCAATGTGGTACATAATTTATGCATTTTCATTGAGAAACACAAATGTTATGGCTTTTTGAGTGCGGGTAGCTATTTGCACTCCTTTCCTTTTCAGACGCAGCATTTCGGCTATATTGGGTCCTTGTGTCCCGACTGTCCCCTGCACAACAACCTCCGATACACTGTAAGCCTCCTTCCTATGGCATTTATGGAAAAATTGGGTTGTCGGTGAACTCATGTCACAACGTCCTACGGACCACATGGAATAAATTTATCCGATTTTGTCGATTTCCCTTTGAATTCGGATTTCGCGGATTTCTGCGACACTTGTTCTACGGATTTTTCTATGGATTTTTTGCGGATTCCGCGCTTTTTGTGAATTTTTTTGTGGCTTCCATGAAATTTTCCATGGATTTTTTTGTGGCGTCCACGTATTTTTTTGTGGATTTTCTACAACTTCCGCAGACTTTTCTACGGCGTTTATGCGGCTTCCACGGCTTTTTCTCAAATTTTCACTAACTCCTTAGATTTTTATTTGACAAGGAAGTTAGGGGAAAGTAAAGAGGTACCTAAAAATATGATTTTTTCCTTTCACCATTTCTATTTTCTCTATCTTCAAGCTATCACATTTACCCTATGAGGTGAATTTTGCATAACAGTTTTGGTGACTTAGCAGGGTTACCTGCCTGCTAGGTGAATTATGGCTAGCTGCATGTAACAATCCATTGAGTATGGAGTTATCTGGTAGTCTCACATCTGATTTGGAACTTGAAGACCTACATCCTTGAGCCATTTAAACACTATTATTTCTTTATTCTTCTGTGGCTGCGAATTCTTTTCGGCAGTGAGATGAACTGTATACAAAACATATACTAGAAGTAATAGAGCATGTGCACTAGAACTTAGGGAAATGAAACCTATTTTAACAACATAAAAATGTGCATAAGCACTTAGAGGAATTAGAAATCCTAGATTAATATATACAAAGATGAGAAATTCTCCTTCTAGTAGCAATGTTTGAGATAGATTCCATTGACTAGAATATGCAATTCCTCACCATCCAACTTAGCTAGCCAGAAGGCATTGCTACCTTTGCATTTAGTTATCATATATGGACCACTCCATATGGCATCAAACTTGGAATGTTTTCCTGGATTTGCACGATCAACATCCCACTTTAGTACCAAGTCTCCAACTTGGAATGTCCTAGCTTTAGCTTTCTTGTCAAAGCTCTTCTTGATCAATGCTTGATCCTTCTCCATGGTCTGCACTACATGTTCTCTTGCTTCTTCCAACTCCATCATCTTTGCATACTTGATTTCCATGGGCTCAAACTTAGCTAGTTCCAACTATTTCATGAGTTCTAATGCTGGCAACTCAAGTGATATAGGCATGACTACTTCTTTTCCGTATACCAGTTTGAATGGAGAGCTTCTGTAGACCTCTTAAGTGTGATCCTATCAGCCCATAGAGATGATTTAAGCTTTGTGTGCTAAGTTCTCTCGATTCTCATCAAGAGTCCTTTTGATGATTCTTAGTGGGTTGTTGTTTGTAGAATCTACTTGGCCATTACCCAGGGATAATAGTTCGATGAAGTGTTGAGGTATACACCATTCTTGACATCCCATTCAATGAATTTTGTGCCAAGAAATTCCATTGAATTATTTGATATGATAGTGATAGGGACATCAAACCTTGTGACTATGCTTTCATAGAAATCCAATAAGTTGGATTCATTTGCCTCCTTAAGCGCCACCACTTCAGTCCATTTGGTGAAATAGTCTATGGCTGTAAGTATCCACTTGTGGCCTTGAATTGAATTTGGATTGATGAATCAAATGAATTCTAATACGCATTACATGAATGGTTGATCTCTGAAATTGGACGAAGGGGCAAGGTGTTACCCTTTCTTTCCCTACGAAGAATGCACATTTCTTTCTTTTCTTGATCCATTTGTAGCCATCATTAAACACCGTAGGCCAATAGTAACTAACCTTCATAATTTTGAGAGCTATTACTCGTTGAGAAAAGTTTCCTCCTAATTCCTCATCATGGAACTCATGTAATATACTCTCAACTTGACCTGTTCTAATGCATCTCAAAGGAACACCATGGATGTCCTTCTTGAACAAAACACCATCAACAAGAACATATGGAATGGCCTGTAATCTAAAGTGTCTCCTCTTTTCCTTACTCATTTTGGAGGGCACAAACCTGTTTGGAGATAACGTGCCAAACCTTGAGTCCAACATGGAATGGGTGCATTGTTAGCTGGTTGCTCCATATCATTTTGCAGTATTAGGACAACCTCTTCTTCATCTGTTGACTCAACCTTGTTATTTGGAAGACATCTGCTCACACAAACCTTTGCCACAAACCAACTTGGTCACTTTGATTTTAATATCATATTCCATTACACGAGTGATCCAACCTTCTCTCTTCTCATTCAAATAATTATTTAGAAGAGTGATCCAACTTGGTCACTTTTTTTTTATCTACCTACCTCCATTCAACTCAAATTTTTTGATAGGATATGGTATCAACCTCTTGAATAAGAAGGCTTTCCGATCAGATGTAGGAAATAATTTGTGTTGGACCACCTTACTTTCAATTTTCAGAAAGTGAAACAGAAGGTGAATGAAAAAAATCAGTGGAAGGATTCTTAACACAACTTGTTGGTTGTTTGGAATTTTCAGATACTTCTTCATTGGATTTGACATAGGATGTTTGGGAGGATGTTGTGTTTGAAAAAGGGGTGGCGTAGAAAATGATGAAGGGGAGATTAAGCTACCGGTTGAGAATCATATTTCACTCCTACGGTAGGGCATGCATGGTCATTTTCTTGTCTTCCCACATAGGTGACTTTTCTTCCTTTGGATTCATACTTTTTTTACTAAAAATATGTTCTTAAACGAGGAGTATTATGTTGGAAAAAATTAAATCTTTGAAATCTGGCTTCCAATCATCCAGATCAAAATATGGATGCTAATAGATGTGATGGTTGGACAATCATGAATAGAAAAAGGAAAGGTAATTCTTTTTGTGCTCCCCTAAAAATAATCTTACGATACCATATTTGGGATCCTCATTGGTAAATTGCCCATTTTGTTGGGCTATTATAGTTCGTTGGAGGTTTAGAGTGTTTCATGAGGAAACTCAATTATGTTTGACTAGATTTTTGGAATATTATTTTCCCTCTTTTTCCCTTCCTAGTTTTTGTTTTGGGTGGTATCTATGTTTGGTCTTGTGACCATGCTTCACTTTTCTTCTTGTAGTGCTTTGATGAATACCTTTCGGTTGTAAAGGGTATTTGATCCATTCAACATCACTCTTTTTACGTTATCTAAAATATAAAAAAACCCGTAGAATGAACCTTACACCCTCTTATAGTGAAATCATATAATTTATAAAATTAGTAAGGCTATCAACACTAATGTCACATTGTAAGTGAAATTTCATATTAGGTCTAATAATAAAATACATAAAATATATCCTCGATAAAAAAATTGTTCTAATAATGTGTAATTAAAAATAGAACAATATATTAAGGAATGGAGTTACAATTATTTTAGTTTATATTTAATTTAGGTATTATTTTCCATTAAAATGAATGGAAGATGGAATTAAAGAGGATATTATGTGAATCTTGTACATCAATAGAAATCCCAAGAGGAAACTATCTCGTTTATATCATTATCATAATTCGAGGAGTTGCACCCTTTTTGATAGGTTGCATATAAGATTGAACTAACAAATATAAATACTTATTATGACTAGAAAAATAATATGTCATGTATTAAAGCAAATGCAACATATTAGTGCTAATGTGGAAAGATAAATAGGAAATTTAACGGTGGCCATATCATGAACTCTACAAGAATAATTGAGAAAGGAATTGCTATTTTGTGTGAATGTTCTTCGATAAAATGGAAATGAAAAATCTTTACACTGCATTTAAATTATTTCGCCTCAAGTATAGGCCCCAAAATCACTCTCATACAATCTTAAGGGAGTAAATAATATGTGGAAGAGTCAAATATTTGCATGGATATATTGAAATTGTAGTTTAAAATATTATCTTTCCAAGGATTGAAATAATGAATATATATTTTTAAAACATTTTTGTATTACATGTACTCGACTAAGTGAATCTAGAGAAGACCACACTTGAAATAGGTACATAGGCATGCAATACACTCGACCTATTTTTATTTGTAATTTAAAATTAATTATGGTAGCTACCTTCTTAGCCAAATTGAATATCGGATTTAATTCAAGATCATTTGCATCACAAAAATACTCAACTCATCATGTTGATCATGAATACTTGTAGTTGAGTGCGAAATCAAAAAATATCATTTCCAAAAATAAAATCTGCATATAAATTCAAATGATACTATAACCACTCAAAATTGTACCCATAAGATTCTCGTTAATCATAAATATGAAGCCAAAATATGTAGATTAGAGTGGAAAACCTTACTTAATCATATGTCCATGGTGTTTGGTCACTATTTAAGAGTAATTATTTTAAAAATTGGCTTATATAAGTCATTACCTAGGAATTTATTGAATCGAAAACACCCAAGACATTTTGCTTTTGAATTAAAAGATGCATTCGCACCATATTATATGTTGTGTTATGAAAGTATAAAAACATCAATATCGTTTATATTTGTGTGGGTATACTTTTTTAATAACAATAATAAAAGTGTATCTATCATCATTTGTTCAATGGATCCAAAAAATGTATTTTAAAATATATAATTAAAATAAGAAATAATCAATCTTTACAATATTAAATTTAGTTGAAGATACTCATCTAGATTACAGTTTATTATGGAAAGTGGTTGGAATATAACATTACAATTCCCACAAAATACTTTAAATCTAACTTCTAGGTGTTTTGTTTATGTGTTTAACTTTTTATTAACATAATACTTCCATTAATCATCAAAAAACATGTTACAAGTAGATACAATGCCAAGCAGGTAACTAATACACCAGGAAGCATCCTTAGAGATACCATGGTAACAACTTAAAGCATAGTACAACAGGAAGAAGTCATCCTTGTGATTCATCCAAATGAAGGATTCGGTGAAATGCTTGGCTTTTCTCCATAGACCACCCTATAGGAATATGACCTATCACATGAACATTTTCCTGATCCAAAGCCCAAGTGGGAAAAGCATCTCGCTACATTTCTACTCTTTTGATGATCTAAAAATAGGCCGACATTTTTATCTACTCGCTCTTGAGACCCTTTAAGGATTATCAAATTACCGTTTAATTTTTACCCGTTAAAATCAACTTAAAATAATGCAATAAGTATGACACTTTACAAAAAGGTTGATTATGGAGTTCAGTAATTGCCTATGTCTCCGGGTTCTTATCGAACCATTCCACTAGTCAAAACATGTAAGTTACAATAGTTCTTTAACAAGAAAACGTAATGCAAACTATTAATAACTTTCTTAGAAGAATATCCGGACCTTTAGACGACAAAGGGAAATATAACACCCGACTTCCACCTTCCTGGTGTATTCAACAAGCTTTGTGTACCCAGCTCCACTATTCGAATCCCCGGTTCTCAATCGGTCCTCCGGATGCTTCATAACGTCCTATGGCACTCCAAATGTCGATATTCCACGCTTCACAATAATTTACTATGGCACTATGGGCTAGCTAGTTAGTATTAAAAACTCCTAGTCACAAAAATTTTAATTTACTATTGCCTAAAAAGGTCAATAATAATTAAAATAATAATTCCTAAATAAATTAGGACTTCACACAACTATGTCATTGACATGGCATCTAACTCTCCTCTTGGCTTGATGTCCACCTTTCGAGCTCTAGGAATGAGCTTCCAAGTTGTGTGTGTTTACAATGGAGAGGTGTCATCTTTTATAGTGCAAATAAGACCCTAAATTTTTGTTTGAAACCTTATTGGCCAACTCACCCCCCTAACCAACTCATTGGCCGAGTTGTTTGGCTGCTCGTTATCCCCACCGAGTTCGCGGGTTCAACCCTTCCCATCATGTTTTGCCACACCATTTTGGGTGAGATCCCGCATTCTTTGCGCGACGGGGGGCTCAAAATTTTTATTGGGCATGCCACCCTATTCCCCTCATGGCCTCGGTCATGCATTACCCTTCATGCTTGGTTTGGGTGTTGTTCTCTTGCGGAATCATGTGGGTTCCATTGGTTTATTGGAGGACTGAGTTGGCCGCTCCATGTGGCAAGCTCTACATGATTTTGTGCTATTGCTAGGGTCTCGCCACCGTGTTGTAGACTCGAGTCGTAGGCTATGCATTGTCATCCTTCCTATGTTCGCTAAGTCACATGGTATCTCCAACCGAGCCATGTGGAAAATTAATATGCGATCAACTCGGTATGAAAAGTAAACTCGCCGAGCTAGTGGAAATAATACCGAGTATAATAAACTCAGTCAATTCTCAATATTACAAATTGAAATAACATAGTAACATGGTGAATAATATAAAATTTGACCATATAATACTATGATATTCAAAATGAAATATGGCTAAGTGGTGGCAAGCCACGTGGTGGCTTGTGGACCCACCATGTCGGCAATAACAAACTAGTCCACATGGTAGCCGTGGTCCTCTCCATTACAAAACTTGAGCCTCTTGCCGCGATCACCAACTTCTATGCATGTCGAGGACCAGAGGTCGAAAATCAAAAACAACTCCCTTTTTCCTTTTTGGCATGTGTCATGGTGCCATTGGTCCATTATTGACATGTTGACTAGAGTTCACTTTCCTGTTGGTGAACTTTGACCGGACATAACTGGAGCTCCCCATGTCTATTTCTCACATTTTCATAGTTGTCGAAAAGCTATCAAAAAGATATTTTGGACTCAAAACAATTTAGGGATGTTTAGGGAAATATTGATATCAAAACGATCACTGAGGAGTATGAACACAAAGAACTATCTCGGAAGGCTTGAGCCAAAATACAAATATTTTCTCAAATCATGAAATATGCTTTGACTAGAAGAGTGAATGGTGTCTTCTTCTTATTAAGAATTTGAATAGTCGTTTGAGAGTCAGATTCAATAATAAATTTGGTCCACCCCATTTTGGCTACCTCCATCAAAGCACCTCATATTAAATGGCAAGGATTTAACCTATACTACTTTTGGAAATTCCAATTTACTACCCATAAAAAGGTGTTCTTACGATGCGCTATCTCTAGATATTCTTCTTATACTAGTTTTTCCTATATTTCCTTGTTATGCCCCATCTGTATTGATTTTAATGCATCTTGTAGGAGGAAGCTACCATAATTTAGGTTGTGGTGATGGGTTGCTACTGACAGTGTCTTTGTATATTATCCTCTTGAAGTTCCATAATTACAAGGAATATCTTCCATTTAGCCAATACCGGATTTGGAAATTTGACTTTCGTCTAGGGTGTTTCAGTAATATTAGATGTGATAGAGGTCCAGTCAGAGGCTAGTTCCTATATTTTTCCTTTAAATACTTACCTTTTTCTTTCTTTCAAGACATTCGATAACATTAATGTTATAGAAATCCAAGAATCAATATTCATAACATTAATTATAGAAATTCCCAACTATGAATAACCTACACTGTGGTCGGTAGTATCATTCCAAACTAGGGTGACCATGTCAGACATGTAATTCCATAGTTGTAAATAAAAAGGGAAAGAGAAGAAAATTTGATCACACGTTTCTACCTCATTTAATCATAACACACATCTAAAATATCCTTTCAACCCTCTTTTCATAAGATTTTACCATGTGGGTACTTGTTTATGAAGAAGGGTCCAAGTAAAAATGATCACTTTCGGCCATAGCATTGGATGCCATATCTTTTTGAAGATATCCATCCATGAATGATTAAGTGGTCCATCCAAATAAGTATACCCCTCCACCATCGTGTACCTACCATCAAATTGGATAGTTGACGTGGCTATAAAATTTACATCAATTGTTCGATCTGTTGTTGTTATAAGGTCAATGGCCATTGAGAAAACGAAAGAAACTCTTTATAAAGTTGTGACTGCTAATAATGGTAGAATTTTATCCACCCTTTGTGGATATAATGCATTCATAATGTAGCAAATCTGGGTGCAAAGATATAATTGGTGGAAACCCATTCCACAAGTTTGTCAAAAAAATTCTTGACAACCATTTTTGGTAATCCAAAATAAATTATCATTAATAAGAGTCTCCCTAGGCGAATGGTAGACAACATAGGATATCCACTAGCAGGTAAGGAATGGTGAATGAGATGAGTCATTAGTAAACCACTTTCATATTTAGTGCACACATTAATAACCCATAATCGGGTGCAGATTTTGGAGAAGCCTCCAATATAATTTAGCCGACAATCCCATGTTGTTCTTAAGACTATATATGAAACGAAGACCCCAAAGTGTATTTAGGATGACATAAAATCTTCCACTTGGCTAAATGCATTTTTATCCTTTTGTTTCCCACACCAAAGAAACCTATGAAAAATGAGATCAATATCATGAAGATTACTAGTTGTAATGTGAAGAAGAGACACAATATATATTGGAATGGCATGCAGGACATTTTTGACTAGGGTCATTCATCCTCCTAAAGAAAACCATTTATTTTTCCATCTATAAAATTGGGTTTTGATTTTGGCAATAACCCATGTCCAATCTTTGAGGTTTTTAGGAGAAAGGAAAACAACAAGGTACTTAAGTGACAAAGTGCCCTCACGAAACCTCAACTTCTGAAGGATATCCTACTCAAGTCGTGGGGGGAAATGAAAGAAAATGATGTTGGATTTTCATTCATTGATATCTTGTTCAATAGCCTGAGAGAAAGGGTGTAGAATAGAGGCAATATGAGATGCTTCTCTCTTAAAAGCTTCCCCATTATAGAAAATTCATCCACAAACTTCAAGTGTGTCAAAGGCGAGCTCTGTCATGCAAGTTGGATACCTTTAATGTTTTTTCCGTTTACAGTAGTAGTTAACAATCACATTAGAGACTCTGCCACAATTATAAATGAGAAGGGAGAGAGTGGGTCACCTTTCCTAAGTCCTCTCGAGGATAAAAATCTAGGAGAAGGTTCCCCATTGATGAGAATAGAGAATGAGATAGTAGTGATACAAGTTTGAAACCACTCAATCCATTGAGCAACAAAGCCAAATCTTTGTAAAGGACTAGCCATAAATCCCCAGTCCACTTTATCATATGATTTTGCAAGGTCTAATCATAGGAACATGGCACGGTATTTTTGAATTTTCTGATTGAAGAACTTCTTTCCCCAAAACTATATCATGTGCAATTTGTTTACTGGAACAAAACCTCCTTGTTCCGTGATATAATTTTATGCATAATTTGTTTTAGCCTTTCAGCCATCACTTTAGTAATGATTTTATATAAAACATTACATAAAGAAAATGGGCAATATTCAGAAATGGTAGATGCCTCCAGCAGTTTAGGAATCAAAGCCATATGAGTTTAATTAAGACTTTGCAAGAGATTTCTTTTCTGTCGACATTCCTCAACCACCTCCAAAAGATCTATCTTAATCAACTCCCAAAACTGTTGATAAAATTCTATCGGAAATCCATCTGGCCTAGGACTTTTTCTTTCTTCATAGTAAACACAACTTGATGTAATTCTTGTTCAGAGATAGGCTTAAGAAATTGGTGATTGTCTTCCTCCATAATAATAGAAGGAATATTATCATAGATAGTCTGTTGTGCCCTCCCATTTAGGGCAAAGTTTTGAAACAAATTGTTGAAATAATGTAAAATCACTTGTTGGATTCCCCTCTTGGATGTCTCTTGATGGCCCATTTCAGTAGTCAAAGATGCTATATAGTTATGTGCTCGATGAGCCAAGACTAATTTGTGGAAAAAAGTAGTATTCTTGTCTCCTTCCTTTAACCATTGTACCCGTGCCTTTTGTTTCCAAAATATCTCTTCCCTTTTCTCTCACTCCCGTAGATCTCTAGTGAGCTCAATATCCTTATTCGTAGATCAAATGAAAAGCCTTGCAATCTAATGTTGGTTAAGGACATGAATCGATTCAATGAGATCCTTTTTTCTAGCATGCACATTTCCAAAGATATTCATGTTCCACTCCTTAATTTTTCTTTGAACATAGTTAAGAGTTCAGTAAAATCTATGCATGTAGGTCCCATATCTTGGCTTCCTATCTTTCAACCATTTTCTAATCAAATAAGGAAATTTTGCATGCCTTATCTACATTAATTGATTACAGAAGGGTTCCTTAAATGTCTGTGATTGTCTAATCTCCAACAATATTGGCCAATAGTGGTATCCCCGTGATCAAGGACATTTCCAATTGGGAGAAAATCCCTGTTCATCCAATCCTCAGATATCAAATTTTTTTCCAATCTTTCCCTGATGCAAATATCCCCAGTTCTTTTGTTAGACTATGTCATAAGACCATTTTGGGTCTAAAAATCAATCAGTTGAAGGTTTTGAATAGAATTACTCATAATGGCTGATGAAGCATCCAAGTGTGAATTTCCACCATGTTTTTCATGTGTAGAGAGAATAGTACTAAAGTCTCCACCTATTATGCAAAGATACCCCAAGTGATCATTCACAAAAGAATTAATAAAGTTCCATTGAGTTTTCTTTCCTTCAACATTGGTTATGGAATAGATATTAAGGAAAAGTAGTAATTGATCAGTTTCCATATCTCGCACACCCAGATATAGAACTCCATAAGAGCCCCCACTATGTAATATCTAAAGGTGCCGAGGGTCCCAAATACACGCCATACCTCTTGAAGCTCCATCAGAGCCTAATGCAAGCACTTGACTTTTTTGCTAATATTATTGGCCAAAACATTCATTAATTCAACCGATGTCTTAGTTTCTTGCAAAAAAAAAGCATTTGAGGCTGATATTGTTGCATCAATCTTCTAATCTCATTTATTTTAGAAGGGCTCCCCTTTAGCCCCCACACATTCCATGTAATGACCCTCATTGTGAAACCTATTCAATAAAGGTTGTCAGATCTGCTACCTTACCTAATGTAGCCAAATTCCTAACAAACTTGATATACCGCAAATAATTTGAACTCCAAAAGAAAATAAATCTCCTTCTTTGTTATCGAATAATGAATTACAATGTTTCCTAAATAGGAAAACAACTCCAAACTCGAGTTGCCATGAAAACTCGACTAACTTGACTAAATCTACTCTAGGTGGTAGAAATTACTATTTTTAGAAGTTTACTAGAAACTCGCTATTCTTAGTAAGTTCGCATGCTTATTCGTATGGGGCACGTAAATTTCCACACATCTTCTACATTGATAAATTAGAGGTATTTCCAACTTTCTAACTCATAATGCAACTAATAGACTAAAATTAACTAATGCCCAAAAATAGGAAAACCGAACTACAACTTAAATCCTAATTTTCGGCCTCAAGATGGTGGATTTAGGGCCCGAAAATGTGCCGAAACTTGCCCCAACTAGTAGTGCGGACTGTCGATGTGTTTTTCTCATTGAAATATATAGTTAAAAAAAAAAACGGACTCAAACGGACACGCAGAGCTCAAATTATGACCTTGTCAAGTTCTTGCTAATTTTGGCATATCATTGCCTCCTTTAATTAACAGATGACTTGTCTTCTGAATCCGGGAACTATTTGATTTCCGTCCGGGGCATAGCAGAATGTCTAATCTAATTTTTCCTGAAGATCTTTATGCACAACACAGTCCTAAAAAACAAACAAATGAAAAAACTTCCGGCAAATAAAAACTAACCTTAGGCCGCATGCATAAGACACATCTTCAGCCTATACACAGTGCTGGAAATTAGCATCCCAACCCTAAACCATATCCACCATCTCGTCGCCCAAAAAACCTGTGAGCTTTCCGCAGTCCACCACCTACGTTACCAATTTCTATCTACACGTATGTGCCTCCTTGGCCACGTCCGACCCTGCCAATTATCTCCCTACAGCGTGCGCTCTATGATCATCCCAAACCCTCCTTGGGCGTGAACGTTTCTCCCTGCCCCGACCACCTCTCTGGTGCTCATAATCGTGCCCCTTGCCTTGCAAATTAAAGAAGGAGAAAATCCTGGTATGAACTGCTCACAGCTTCGTTCAGCACGTCACCACCTCGTTTTTTCACCCGTGACCAGACGATTTTGATTTGTTTATATCCGAAAAAAAATATTACAACATGTCATTTTTAGACTCCAGGTATAGAAGAGAATTATATTCCGGAATTTGGGATATCATTTATGACAATAAATAGTTTTTAAACTCCCTCCTCGTGACAATAAATAATTTTTAAACTCGCTAATTAGGAATCCAAAAATTAAAAGTCTCAATTAGAATTTGGGTGGTTAAAGTTTATTATTTAGTCTTTTTTTTTTGGAGTTTGACTTTCTAAAATAAAACAGAGAAACTTTATGGAAGTTTAAAATGAACGGAATGGAATATTAGTTACAATTATGTAATTCCTTTAGTAAATCAAGTACACTATTTGTCTATTTATAAGTAATATTGGATTCCAGTCAAGGACGTGTCCAGCCGATGGAGTTCAACAATAAAATTGAGGATCAAAAAGAATAAAAATATACAGGGATGCACCGGAACGAAGAAAATCAACACTATATACAGAGTCGAACTCCAATAGAGACGGATGAAATTTAGCTAATTTCTTCCAACGTAATGAAAGATGTCCCCGGTCGCACCTGCAGTTATTCCCACACATTTTTTTAAAACATTGCCAATAACACGTTTTAAAGGAAACTGCCTGTCAACTATACCCACAGAGAATATTTTGAAACCTGGGAATAACGCCTTTTAAATATTCAACAGATGATCGTCATCATTAACGAATTCATTGTTGCCCAATAACATTATTTTTCCTTTACAAATGTTTTCCAACGCAGGTTCATTGAACATTTATGTAAATTTACCCCAACAATTTACAGATTATGGAACAGGTTCATTGATAAAGGATGAAACGTGGTTAATTGACTCTAAGGATGTGTATTTTATGAACACAAGTTCTTTGAATAAAGAGGGAATGCCCGGCAGTTACTCAACTCTGTACATACTTAACAATATATCTTTAAGAAAAGCTCCTCTAAATAATGGATCGGCATTATCTCTCCATCATTGAAACTATTTTAACATTATTTTAATAATAAGTTTGAAAGGGACCGTGCCACTAGAAAACATAACACACTCGTATTATGAATTAATAAGATTATCGTGTTAACAACGTATATTTATCAATGAATTGAACAATTAATTTCTATAAACAAGAATAAGATGGGGGAAGAAATAAGTTTCTCTGGCCGATAAGAGATAGGTGTAAAATTTTGAAGATTAAATTTTTAACTTTTTGTTAGGGAAATGAATTCAATGATTATTATTATTTTTTTATGTAGAATTTTCTGTAAATTGTGGTGTTCTCTTTAATAAAATTTTACTACAGAATAATTGTTAAAAATTCATAATTTTTTTCCGTATCTATTTACTTATTAATTTTAAATTTTATTTTAATCATTGAGGAATTGATTTTCATTCTTTTAAATTAAATTACAATTTTTTAACATGAAAATATAAGAAACAACCATTTTTGACGTTTCTATTAAACCACAAAAAAATTGAATGTTATTGATATTCAAATATAGAATAATTGAGTGAGGAATTATTCTCTGTCTTTGATGTTGTTTGATAACATTGAAATAAAAACAGTTTCCATACGTGTTTGAAATGATTTTGTCCCACGGATAGGTCCCAAACTTCATATTGATATACAACGTGTTATTAACTAATGTATGAGAATTATCAATCTTTGTTTAGATATCTTGAAAATGGAGCTGAAAACAATGTCTTTGAGAGTATGTCAATGTTGTATACAGTTTTCTAAATCATGCTTGTATTGCAAGTACAAGGCTAAAATTTGGTCCAAAGAAAACCACACCCAAGTAGGTGTAAGAGTGCAACAAATCAATTTTGTTTTCATTTGGAATTCAAATTAATTCTAGTTATAACTTTCTAGGCTACATTCAAGTATTTTGATATTTTGTATTTTCAAAGCTTTACTTCAAGGCCACTTTTATCACAATGTACTTTCCAACACTTTTTGAGTTGATCATGAAGACTTGTAGTTGAGTATGAAAGTAAAAGAACGTCATCTACAAATAATAAAATAGTAATATAAATTCCATACTAACATAATTTATGTATATAAAATCCTCTACTTAATAAATAAAGTGCCCAAATAATTTACCTAAAATAGACAACATGTTTCACATCTACATTATTATATTTGGTACATGTCTTAGTATGATTT
Organism: Taxus wallichiana var. yunnanensis; assembly: GCA_018340775.1. Classification (NCBI taxonomy): domain Eukaryota; kingdom Viridiplantae; phylum Streptophyta; class Pinopsida; order Cupressales; family Taxaceae; genus Taxus; species Taxus wallichiana. The sequence goes on along the minus strand of CM031241.1, from coordinate 445,919,383 downwards.
TATCCAAAAACTATCTCAAATAAATCATTTCAAAGAAAAGTAAATAGAATTAGAAAGACTAGACTTTAATCCTCCTAATAAAAAGATACCTTAACATTGTATTAAATTTCTCATGAAGAACTTCATTTATATATATATATATATATATAACCTGTTACACTTCAGTTGTTTAATAATAGCATCACAACTGATTATGCAATTATATGGTTAATAATTTCTGTAAATAAATTTGAAAATATACAATTAAAATTCTGTATAAATTAAAATTTTACTTGGTGATTAGGAATATTGAATTTGAAAATATGAAATTTGAATTAAAATAATTGTTCTCTTGAAATTTGAAACTGTTTAAAGATGATCACACTCTATTAGAATGGTTGGACTCTAACTTTATAATCGCCATTAAAAAAATTGAAAATTTGACAAATTCATGTTTTATTTATATGGTGTCACTTTTTTATTATTCTTCTTAAATCACACTAAACAATATATAAATCTACAACTTAATAATAAAAATAAGAATGAAAAGTCTCCATTAAAGTTTGTAGTTAGTGTCTATTATGTAGTTTGTAGTTTGTAGTTTTTCAAGATTCGGTTGGAAATTAGATACAGCGTGAATAATAAATTACATACATACAAATAGTCAATCGATTCACAATGATTCTACCAACTACACATTCCACATGTGGTTCTAATTGATTACGATTATCAATACAAAAAAAAAAAAATTAATTAAAATAAATGGTATGGGACTATTAATATAGTAATGCACAAAGTTGCATAACAAAGTTATTGATTTATAGAAAAATTTGGATACCAATATAGGGTTGACATTTGGATAATTCTTTCAGTGTGATGATGCACTCTCTTCCACATGTAAGTGCCTGGAAATTATTCCTGCGTTGGGAATAACATGTTTTAAATGTTTTCGATTGCAGGTTAATAACACGCTTCCCTAACAATTAAAAATTAAATTCAAACAATGTTATTGACAAAGTGAAATGTGTTTTTAGGAAAATAAAATAAAACATTTGTTCTGCCTGCAATGGGATTCAATGCATGAAATAATTACATGCATCTGATTGTGACCACATGATATATTATTTAATTTATTGTTAAATATTGTTCGCAATTACTTCTATTATTTCTACCTTACGAATATTGTCATCAAGTTATTCCCTTTTGTAATGCCCATCAAAATTCGCACTCAAGACCCTAGAACAACTTAGGTTTAGTTAGAAAAATTATGGAATAATTTTTCTTTGTTAAAAGTATGACTACAACCAGGGTTTGAAACAAAAGAGGCCACAAGCAAGGCTCAAGGACAATTATAAAAAAATTGCTAAAATAAATTTTTCTGTTATAACACTCATTGAATCCACATAACAAAACTAATAATTGAATACAACCATCCATAGTTAAGTTCCTCTGAAGTTTCAAATTTAATATTAATCAAATTAACACTAGCTAAACATTCCTTAATTAGTCTAGAGGGTCAAGGCCAAAACCAATTAAATACCCAAGGTAATTAATTTCACAAGGTTTAAACAATTTACAAGGTCTAATTTCATAGGGTTAGATTGTACCTTTAAAACACAAGGTAATATCCCAAAACCTACTTTCAAACTAACTTAAAAGATTCAATTTAAAATATTTTACGGTGTAATGTGCTTCCGCGCCTCCATCGACACCCCATGAAGCCACGTGTCTCGACAACCATCACCGTGGTTCGGCGGGCCTACGGAGAAATTTATATTTTTACCAAAATAAATTATTGGAAGGTGTTAAGTTTGAAAACGATCCCGCCTCCATTGACACCAAATGAAGCCACATGTCAAGCACTCTTTGGCTAAATGGGATGGCGGGCCATAGAGGAAAACTTACACGAATAAAGTTTGGACTTAGAATATTATTTTGTCGATGGGGAAAAATGCTTGTTAGGAAATAAGGGATAAAATATGTGGAATAATCCCCACACCTGCAACAATAGAAACTAATATGCGTAAAATGTTACAAATCTCAAATAAAAGTGCGAATAAAATAACACAAATGAAAGAGTGGGTATTTTATGTGGTTCAAATTTGGGCTACTTTTAAAGCCACCAAGAATCACTTGCTTAGATTTTATTACAAGCCACCGCACTCTCAATACAATACCCAGATATGTTGGAGCTATGCTCAATAAAATCTATAAAATTCACACTCGAATTCAAAACACATCCGCAATGTTACATTATACCTACCATATGCATAAAACCATATAAGTAGACAATTGCTTCTAGCCAGTTTTACAAATCCATGGCTATTAAAACCATGGGCAAAAACCTTCCCATAACCCTATGGGTCACAAAACCCGCCATATGAGAAAATCACGGATTTTTCCTATAAAAATATTGAAGGCACGTTTTAAGTTTGAAAAAAATTTAGGCTCCACTAATGCCTAAAGGACCCATGTCGAGGCACCGGCCTGCCTCGAACAGGCCGTGGAGAGACGACTATGAAAAGTGTACAATATTCTTAGTAGAACTTCTTCAACACTTTCTCACATGAAAACATGGCTCCACAACCTAACAATGCTCGGGTCAGTGGAGTGGCGGGGAACTTAATGTTTTTGCATTTCTTTCCCACAAAAGGAAAAAGAGTAATTTTTGGGCCCACGGGTCTGCTTGCATTTTTTTTTCCCAAAATGTTTCTTGACAATTAGATTATTCTTTGATCCCGAAATGAAGTAAAAACTTTAGAAGGCCATAACTTTTGATTGGGAACTCAATTTTTGGAAAATAAGGACTTTTTGGAAAGGTCTCAAAGTCCTCTTTGCAGAAAGCTCAAAATTTTGATTTTGATTAACTTATAAGGGTTAATTTTACAAAAATGTTTTTCTGCCATTAATATGATGAACTAAACTTTTTAAACTTACAAATTTGATCAAATTTGCCAATCCTTTTTCTTCAACATGTCAAAAAGACATGGAGAGTTGTACTTAGCAGAAATTGGACAGATTTCATTGACTAAATTGGTTGAGGTTGAGATTTTGATCTTAATTCTTCTCTCCTTCCTCCGCAAATACTTTTTTATGACATTTACCCGAGTAATGAGAATTTACTAAAATTTGTTTAAGCAATACAACTAAATTAAATGCGTTGTTATCTTTCTTATCTTATATTAATGTTTCAAAATTTCTTTTATTGTTGTAGGGGTGTTCTATGTGTTTTCTCATTTTAATTTTGTAGGTTTACAGTGAATCAAACAAAAATCAAACTTAAACTTGAATGCATCTATTTCATTTATCATACTTAAGGTATTTGAATTCATTTGAATTTTTCCCTTTTCTATTTCCTTTAATCAAAAACATGAAAAGAGAATGCAGTACTATTTTCCAAAATCAAGCATTTCAAATGAAACAGAGTAATATATTTTCTTCATACATATTTCAAACTAACAGAGATTCAAACTATTTCATTAGCCATACTTAAAATATTTGAGTTCATTCCACTCCATTTTGACTTATTTGAACATTTCTACAACAATGTGAAGAAAACCATAATGTAGTTCTATTTTACAAAATGTGCATTTCCAATAATACAAAGGGATGCAATATCTCTTCAAACATATACTCCTTTTTTTTTTATTCCAATGTTCAAACAGAGATTCACACAATATATTTCAAAAACAGATTTCGAATAAGGACAATAACATCTTGAATAAGATAAGACAAATTGTATTAATTCACAATAATTTCTTTTACAAATTTCTTTTCCATCCTTCAAAATACGAATACAGAGTGTATATCTTTCTCTTTCTTTTTACAAAACAAATTATAGAGTATGTCTTTCACATTTGAATATAGAATTTTTAATTCCAAAATAGATTAACTCTTCATCACAAAATATATTACAAGGTCAACCACTTAGAGTGGAAAATGTTTACAATAAGGTAATCTCAAGGGACACCCAAATCTGTCTTCATTCTCAGCTCTAGATAAGCAATAAGAAGATCCACCATTTTCAGTTTGATTACCATAAAATAGAGGGAAAGACAATGCTCTCCACCCAACCAAGACATCCAATGAAGAGGAGAATCCACCCTCCTCATTGGCCCCCGAGCCCCAACCATATTACAATAAGAAATGGATTTCAACTCATGGAAACAAAAAGCTTCCTCAACACAAAAGCAATATTTCACAAACAAAACACAGTCCAAACAAAACTGCAGTTTACAACCATAGGAAAACACAACAAACAATACTCAGCTTCATCATGCAAGCCAAAGGAGCAAGAACTATGGGGGAAGCTACTTATGCCTCCCAAAGGGGAAATGGGTATCACCACCAGAAAACAAACCACCAATATATAACAATTCAAATCCCTGACATGCCCTTATGTCTTCCCCAAGTACCCCTTATTCCTCACATTTCCTTATGCCCCCAACCTCTTATGGCACCCCATAATGAGTAAATAAATCCAAGGTATTTATTTTTACAAGGTGGAACCCAAATTCAACTCCTCCACACTTATACCTCCCAAAACACTTATACCTCCCCACAAGAATCCCCATAGTCTTCTCCTACACCATAGCTAGGCCATCTACCTAACCACTTAACAAGCATGCCAAAACATTCACAACATTTACATAAGCATAAATAAAGGAAGAGCATTTCAAGAGACAAGATCCTACCTCTCCATGATGGAGTTTGTTCCAAAGTTCCAAAACAACAAGCTTTCCGATGCAAAAACAGTCCAAGCTCAACAATCCACAAGAAACAAGAATCTCCAATTTTCTCCAAAATTTGCAAGAGTTCTCAAAACAAAAAGGAATCACCCCATATCAAGCAATGCAAGGTGAAGTAACCAAAAGAGTGTAACCCCAAAACAAGCAAATGAATTTGAATATATAGAAGAGGGAAGAGAGGAGGATGAGGTGGATCCATGTAGGATGCCACATCACACATCCTCAACTCCAACTCACAAGTCAACTTCAAACTCCAAAGCATAATAAATTGGTGGGTGAATAACATGATAGTTTACTTATACATACAATCCAAGCCTACACCCCCTAAAGACTAAAATTAATTTCATGCAAGAAATTACAATTAAAATCTACAACATGTCTTTTCAAAAATACATAATTATGCCTTGTTTTGACCCTTTAACCATAGGTAAGGTAGATATACAAATTTAAGAGGTGTGGGACAAGTTTAATTGTCCCACAAGCCTCAAAAATAGCCTCCAAAGACAAATTTAAATTTCAAAGGAAAATGGAGTGTTTCACACTCAAATTTACTCTTACACATGTCTTACACATCACTTACAACACTTAATCCAAGAGCCATCAACTCTAATAAATGCAATAATATGACCCATTTTAATTAAATAATTCAACAATATGATTACTCATAATATTTACACCCAATTTAATTAGATAGAAAAGAGGAGCACATTACTTAGAAAACACATACTAACTTAAACAAAGGAATTAAATAAAAGAAATACACATAACCCCTTGGTCACATTTGAAGGTGATCCTCCCCATAGGGACTCCAACAAAAATCAAAATACACACACGCACACACAAAACATGTTGCCATGGTGACCCTTGTTTAATTCATCTAGAATTCCAATGTGTTTGGTCTCTAATCCCCAATGTTTGTTGTGACATGTTTACCCCGCAAATCAAAAATACTCCTTCAACCTAGTGGACGCATCAGAACATCCAAATATATATATATATAGATATAACTTCCAAATCATCTAGATATAAGTCACAACATCATCTAGGCAAGTAACAATATCATTTACAATTTCATCAATAACCATATGATCATCAATTTTAAGTTCAATTTTCTAGGTCTACTCAATATATCAAAATAACGCATGTCCAAACACATATATATGTAACCATGCCAACAATATAACAACATCATTATAAAATGTCTCCAATGCCACATGCATCATATATGAATTAAATCAACACAGTCCATGATCTCTAATGTCTAGTCATCATATCAAGTCAAAAGCTAATATAATGTCCACTAGTATAATCAATAGTATCAAAATCAATATCCAAAAGGTGTCGAAGGGAAGTGGGCACTACATCCCCCTCCCCTTAGACTTGACTTCCTCTGGAAGTCATGGAGAGAGAGGTAGGAAACAATGCAACAGAAAAAGGATCACACCCATTATGGGATTGTTTTTCTCCAACTACGTGTGGGTCTACATAACCCAAGTTTGGTCCCAAGAAATTCAATAAAAGAAAAGGGGTTGTAAGGGATGAGTTCTAAACTTTCTTCAAGTGTGGTTGCGAACATTTAATTCTAAGAGTAACTTTACGTGCTCAACCAAGATACAACACATAACATTATAACATGAAGAGGTCAAAGGAGTCTCAAGAATAACCACCAAGTAGAGAAATAACAGGGAGAATTCCATGAGTTTGAGAATGACCACATAGTTTCCATGGAATACAACATACTGCAATAACAAAAGTTAAGGTTTCCACTAAGGTTAAGTTATGCTTTCAAATTTCATTGTTTATACGAGGCTAGCAGAATCAACCATGACCAAAAATTTTGTACGAGAACATGTCTACTCAAAGGTCTCACAATTTGAGATCACACAAGATGAGGTTAATCAACAAGGAAAAGTATCTAAATTAGCAAAACATTTAAAATTGAGGAACTATTTATGGGAAGCACTTATATAACTCGAGAGGGTACAATAAATTTTAATCATGGTAATACTAAGAAAATTCATGACCACAAGGTTTCCTATAGAATTGAACACACCAGCCAAATCTAGAGATGACAACATTTAGCAAAATTACCTCCACAAGCAACTAACATAAAAAAGAAGCACTATTCACTATAACACAATGGGATGCATTTATCTTATTTCCTACTCAAGCTCAGAATAACCATAAAGAGAGCACATGTATAAATCGTAACACAAGGATCACTCAAGGTAGCTAGGAGGAGAAGAAGTAACAAGGAGGTCCAACTATGGTCCAAAGGTGCATTGTTTTAAAAATAAATAAAAACTTACAAAAATTACTTGTACTTTCCTTTCCTAATGGCACAGGGAAAACATCAACAAGGTGCCATAAACAATTTGATGAGAGAAGAGGAATTCCCAAAATTGTTTCATATCCTTAACATATGTTGCCTTAAAATTACAATTTACTTAGGTCACCAAGGACTAACTCAACACACATGGAGGCTTCTTTTCTTAAAACAATCGATAGAACCCAATTCAAAAGGTCATAACTCACACTCGACGAGCTATGAGGCAACAAGGGTATAACAACCCAACTCTTGCAAGGGAAAAGCACATACACCTAAGAACAAGGGAGTACTTCGCAATTAGAACACATCACTATTAGCAAGGTGTTTCACAATTCCGGGTAGGCGGAAAAACTACAGGTTCAACCATACATTGCACTCAAAACAAAATCTTACTCACTAAAAAAATATATATAGTTTTTCTTGCTAAGCACATTCCTTACAAACTTTTCTTTAATTAAAATATTCCTTTTATTATGATATCACATGTTTGCATTATAAGGAGCACCACTAAGGTGGCCATGATATCTCGCCATTCTGTATAGGCGGACAAACAAAATATTTATTTTACCCCTAGGGAAGGTAGATGGACAACATTTCCTTTCTATTCTTCTACATGGTTTTTATTTCTTCTATTAATTTACCCAAGTTATAAAGCAAGGACCATTACCCTTTTCCTATGTTCCAGTTTATTTATTAAGTTTCAAAGTTAAATCCCTCAATTATAGATTTATGGTGTTTGGGTGAATCATCTTATCACTTAGTTTTTTTAATGAGAAGGAAGATTCAAACATATCACATTATTACTTTTATGGAAAACAACATATCCTATTTTTCATTCTAAAGGAATAAGAGGCATTCAACATAGAAACACATCATTAATTTTGTAAGAACTAGGAATCTATCAACCAACATGGATCACAACAATATTTCAAGGGTTTACCAAATAATTACAAGCATCATCAAATATTCCTAGTGGGTCTCTACAAGTCTCAAAAGAAGTTACAAGGAAGGCCCATTAAAGAGGCATAATTACTTTTATGAACCTACTAAGGTTTAACAATGTTTGTTGTTTTGGCTAAACATTTTACTCGCATGAAAAGACAAGGAAAGTATTCAAATCTACACCCATATTTCCACAAGGTACCACCAACCAAGCAATAAGATGACAATGAAAATATTTACTCCATGGACACCACATTCCACTAGAAAACATCAAATGCAAGCGGTTAATCAACTAATCTATTCAACATGTGCTTTATGACCAAGAGTTATAGTTTTAGAAAGAAGACGCATAATATAAACACCACCAAGATTAAAATATCAAGATCTACCAAACTACATCTCTAATAACAAGGTCCAAAAGGCCCAAAAGCATCCATAAGTGTCTCCATGTAACCCAAAGATTAATAGGTCATAGAGTGTTATTCATAGCAATTTAAAACGTTAAGGCAAGGGTAGGCTTATTTATAGGTTAATGTGAGAAAAAAAAACACACTTAATTAAACACATTTCCCGAATGGGCTTAAATCTAATCATAATTACCAAGATGCATACAATCCACAAGTCAATACTTTTATAATGAAACAAGGAAATCATGATAAAACTTAGCATGCCATTGATAAAATTACCACTACCAAACAACCACTTTTCCACTAACATCTATAGTTAACCAAAAAGCAATCCAATCCTAACAAAATCCAAAATCCCATTAAAAAACACCTCTTACTCCGACGAGGATCAATATCTTACCCGATGTAAGAGAATCACCATCAACGCCATTGATCGCTAACTAACTAGACCTTACTACACAAAAACTATCTTTTGAGCAAGGTCGAGTAATGAAAAAGGTCACTCTAAAATCCTAGACACACTCAAGGTTCTATGCATCCAACACCAAGGAACAACTTAAATCACCTAAGAATACATTCAAGACACCAAAGGTGTACCCCCATATGACGAATTGTCACAACAAAAACAATGTAGAACCAAATCATCATTAAGGAAGAAGGAATCACATAATGTTTAGCTAAGTAGCCAACAATATAAATGAGCTCTGAGTCACCAATCAAAATAAAGTCCAAGAAATATCGGCAATCAAGGAAAGTGGCTAAGTAGCCACATTGCAGAGTCTTAAAATTCTTACAAAAGAAAATATAAATAAAAAGAGCCTCAGAGCTTCTCAAATCAATCATAAAATAAGATGTTTGTCCTTGATAGAATTACACAAGATTATGAACGTAAAACACAAAATTTAACACCACATTCACTCCGCAGCCCTTCATAGCCGCCAATAGGGGTACTCTACCTCAAGGTCAGTTCCAAGGACACATACATAGGATTGGGCCATAAATGACACCCAGACTTAATGTCCACTCTCCCATACGAGTAATAAATGAAAACCGACAACCAGACCATCTTTCCTAACCATGAAGGAAGGAAGCTCTAAACAGCTTCTAATTTTACCCCGATGGACTCCCGAACACAACCACCAACACCAAGCCACAAGAGTAGTCACCATACAATTTATTACTCCAACAAGGAAGAGTCTCAGCGGATTTACCGCATCATATGACTAAAGCAAGGGTTAGGACTCATCAAACAACATTTTTTAAAAGTAGAACCAATTTCTCGCTTTACTAGAAGTTCACGAAACATAGCAATTTAATTTAACATTTTCAGCTATATTAGAAGTTCACAAGGATATCAATTTAATTTAACATTCTAGCTATACTATAAGATCACAAGAATGTCAACCTAATTTAATATTTTCAGGTATACTAGAAGTTCACAAGAATATAAATTTAGCTTAACATTTTCAACTACACTATGAGTTCAAAAATATCAATTTAATTTAACATTTTCAATTACCGAGTTTTGAAAAAATGTAACTAGGCAAGTACAACAATTCAAACAACTTTATTATCTTATTATTAATCTATTATAGCGGTTCAAATTCTAATAAGCTGGTTTACGGGTTTTAAGTTCATCCTGAGGGTCTAATATTTGAACCCACAACTCGATACCAAGTGTAACGCCAATCAAACTTCCACTCGATAGCCACAAACAACCTACGTATAGTTAGAAAGATTATGGAATAATTTTTTTATTAAAAGTGTGACTACAACCAGGCCTTCAACCAAAAGAGGCCACAAGCAAGGCTCAACGACAATTAAAAAAAAGTTGTAAAATAAATTTTCATGTTATGACGCTCATTGAATCCACATAACAAAACTAATAATTGAATACAACCATCCATAGTTAAGTTCCTCTTAAGTTTCAAATTTAATACTAATCAAATTAACACTAGGTAAACATTCCTTAATTAGTCTAGAGGGCAAGGCCAAAACCAATTAAATACCCAAGGTAATTAATTTCACAAGGTTTAAATCATTTACAAGGTATAATTTCATAGGGTTAGATTGTACCTTTAAAACACAAGGTAATATCCCAAAACCTACTTTCAAACTAACTTAAAATATTCAATAGATTTTTCCTCATACTTAATACACTAAATGTCTTTTGGAAACATAACCATTAGATAGGAAATTTCTTCCCCTTTCTAGTGATATAAAGAAGTCCTCAAAACTCCTTATATTTCTCAAGTTATGGGTCGGTGGGCCTTGAGAGGAAAATTTTCCCCAAAGGTGGGTTTGCGGGCCTTGGGAAGAAAATTTTCCCCAAACACGGGCTGCGTGCCATGGGAAGAAAATTTTCCCAAAAAGGGATTCGGCTCGACGTGGAAAAATTAGACAATTTGACTTTTGTCTGCGAAACATGATAAAGGCTAAGAATCACACTGCGTGCCTCCGTCGATGCCCAATGATGCCACGTGGAAAGCCCTCATTGGCTTTGGGTCATGGACAGTGGGGAGACGTAAAAATTTTGACTTTTAAAGCGCAAGTTTAAAAATGCTCCCTGCACCTCTTCCGGCACATTGTCAAGCCACATGTCAATATATAATTTGTTGTGGGCGGCAAGTCAGCAAAGAAACTTAAAAAATTTGAATTTTAAAAATAAAAAGTCTAGAGTTTAAATGTGCTTTTGTGCCTCCGCTAACACCTCGTGAAGCCGTGTGTCGACAAACACTAGCTATGGGTTGGCGGGCCTATGGAGAAATTTAAGGATTTTAGACAAAAAACATTGTTGGAAGGCTTTAAGTTTGAAAAAAATGATACGTGCCTCCGCCGATGCCAGAGAAATCCATGTGTCAAGCACTCATTGGTCATGCGGGCGAGAGGGGCCATGGAGGAAAAATTGCCAAAATAACTTTTGGACTTAGAATATTATTTTTCCGATGGGGAAAAATGCTGGGTCAGCGGAGCGGGGAACTTAATTTTTTTACATTTCTTTCCCATGAAAGGAAAAAGAGTAATTTTCGGGGAAGCGGATCTGCTTGCATTTTTTTCTTAAAATTGTTTTTTGACAAAGTGATTAGATTATTCTTTGGCCGAAATGAAGTAAAAACTTCAGAAGGTCATAACTTTTGATTGGGAACTTAGTTTTTGGCAAATAAGGACTTTCTAGAAAGGTCTTGAATTCCTCTTTGCATAAAAAGCTTAAAATTTTGATTTTGATGAACTTAGAAGGGTCAATTTTACAAAAACGGTTTTCTTTCATTAATATGTTGAACTCGAACTTTTAAAACTTACAAATTTGATAAAATTCTTGAATCCTTTTTCTTCAACATGTAAAAAGGCATGGAGAGTTATATTTCATTGACCAAATTGGTTGAGGTTGAGATTTTGATCTTAATTCTTCTCTCCTTCCTCCACAAATGCTTTTTTTTTTCCGACATTTGCCTCGTTTTTCAAAGCATACAAGTGTGTCCCACTTTTGGCCATAATGAGAATTTACTAAAATTTATTTAAAAATCAGGTAAATTCTAGATGCCCCGCACCTTGATTTAAGATGCGTCATTTTTATGTTTTTATCTTGTATTAATGTTTTAAAATGTCTTTCATTGCTTTGACCCAATGAGGGTTTTAGTACTTGATTTAAGATGCGTTGTTATGTTTTTCTTGTATTAATTTTAATTTCTTTCATTCTTTGTAGGGGTGTAGGTTTTTTTATTTTAATTTCGTAGGTTTACAAAGTGAATGAAACATAAATTAGACATAAACTTGAATGGATCTATTTCATTTATCATACTTAAGGTATTTTAATTCATTTTAATTTTCCCCTATTCTATTTCCTTCAATCCAAAACGTGAAAAGAGAATCTAGTAATATTTTCCAAAATCAAACATTTCAAATGAAACAGAGTAATATATTTTCTTCATACGTATTTTAAACTAATAGAGATTTAAACTATTTTATTAGCCATACTTAAAATATTTGAGTTCATTCCACTCCATTTTGACTTATTTGAACATTTCTACCACAATGCGAAGAAAACTAGAATGTTGTTCTATTTTGCAAAATGTGCATTTCAAATAATACTGAGAGGAATGCAATATATCTTCAAACATATATTCTATTTTTTTCTTCCAATGTTCAAACAGAGATTCAAAAATATATTTCAAACACAAATTTTAAATAAGGACAATACCATCTTGAATGAGATAAGACAACTTCTATTGATTCACAATAATTTCTTTTACAAATTTATTTTCCATCCTTCAAAATACGTAATACAAAGTATATCTTTCTCTTTGTTTTTACAAAACAAATTATAGAGTATGTATTTCACATTTGAATATATAATTTTTAATTCCAAAACAAAGCAACTCTTCATCAAAAATATATTACAAGGTCAACCACTTAAAGTGGGAAATGTTTACAATACGGTAATCTCAAGGGACAACCAAATTCGTCTTCATTCTCAGCTCCAAATCAGATCAACAACAAGAAGATCCACCATTTTTCAGTTTGATCACCACAAAACATAGGGAAAGGCAATGCTCTCTACCGAACTAAGACATCTAATGAAGAGGAGAAGCCACCCTCCTCATTGGCCCCCGAGCCCCAACCATATTGCAACAAGAAATGGATTCCAACTCATGGAAACAACAGACTTCCACAACACAAAAGAAATCTTTCACAAACAAAACACAGTCCAAACAAAACTATAGTTTGCAAACACAGGAAAACACAACAAACAATACTCAGGCTTCATCATGCAAGCCAAAGGAGCAAGAACTATGGGGAAGTTACTTATGCCTCCCAAAGGGGAAATGGGTATCACCACCTAAAAACAAAATAACAATATATAACATTTCAAATCCTTGACATGCCCTTATACCTTCCCCAAGTACCCCTTATTCCTCGCATTTCCTTATGCCCCCAACCTCTTATGGCACCCCATAACGAGTAAAGAAATGCAAGCTATTTTTTTACAAGGTGTAACCCAGATACCAACTCTCCTCAACACTTATACCTCCCCAAAACACTTATACCTCCCCACAAGAACCCCCATAGTTGTCTCCTACACCATAACTAGACCATCTACCCAATCGGCCAACAAGCATGCCAAAACATTCACAACATTTACATAAGAATAAATAAAATAAGAGCATTTCAAGAGCCAAGCTCCTACCTCTCCATGATGGAGTTTGTTCCAAAGTTCCAAAATGATAAGCTTTCCAATGCAAAAACATTCCAAGCTCAACAATCCACAAGCAATAAAGAATCTCCAATTTTTTCCAAAATTTGGAAGAGCTCTCAAAACCAAAAGGAGTCGCCTAATATGAATAAATGCAAGGTGAAGTACACAAAATAGTGCCACCCAAAAACATGCAAATTAATTAAAATATATAGAAGAGGGAAGAGAGGAGGATGAGGTGGATCCATGTAGGATGCCACATCACACATCCTCAACTCCAACTCACAAGTCAAATTCAAACTCCAAAGCATAATAAATAGGTGGATGAATAATATGATAGTTTACTTACACACAAAATCCAAGCCCACACCCCCTAAGGACCAAATTTAATTTCATGTAAGAAAGTACAATTAAAATATACAACTTGTCTTCTAAAAAATACATAATTATGCCTAGTTTTGACCCTCCAACCATAGGTAAGTTTGGTATACAAATAAAAGAGGTGTGGGACAGGTTTAACTTGTCCCACATGCCTAAAAAATCAGTCTCCAAAGGAAAATTCGAATTTTAAAAGGAACATGGAGTGTTTGACACTCAAATTTACTTACACATGTCTTACACATCACTTACAACACTTAATCCAAGAGCCATAAACTCTAATAAATGCAATCTTATGACCCATTTTAATTAATTAATTCAAAATATGATAACTCACAATATTTACACCCAATTTAATTAGATTGTAAAGGGGAGCACTTTACTTAGAAAAGACATACTAACTTAAACAAAGGAACCAAACAAAAGAAATACACATAACCCCTTGGACACATTTGAAGGTGATCCATCCCATGGGGACCCACACAACAATCAACACACACACACACAAAACATGTTGCCATTGTGACCCTTGTTGAATTCATCTAAAATTCCAATGTGGTTGGACTTCAATCCTCTGATATTTTTGTGATTTGTATATATATATATATATATAACTTCAAAATCATCTAGATATAAGTCACAACATCATTTAGGCAAGTAACAATATCATTTTCAATTTCATCAATAACTATATGATCATCAATTTTAAGTTCAATTTTATAGGTCTACTCAATATATCAAAATAACACATGTCCAAAAACATATATATATATATATATATATATATATATATATATATATATGTGTAACCATGCCAACAATATAACAACATCAAGTATAAAATGTCTCCAATGCCACATGCATCATATATGAATTAAATCAACACAGTCCATGATCTCTAATGTCTACTCATCATATCAAGTCAAAAGCTACTATAATGTCCACTATTATAATCAATAAAGTACAGAATCAATATCCAAAAGGTGTCGAAGGGAAGTGGGCACTACACCTTTCAAGAATATAGAATTGTTTTGGCATTTGGAAAAGAAGTTTTGATAGGCCACGGAACATCTCTTAAAGGACATAGAATATCTTAATTTATTTTCTATATTATAATATTTTTAAAACATATTTATTGGGAGATCAAATTTAATTATTTTTTTATCTAAATATACTTATAATCATCTCAATTTATATAAAGACATTAATTAATTTTTTTAATCGAAATAGTTTTTATTTTCTTTAATATGTATTTTTTTCCCTTTTGATAGTATTGTACATTTCAAACACTAGTGTATATTTATATGCAAATTAAAATTTTGAGAAACATATAGATCAAAGTCATATCTTGGAAATTTAGACAATTTGTAGATTATATAATGTAAAATAATTACAGTTATACTATACTCATTGTCAATTTTGTTAAAATATACATGACATTACATATAAAATAATGCACTATCAAGATTATTGGTAAATGTGTGTAATAGTGGTATTTTAAAAAATATTTCACAGTTATAGGTAAATGAACAACACAAATTTATATTGTTTTCTTGCATTTTGGAAACTATTGTGCTTTGTTAAGCAATGTTCATTTTTTTACAAAGCGAAATATCATTCTTTTCTTTTTAGTTGATAGTGTTCCTCTTCTATATACTTAAATCCATGCTTCTTGTACTTTGGTTTGGAAATTTTTGTAATTGATGAAGACAACATGAAACTAATGTAACCAAACTTAGCACATTCATTAATCTGCAAATATCTTGAGCTCAAAAGAATAAATATTCTTCTTCATTATTTAATCATGGATTAAAATGCTTCATAAATAAGAAAAAAACTCAAAACTTTAGTGGCCCATCAAATTCTAACTAAATTTTACTAAATCTACTCTAGATGGCAAAATTTATTATTTTTAGAAGTTTACAAGAACCTGTTATTCTGAGTAAGTTTGCATGTTTATTCGTATGTGCATAAAATTTGCAACGCATCTTCTAAATTCCTAAATTAGATTAATTTCCAACTTTATCACATAAAATACATTTAGTAGACTTAAATTAATTGATTCCCTAAAATAGAAAAAAACCAAACTAAAACATAAATCTTAATTTTCGACCCCTAGATAGTGGATTTTGGGCCTGAAAATGTGTTGAATCGTTTTGCAATTGGCATGGCGGGTTGAATGGTGCATTTATATCATCAAAATATTTAGTTTAACAAAAAAAAGCACAAGAATATGCCCGGATCACATGTTATGACCATTTTAAGTTCCTGCTAAAAATAGTGCATCATTCTCCCCTGCTTGAAAAAATGCAGCTCCTGCAAGTTGTCTTCTTCAAATTTCTACCATTTATCTTTATCTAGCTTCTTAATTTCCCACTGTGACCCATGTGTTGTCCTCTTGTTCCAGTCCTTTCCAATGTACCAAATATTTATTATATTGCCCATGTCACGTGTTCACAATTTTCTTGTCTAAAATATGATCCACTTCTTCTTTCTTTTTCAATGAAATATGTTGCCTCCAATAAAATGATTCTTTATTAACATCCACTTCTTCACCATCCCTATGAAAATAATATAAATTTGAAACATTAAAAATTGGAGAAATATCAAAATTTCTTGGCAATTCTACCTTATAAGCATTATCATTTATTTATTTTATAATTTTGTAGGGACCAATCTTCTTGTACTTCAATTTGTTATAGGTTCTTTTTGGAAACCTTTCCTTATGAAGGTATACCATAACCAATTCACCCATTGTAAACACCTTTCTCCTTTTGTGCACATATACTATTTCCTTACACATATCATTATTATTCTACAACTTCTTCGCACTTCTTCCTGCAATTGTTGTATATGCTCGTAAAATGCTTCGCATCATCACCGACTGACCATAAATTACTATTTGTACCAAATATAATACTTTTTTTTTTACTCCCATACATGATAGAAAATCGATACTTTCCTATGGATCTATTTACTAAGCCATTATAAGCAAACTCAGCTTGTGGTGATGCTAAGTCCCATTGTTTTTGATTTTTCAAAACTATGCACCTTAACAGGTTTTCCAAACTCCTTTTTACCACCTATATTTACACATTGGTCCGAGGATGATAGGATCTATTGAATTGTAGTTTAGTTCCAAACTTCTTCCATAAAGTGCTCTAGAAACGACTTAAGAACATTGTGTCCCTATCTAATGTAACGGTTTTTAGAACACAATGCAAGCGAAAAATTATCGAAAAATAAATTTGCTACTCCTATCGCATCATCACTAGTATTATTGTAGGCAATAAAATTAACCATCTTAGAAAACCTATCAATAACCAAAAAAATTAAATCATTACCTCCTTTTATTTTTTCTAATCCTAAAACAAAATCCATACTCAAATCTATCCATGACTCTTTGGAAATAGACAATGGCATATATAACCATGTATTCACGTGCATGGCCTTTTGAAACTTGTAAAATTCTACACTTCGCTCATATCTTACCACATCCCTTTTAAGATTTGGTAAATAGTATTTATCTTCTACCGAACCGATAGTCTTATCCTTACCAAAATGCCCATCCAATCCTCCGCTATGAAGCTCTTTCACTATATTCTCTCTCATAGACTAAACTTGAATACATATTTGTTGCCCTTAAATATATAGCCATCCCGTAAAAGGTACTCATCTGGACATCACCCGCATCATCTTACAATGGACTACTTAACCTTTCAACAATGTACCGAAATCAACACCGGAAGAGTACAAATCCTTTATTGTTTCAAAACCAACCACTCGAGTCTCCATAGTTCTAAATAGAGTCACCCACCTACTCAATGAATCCACAACTTGGTCCTGTTTTCCTGATTTATGCTTTTAGAAAAAGTATAACCCTGTAAAAAATGATATTCACTTTGCATGCCTACTATTCAAATTCTTTTGCGTATTCACATATTTTAGGGCTACGTGGTTTGTAAATAACAAAAACTCCTTAGGCACTAAGTAATTGTAAAATTGCATAAAAGTCTACATCATAAGTAGCGTATCTATTTCTTACCTCATTTAGTTTCTCAATAAATAATGTTATTTGCTTCCCACCTTGACTTAGGGCAACATCAATACCAACATGTGAGGTGTCACAATCAACTTCAAACACTTTATCAAAATCTGGTAGTTCCAAAATAGGTTCTTTTGTCACCTTTTTCTTCAATAACTGAAAGCTACCCACAATTGTCTTTGTCCACAAAAACTCATGTCATTTTGTGCAATCTGTTATAGGTGCTACAATATTGCTACATTTTTTAATATTCTTTTGATAAAATGTTGTTAAATAATGAAATATTCTTACCTCTATTATTGTAGTGCCCACGTCCATTCAACACCTATTATTGTTGATTTTGATACTATTGACTCTACTTATGGACATTTTGTATTATTCTGACTTATCATGATGTAGATGTTAGAGATACTGAGACTATTGTTGGTTTTCAATTCTTAGTATGATGTGTGTGGAATTCTAGAGACATTTTTATATTGATGATGATATTGACATGGTTATATATATATATATATATTTCTGACATGTGATATTTTCGTCATACTGAGTAGGCCTTTATGATTGAACTAATGTTGTGATTATTTTGACATGGATGAAATGTAGAATAGAGATGTTGTTAGAAATTGTAAATGATATTGTAATTTCCTAGATGATGATTTGATGCATATGTAGATGATTGTGGATTTATATTGCATATTTTATCTTGGATGTTTTAATGCGGCCATGAGGCTGAAGGAGGTATTATGTGTTTTACAAGAAAATATGTATTCACAACAAAAATGGGGGATTGGAGACCAACCACATTGTAATGCTAGGTGAATTCAACAAGGGTCACCATGACAACATGTATTTTTGTGTATGTGTGTTTGAATTGTTGATTAGAGGTTTCTCATGGAGAGGGATCACCTCCAATTGTGACCAAGGGGTTATGTGTTGTCTTTTATTTAGTTTCCTTTATATGATTTTAGTATGTGATTTATAGTGATGTAATCTCCTTTAATTAATTACTTGATTTGTGTCTAGATTAGTAAATTAACCATTTGCTAAATTAATTTGGATTGAATCAAAAGGAATGTATTTATTACACTAGATGGCTCTTGGGTATTGTGTTATAAGTTGATTGCTTGGGATCTTGAGTGTTGTACACTCTACCCCTTCATGGAAATTCGAATTTGGCCTTAAGGGCCAATTTTAAAGGCTTGTGGGACAAGTTAAACTTGTCCCACACCTCTTAAATTTCTATGCCAACCCTACCTATGGATTGGGGGTCAAAAATAGACCCCATTAAGTGTTTTGTAAGTCAAAAATTTACATTTATTTCACTTTTCTTACATGGGTATTTATTTTTTTCCTTAGGGGTTGTGGGTTTGGTTTGTGTGTGTAAGTAACTAGTCATTTGTATCACCCACCAATTTATGGTGCATTGGGGTTAGGGTTTGACTTGTGAGGTGGAGTTGAGGATGAGTTATGTGGCATCCTACATGGAGCCACCCCACCCTTCTCTCTCCCTTTTCTATTTATTCAAGTTCTTTTTCTTGATTGGGGGTTACTTCATTCTTTTGTGCTCTTGTATTTTTGGGAGTTAGAGGATTTTGGAGTGCATGTGGATTTGTTGGAGCTTCTTGGTGATTTTTCTGGCTTCAAGTATCTTGGTGTGTGGCTCTTGGATCAAGCTCTACCATGGAAAGGTAAGAGCTAAAATCTTGTTAAATTATTTCTTTTCTTTTGTATGTATATGTGTTTGTTTTTTAGTGTTTTCTATGTTTGTTGGGTGCTTGGGTAGATTTTCTAAGTGTGGTATATGAGGGGACTATGGGGAGATTTCATGTAGGGATGAATAAGAGTTTATTTCATGTTTTTGAGGGAGTTTGGGTTGCGTGCCCCACCTTGTACAAGCAATGCTTTTATTTCCTACTTGTTTGTTTTATGAGGGAGGCATAAGAGAATGAGGGATGCATAAGAATATGTGGGAGACGTAAGAGGTACTTAAGGGAGGCATAACAATGTATAGGGGTTTTGAGATATGTATTAGAGGTTTTTAAGGTGGGCACCCTTTTCCCATTGGGAGGAATAAGTGACCTCCCATAGATTGTTGCTCCTTTGGATCTTAATTTATAAGCCTTATTTATTTTTATGTTTTTTCCTTCTTGTGTTTGTAGTTTGATTTAGTTGTATTTTGGAATGGTTGTGAAATAATTGGTTTTGTGTTGTGGGAGCTTGTTGTTTGCCATGTGTTGGATCCACATTTCATTGCAATGTAGTTGGGGCTCGGGGGCCAATGAGGAGGATGGCTTCTCCTCCTCATTGGAATTCTTGGTTGGGTGGAGAGTGTTGCCTCTCCCCCTTTTTTGTGATCAAATGAAGCATTATGGAGCTCTCTTGTTGGTGATGTGAAGCTTGGAGCTTTGTTGGAGTCCTTAAGAACTTTCCCTTGTGACAAAACCTTCTTATTGTTATTCCCACTTAAGGTGGAGGAACTTGTAATATTGTATTTCTTTGTAGCTTACATTCTTGTATAATTTCCCACTTTAAGTGGAAGATATTGTAATAATCTTTTGAAGAAAAGTTGCATTCAATTATTGGATATGAAAGTTACATTTTATATTATAAAATAGACAGAAAGATTTGTGTTGGAAGTTTGGTCTTGTGAAATGGAAAAAAAATAATTATTATCTTTATTTGAAGTTTTAGTTGTATTGTGAGAAAAGAAGTTCTTTGTTTTAAAATAAATGAGCTATGCTCAATGGGAAAAAGAAAGTTTACTTTCATTGTGAAATTGTATTATTGTAAAAGAGAAAGAAGAAATATAGAAGTTGTAAGATGTTAAAAATGTATGCATAGTAAACTTGAATGTATAACAAAGTGGTTGTAGTTATTTTGAATATATGAGTTTTAGTGAAAATGAAAGAGACAACAAATTTGAGATAGGGAATGTTGCATTTTGTAGTAATAAAAATGAAAATGTTAGTATATTTAGATCCTTTTTACTCTTAGGATTGAACGTAAATTAGTTGAACAAAATGAAAATTATCTTGTAGTAGTTGTCTTATTATTAGAATAGATAATGCTTTTAAATGAGTAGTTTTATCTAGGGAATGGTGTTGGTGCCATTTTTGACCTTGCATCATGTTTCCCTAAATTTTCAAATCTATATCTTCTCAAAAAAATGTTTTACCCTTTGAATTGATGGTCTGAAATTCTTCCCCTCTAGTTGAAATGCTTTAAAAATGCTCACAAACTTGTTGTTTTTCCCTAATTTGAAGGAATAATCCAAGTTTGCCCTTATGTGCCCTAGTTTTTACAATTTTGTGGGATATGTCATTTTTCCCTTTGCCAAATCATGGAAAAACTGAAATTGATTAAGTCACAATTGTGTGCAATTGAAAATTCAATCCCAAGGTCGAAAATGTTCGAAATCATGCTTCAGCTTGATTGAGAATCAAAAATCTCGCCATCCTTGGTGAAAAATTGAATTTTAGGGCATCCCCGGAATTTTTACATTTTGATGGTCGACGGGCATAATTTTCCCATAAAATTCATCCTCAGAAGGTATTGGCAACATGATGGGTTTTCATTGGCTAATGAAAAGTGGGGAAGTGTTGTAACTTTTCATTTTTCACCTTTTTTGAGAATGGGGTATTTTCGGGCCCAGGGACCCGTTTTCCCAAATTTGCCTACGTGGGATGTTCTGATTGGTAGGGGGATGGCAGGTGGTCAGATTCCCTTAAGGTTTTTAGACATTATTTTGAAAAAATGGTAAAGTCACAAAAGGTCCGAAGCCCCACAGCCAATCGGGAGTGGACACGTGTCCTAAAAGACCAAAAAGGTAGGAGTAGGCTGATGGGGGACTTAGAGTTTTTTAGCTCTATTTTTCTAAAGTTTCAAAATCAGTTTTACCCCCGCTCCACTCAGACGAAGACATGTGGCATCAATTTTGAGCAGGTCGGTGGGATGGTGGAGGCAAAAGGGAATTTTTTCCCTTTTATGAAAAGAAGGCTTAAAATTAAAAGTTTGGAGCATGGCCCCATGGCCAATCACAGGTGGACATGTGTCCAATAGGGTCAGAGGGAGCTGCGGGCCATGGAGGGAAATGAGGAATTTTTCATTTTTGGCAAAAGGACTTAAGGCAAAAACTTAAGCTACGGGCCTGCAAGCAAATCAATGAGAGACATGTGGCAAGGAGAAATTATAAGCGCGGGCTTGCGGGGACAAAGTTGAGATTTTTTTCTTGGCTTAAAGGAAGTAAAAATGAAGATTAAGCCTGTGGGTCCTCGAAAAATGAGAGATGGACACGTGGCGGAGGACAGAGTGGGTCAGCGGGCCGGCGGAGGTAAGAGAGAATTTTTTCAGTTTGTAAAAAGGGTTCGTAATCAAAATTTGGAGCGTTGGCCAACGCACGAATCACAAGGAGATGCGTGGTGAGGGAGAAATCGGAGTGCGGGACCACCGGGCAAAAAATTAAATTTTTTCCAATTTTCTAGAAAAGGTAAAAATGTAGAGGATTGAAGTGTGATCCCAATGGGACCCACCACGTGCCATGTGTCAACTCCAAAATTCAAAGGTGGAGGGGCGGGGGAAAAAGTCAAATTTTTCCACTTTTTCCAAGAGGTTGAAAGTCAAAAATGAGCCCGAATTTGTTTCCAATCATTGTTTGCCACGTGTCCGGCCTTATCCAAAAATTAAAAAGGTAACTCAAGCTTATTTCTAAGTCTGCATCTTCCACGTGGAGGGCTAGGATGAAAAGATGGATAAGATCAACGGTTGTTATGCATCCATTTGTTTTGATTGCCATGGGAGCTCTAGGAAGTTTGGAATCATTATTTTTGCATCAAAATTCATCGAATTTTGAGTGATTTTTGTTGTCTTAGCCTTCCGGGATCATTGGCATCACTTTCATAGCTTAATTCTTTGATCTAAGGTGATTTTGAAATAAATATTGCCCTAGTCCACCTAAAAAAACATGAAATGAAAAAATTGAAAGTTGCAGAGGTAGTTTTAAAAGGTGAGAAGGTGAAATGATGAGATGAAAGGCATCTACATGCCTTGATGATGAAAAACATGCCTTCAGGATGGGTAATGATCCAGATATTTGTAATGATTTAATCTTTTTGGGCACACCGACACTGTGAATGTTTTTGCGTTTGATGTCATTTTCGGTGAATCATGAGAAATGGTTGGAATGCAGAATTGATCCCTTGGCATATTATTTTCTTGGGAAAGAAGGCTCCAAGATGGAAAGAGATATATAATGCATGTTTTGAGACATGCAAGAGGTCGGGAAAAGTTTAAAATCATGAGAAAATTATGAGAGAAAGCTCATTTTTCGATAAACCCACCAAAGAACTATAATAATTTTATTCTATGTTGGATATTCATGTATGTGAGTTGCTCACAAGTGTATAGCCATCACACACGGCTCTGAGATTGTTCATGAAAATCTCCCCGCTGATGAATCTAAGAAGATTTTGAGTTAGTCTTTGTTTTTCTTGGCAATATGATGTCTCTGTTATCATTTTTAAATGCCTGCAAATAGTTTTCACTGTTCTTGTTGCAATCTTGCATTGAAAGTCTCTAGAAATCACACATAATCTCCATTTCTAGTTGATAGTTTAATGGCATTTGCAATCTCATGTTTAGAAGAATCTTCAACTCGATAAAGAGATAAACAAATCCAAAATCACTTTACCTTCCTTAACTACAGAGATTGCTTGTAATCCTTTGGGGGTACCTTAGGCGTGGTTTGATCAAGGATTTTTGTGTTTAATTGAGTTCTTTACTTCAAGATTTTGTGGTGAATTCTCAAATATTGTGTGAAGAGTGCAAATTGGGCTTCCATTTATGCCTCTTCTGGTTGAAATAATATCCTTATTATTTGAAGCATTTTATCCGATAGTTCAAGTATTTTAGAGGTTGTCAAAGATCGATATATCCCACTTTGTCTTGTCAAAACTCCACCAAAAATTCATTTAAAAAATTAATCCTACCCATAATACCCCTGCATTAAATTGTGTGTCAACAAAAGAATACAATCCATTTACAAAAATGCACAAAGAAAATCGGGATCATATAATGTCTCCAAAGAACCCTTGCCTGGATTTGAAAATATCTCCATAACTCCGGGAGTGACAACTTGTGAAATTCAAATTTGGAGTGGTGATCATATTTCCCAAGGAATTTTCATACTATTTTCATAAATTGAGGGATATGTTCATCTCCTTCACCATTTGGGGGTTACAATATAGGTTCTCTTACCTTGGTTGAAAGGCACAACCTAAAATAGTGAGGGTCAAATAAAATCCTTTCAAAGTGGTATCCATCTCTCCAAAAATCTGAGTGCTAGTTAGATCACATCCCCAGCTACAAAATGACATTCATCATGATCTATCTGACTTCAAGATTCATGTCATATCTCTCGATGTCGCTTTCAGATCGAAAAGGAGAAAAAAATTGGGTGCAACACCTTTCTGCTGCCTGCTGTGGACTTCTTGGAATTTCTTGGTGTTTTTGAAGTGTTTGAAGAGTTTGAGCATTTTTGTATTCAAGTATTTGAGCTACTACATTGTTAAAATATCATTCTATGCTTCAGATCTGCAAGTTTTAAACAAGGGTTTCAAGTTTTGTCTGCCCTTTTTCCATTTCCTAGCAGTTCATACACTTTGGGTGCATTGTGATTGATTGATTTAAGAAGAAGAAGGTCTAATTTATAAATCTTTGCAAAGGTTTCAGTACTAGCAAACATTTGACAGATTATTTTAGTGCATTTGCACAACTATGGTGAAAATCCTTAGTGGCGACTCCATGCAATTCTAATATTGATAAATACCAGTGTCTTACCTTTCTATATTTAAATTTTGTGTTACTAATCTCTGCAAAACTTGAAGGAAGAAGATCTCTCTTCCTTAGAAGTTGTTTATAGATTCAAGGAATTCAGAGTTGGAGGGGAGAAAGGTGTGGAAGGTTGTTGGAGACTTGACTGCAAGAAAGGAGATCCATATTGTTGAGTTTGAAAGTGAGCACCTATTATTAAGGACTCCAATTTTTCCTAATTCAGATAATCCTATTACTCGATTTGAATTCCCCATCGGTGAGGGGCCTTATTGTGCATTTGAAAGGCTTGCTTCAAAATCTACATCTTTATTTTCTAAATTTTCTAGAGATCATCAAGAAGGAGAGACCTTAAGAGAGATCTGTTTTAAAGTTTTTATTCCCATTCCCAAAGATCTTATACTCCACATCAGCTTGTTTCACCTTCAAGATCCCCTCCACCAAACAATATGGCTGAGCCTAGACCTCCATTTGTTGTTAACACCTTTGGTCCCATGGATTTTAGAGGAATGGATGGTTACCTGAATGTTATTCCACAAGATGTTAGAAATAGATTGCCAAAATTTCAAGGCAACAATGCAATAATAAAGTCATCAAAGCATCTCAAACTCTTTGTTAATATTATGGAAGATTTCAAGATAGGGTTTGAGGATGTGTATATTAAGTTGTTTATTCATACACTAGAAGAAGATGCTAGGGATTGGTATAAGGCTCTACCTGATAATTCTATTGATTCATGGACTGAAATGAAAAATGCATTTAGGTTACAATATGGTGACAAGAATGATCCTAGATTTCTTTTGTTTGAGTTTGATAATATCAAGAAGAACCCTAATGAATCAGTCCATGACTTCAACACAAGGTTTAACAAAACTATGAGAAGGCTGCCTATTGGTTTGAGGCCTTTTGATGAATCTTTTCTAATCAAATATATGCAGATGCATTTGATAAAAAGGCAGCGTATTACCTAAGAGACAAGAACCCAACCAATCTAAGAAAATCTTTCACCATGGAAATTCAAATTAAAAACAATATCAAGGTTGTTGGGAAACCTCTCAAGAGAGATGGTGTGAAATTGATAAACCCTAAAAACCTCAAGCTAGCAAAGGTGCTGATTTAGAAGAGGTTGTGAAAATTAGGCAGGAGCTGTCAAAGAAATATCATACAAGTTGGCAAGAGCCGAGAAGGGAATTGGGTAGACTTCACAAGGTCAGCCTAGGTAGTAAGCGTAAGATAGATTTGGCAATCACCATAGGAATTAGGAGAGGTCTGATGAAAAAGGTAAAGGGCCTGTTGGATTTACAAATAGACATCCTCAAGCACGTGAAGGAAGAGTGTAATCGCTAGGGTTGCTATTGTTGAGGAGGTTGTTGATATTGATTGGTGTGATAGGTGTTTTCTACCCCATCCTCCATGTGAAGTGGACCAGAAAAAAGGTGAAGCTAATACTGATGATGATATTTGCATGATGAGCTGTTCTTCGAGCTCACAACGAGGAGTAACATCTACTGAAGTAATAAGTTCTAGGACAACTGCAACTTTTTGGGATTGCATAAAATGGGTACAAATATTTCTTCCCCCTCATGCTCTTGAAGTTGATATAGTGCAAGCTTTCGAAATTCCTAACAATGACTTTAAATACTTAAGAGCTTTGATGATTAAGAAGTATGATGGTGGTATCCCTTCGGAGGAAGATAAACAATTGTAGATGAATGTTGTTATGGCTCAAGAGAAATATTATAACACTAGAAGCAAAGTTGTTAAGGGAGTTAGGCCTCAAGCCAAACCTAAAGCACCCTTGATCACAAACATTCCAAAAGAATCCCCTAGGAGAGAGGCACCTGTCAAAATTTCTGCTGTCCCAAACAAAAATTACAGTCCTCCTCATGCCCAAGCTAACAAGAATCCACTGCCATCTAATGAATCTTATTGTCTCCGCCTTCCAATGCTTGTTTTGCCAAAGAGTGTCCCTATGACATAGCCCAAGTATTGAGCCAAATCAAAGTGAATGTTCCAATCATTGAGTTGCTTAGAATTCCTGAGCATGGGATTGAAAGAAGAGAAGGTTACTCCAGGAAGAAATGTAAATGTTGAAACTCCACCTCGAGATCATTGTTGAGCTTGAAACACCATCAGCAGAAGAATAGTTTGGAGATACACCCGAGGTATATTTGGGGACATCTTTGGTTGATTCCCAATTGAATGTTGATCCATTCTTCACAACTTTGATCATAAAGGATAAGCTACTTCACAATTGTATGTTTGATTCTAGTGCATCATGTAATGTCATGCCTCTAGAAGTCATGAATGAATTGGATATCAAAGTGACAACACCTATGGGAAGTGTACTACCATGGACTCAAGAGAAGTGCCAGTAGTTGGTTGTGTGAAAGATTTGGTTGTGCAGCTTGCATCTTATCCAGGGAGGAATTTAAAATTGGATGTTGTGATTTTTGATTGCCCTTCCAAGTGGGGATTGTTATTGTCAAGAAAGGGGGTTGCTGGTGTTGGAGGGAGTGTCCAAATGGATATGTCTTTTTCCACCATTCCCATTGAGGGCAGCCTTGTCCAGCACTATGGAGAAAATAAAATGTTGCATTTGATTGAGGATCAAAACAATGCTTCTTATGAAGTGTTGTTTGCTGATGTAGATGCTGAGAATTTCATTGGTTTTGCTGATGGAAAAGAAAAAAAATGGATCAGTCAAAGTGCCTTCAACAGTATGTTCTCCTTATACCTTGCTATTTGATGGAGCTTGCTCCAAATTTGGAAATGGTGCTGGAGTAATTCTGATTTCTCCTAGATTGGAAGAATTTGTCTTTTCTTTCAAGCTTAATTTTGAATATACTAACAACATTGCTGAGTATGAAGCCTTGTTGTTGGGTCTGAGAATTACATGGAAGTATGGTGTCAAGGACATCATTGCAAAGGGATATTAAGATTTGGTTGTCAAACAAATAATAAAACTGTATGCTACAAAAAATCAGCGGATGAAGCAAAGATAAGCATCTAATTTGGGATCTAAATGAAATGTTTGATTCTTTCAAGTATTATGCATCATGATAGAAGTATGAATGCTATTGTTGAAAAGTTGGAAGTGTTGGGTTTTAGATTTGGATATTGCACCATTTCACCTTATTGTGAATACAACATTGAAGTGATAATCGGGCTAGTTGTCCCCCGCTAATGTCAAACATTGGCAAGTTTTTGATGATGATGCTCAAGTGCTAAGGATCTTGAAAAACCAAGGTGAGTTTGCAAATCAGAATATTAATTGGGAGCCAATGGTATGTGTGATGAAGGAAGAGAATTTTTTTGAAAAAGACATCATCCAATTGAAAACAAACACCATTCCTAGAGGTCTTGTTGCACTTGAGTCAAAATTTAACAATGCTAATTGAATCATAAATAGAAACATGTTTGCCTCAAGGGACATGGAAGAGCATAACTTGGGCACTAAGGGTAAACCAAGGAATATTTGGTTGGGCATAAATTTATGTAAAGAGGAAAAATAGTCCTATGCCCAACTCTTGAAAAATATCAAGATCGCCTTGCTTGGTCCTATTCCAAGCTAAAAGCATATAGAAAAGGATTTTTTCAAAATGAGATCCCTATTGAGGCCAAGACTAAGCCATTCAAATAGAGGAAAAGGCAAATTAATCCACTTCTCTCCATGAAAATGCAAGAGGAGTTAAAGAAGTTGAGAGATGGAGGTATTATTCAGCCCACTAGATATTCATCTTGGGTTGCAAACCTTGTGCCAATCAGAAAGAAGAATGGAGACATCAGAATTTGTGTGGATTTTAGAAATTTAAACAAAGCATCCAAGAAGGACAACTATTCCTTGCCAAATATGGAAAATATGCTACAGACTTGTGATGTGAGTTCGAGTAATGTTATCCAAAATTCACCCCGGGGTGAATTTTGGATAACATGCATCAGAATATTCAAGTCCCAGGCAAATTGATTGTTTCAGAGCAAAAATCAGGTTTCTAGGGTCCCTTCAGGAAATTTTCTAACTCTCCTATCCAGGTTGAAAAGAGCAAGCTCTGAGAAAACGCGGAAAAAAGTTGCAGAAAGCAAGTAGGTTGATCCAGAAAAATTTGTGAAAATCGGCTAAGTCCTAGTCCTAGAAGCATTTGGGACAAGTGGGACAAAAAGGCACGGATCGGCCGAAATGGGAAATTTCAGCACCGAAACCAAATGGGACAAAGGGACGCGCGGGACGCGAAAAGCCGAAATGGCCGAAGGCAGGGAAGAAAAGTCAACGTTTGGTCCGGAAACTTCAAACGGCCATAACTTTTGACTCCGAGCTCCGATTTTCATAAAATTGGACTTTCTGGAACGAGCACGACGTCCTCTACGCCACAAAAATGGATTTCTTAATTTTAATGAGGGTAGATATATTTAAATAAAAGAAACATATTCGGCTCCAGTCAGTCAATGCTCATTCCCGTCAAATGACAGAAAACGCCTGCCAGACCCAAAATTGCTGCCCACACTCAGAAGGCCATAACTTTTGCATTTCTCAACGAAATCGCACAAAATTGGTACCGTTGGAATCGTGGTTCCGAGCCCGATGCACAAAAATCAAGAAATTCCAGTTTTGATTTGAAATTTTTAGGTTTTTAAGCAAACGTGGCCGGGTTCAGAACAGTGTTCTATTTGGTAGCTGGGAGTGCAATTAAGAGGCATGGTCATCATTCTTTCTCTGCTGCAGCACATGGGACAGTATGGGGAGCCTTTTGCAAGTAATGGAAAACCTTTTCACTCAATTTAATGCCTCTTACAGGTGGTTGAAGGACAGATTTCGGGATTTCCATTTTCCCTTCTCTTTTCCTTCTCATTTTTCTATAAATTGGAGTGTTGGGCTCATCAGATAGGGGAGATTTTTTTGGGTAACAAAGCTCTGTCAAAATTGCTTTGTGAAGCCAGTGTGTTGCAGGCCCTTGTAGTGGACTCCTTGCATGGTGATCCAGGCCCTTATCTTGTAATAGATTGAACTGTGCATATCATGAAGCAATAAAATACCAGTTTGTGGATATATCTTCCCCTGCTGTGCTTTCTTGCATTCTTCTTGCCCCTTTGATCCTTCTATGAGAATATTGTGTCTATCTATTATGTTCTTGCAGGAATTCATTATCATTGTGTGTGCTTGAAATATTACTGTGAATGCATTTTGCTAGATTATGGAGAACTGTCATCACCTCTTCTAGTGTGCACTTTGCCTCTGTATTTCACACATTTGGAGACTACTCTCCCATCCTCCTTTTCTGGTGTATCACCGCTTTAGTGTAGGCTTTCATTTTATGTATTCTCTTTCCCTGGTCCCTTGGAAATTTAGATTAGAACAGTTAGCTTATCCTGCATTAGAGTAGATTGTGGCAGGTAGTTTAGGAGCAAGAACCTTTTTCTCGGAGGTCTATCTCAAGTAGCAAGTCCCACAACTTGGAGAT
This sequence comes from Taxus wallichiana var. yunnanensis, assembly GCA_018340775.1. Classification (NCBI taxonomy): domain Eukaryota; kingdom Viridiplantae; phylum Streptophyta; class Pinopsida; order Cupressales; family Taxaceae; genus Taxus; species Taxus wallichiana. The sequence goes on along the minus strand of CM031241.1, from coordinate 445,889,083 downwards.
AGTACCCATGTTATCCAATCACACCGTGAGTTCAAATACATGCACAGGGGTGCCTGTGATTCGGTGATACAGCTTACTTTCTACACTCTATGGTTTCTCCAGATACAATCAAGTGGTTGTTAAAGAATCGAGAAAGACTTAAGACAACATTCACTACTCCTTGGGGAACATATGTTTTTGTTAGGATGTCCTTTGGTTTAATGAATGTTGATGCCACTTTTCAAATAGAATTGGATGTTTCTTTTACTGGTTATATCAATGAGTTCATTGTAGTTTACCAAGATGATGTGACTATGTTTTCAAGGTAGAGAGGTGATCATTTGTAGCACTTGGAGAAGATGTTGATCGATGTAGGGAGTATGGAATTTCTCTTAATCCAAAGAAGTTTCATTTTGGAATGCAAAAGTCTAACCTTCTTGGTCACATTGTGTCAAAATATGGTGTTATGATAGACCCTGAGAGAGTGGAAGCAATCAGTAAAGTACCTATCCTAAGAACCAAGAAAGGAATCCAATCTTTCTTTGGCCAAATTAATTTTATTAGAAGGTTTGTTTCCAACTTTCTTTGAGTTGACTCTTCCAATTACATGCATGCTAAAGAAGGACCAAGTTATCAAATGGGAGGAGGCTGCCATTCAAGCTTTTGAAGGAATTAAGGATGCACTTAAACATGCACCTATTTTAGCAGCCCCAAACTATAAGAGGCCTTTCCAAATCTTTTCCTTTGCCTTTGAGTATACCATTGCTTCTGTTTTGCTGCAAAAGGATGAGAATGGGGTTGAGAGGCCTATTTCCTTCTTTAGTAAGGCTTTACAAGCAGCTGAGCTGAAGTATACAATCATGGAGAAATAAGCATTTGCCTTGGTGAAAGCAACAAAATTTTTAGGCCTTATATATTGAGTTAAAAAGTTGTTGCTTATGTTCCCCACACCATGGTAAAAGACATCTTATCAGAGATGGAGATCTCAAGTAAAAGATGTAGATGGGTGAAAAAATTGTAGGAGTATGACATGGACATCCAAACCACAAAGTTGGTAAGAGGTTTGGGTCTTGCTAAGCTCATGGCTGAGAGCAACCTGTAGACTATAGAAGTGAATGAAGTAGAAGAAGAAAGGGTAGATGTTCTTGGGAAATTGGTAAATTCTGAGTGGTACAAGGATATAATATTTTACCTCAGACACCTTTGTTGTCATGATCATTTAAATAAAAATTAAAAAACAACCCTCAATTTGGCTTCTTAGAAGTACATCATCACTAACTTTGGGATGGCTTGAAAGAACCCTGAAGGTGTCCTCTTAAAGTGTGTAACTGAAGATGAAGCTCCCAAAGTAATTGCTGATTTCCATGGGGAGTTTGTGGAGGACACTTTGCTAGGAGGGTTACAACACACAAAGTTTTGAGAGTTGGTTATTCGTGGCCTACTCTCTTCAAAGATGCAACCATGCTGATTATAAAATGTGAAAGATGCTAGCGTTTCTCTTGAATACTAAAAGATTCGTGGATCCTTCCTTTGCATCCTATATCAATTGAAGACCCTTTCAAGAAATGGGGGATGGAATTCATTATTGAGATTTTAGATCCTTCTAGTGTTGGCCATAAGTGGATCCTTGTAGCCACCGATTATTTTAAAAAGTGGGTAGAGGCAATCCCCACCAATAAAGCAACACACTAAATAGTTATGGACTTCTTGTTGAATCAAATCATATGTAGATTTGGAGTCACAGTCAAGATTGTAGCTGATAATTCCATGTGATTTAGAGCCAAGCCTTTAATGGCAATGTGCAATGAATAATGAATCAATATGACTTATTATTCAAACTATAACCCCAAGGAATGGACAAGTCGAGTCCAACAATAAGAATTTTTGAAGATCATTAGAAGAACCTTGGAGAAAAACAAGAAGAAATGGGGTGAACAATTGAAATTTGAAGTTTGGGCTGATAAGATAACTCCTAAAAGAGCTACTGGTAAAAGTGCATTTGAATTGGTGTATGGCACTCAAGCTTTGCTGCCCTTGCACTTGCAATTGTCTTCATTTTCATTTTCCCAACAATTGGAAGATCAAGAGCTTGGCCCATATGAATCAAGGATTAATCAGATTATTGAGCTTGATGAGGAGAGAAGAGCATCCCATCTAATGAGTGCATTGTTTGGCTCATTGATATCATTTCTTCAAGTCGAAAATACCCTTTTAATATGACTTATTAATACATGGGGATGTTTTGTGTAGTTATATCTTAGTAGGTATGATGCATTTTCCTTGATATAATTTATGAAAAATGATTATCACATGAACCTCCTAATAAATTTCTTTGTGAGATAAAACGTGATGATGTGTGCAAAAATGATGGATATTCTTTGGTAGTTATGGAGCCCAAGTTTGGAGAAAGTGGCAGGAGACCTGCTTTCCACCAAAGTTGCCGTATTAGTTTGGGGCTTGTTCCTAACTTCCCGTAGAAATTTATGTGCTTTAATTAGTGTTGTATATATCTCCCTCCCGGTAAATATGAAAAAATTAGAAAAATATGGATATCCAGGTAGGAAAATGTCGACAAGGGAAAATTCGCACCTTGGCGCAGGTAAAGGGCGCATGACATAAGGTGTCGACATGAAGAAATTTGTGCCTTGGCACAGGTAAAGGGTGCACGACATAAGGTGTCGACATGAAGAAATTCGTGCCTTGGTGTAGGTAAAGGGCACACGACATAAGGTGTCGACATGAAGAAATTCACGCCTTAGTGCAGGTAAAGGGCGCATGACATAAGGTGTCGACATGAAGAAATTCATGCCTTGGCACAGGTAAAGGGTGCACGACATAAGGTGATGTAATGAGGGGAAGAACATTGATTAGAATAAAAATAGTTTTCTTTTGGAGTGTTAGAAGTAATCGAACGAATTATCGAGGAGGTCGTGGTCATTTTCATGCATGTTCTAGATGTTATTATTTTGTTTTCTGAGCTTTCATGGTGAATCCCGTATCAGGCCGTGAGGAGGAGAATTGACAGTCAGGTTTTCTTAGTTGATAAACCCTCTGTAAAGCATGGGACGTGGATATTCGACCTCCCTGAGTACAATGAAATTTTTGCAGGTCTTGAAATAAACGGTTAAGTGTTTTATAATCGGATTTTCCCCGACTCTGGCGGCAACTAGGGCACGACGGAACTCTCAATTTCTTCGGTTGAATTTCTATATTCTTTGAAAATATCGATGCTTGGGAGGTCGCCTAACATCCCATAAATGTGCAGACTGTATTTCGAATGGAAAGTATCGTTTCCACTAAACCCTGTCATTCTAGTTTGTGATTACCAAAGTGACAGTCGCAAATTCATTCTTTTGGGAACGGTTTTTGATGCTTGTCAAGATCGAATTTGCTTAGGAATACCTAGTGAATGATCAGTTTCATCTTCTCTAAGCTGAAATCCTTCATGGTTTGAAGCAAAGGCAAACTCTGTCATCTTGGGAATGACCTTTGAAGGTCATTAAGGTATTGGTGCATCAAATTCTTGAATTTCCATTCCATTAGCTTGGATTTATATTGTAGTCATTGAATCAGTCCTAAGTTGACATAGGACAGTGAAAGGAAGTGGGATGATATACAAAGAAAAACTCGGATCCCTACCTACACTTTGTAACTCCAAAAAAATGGATTCCTGGATTGATGTTTGGGATCACCTTATTTGTAACAAGAAAGAGTTTGACCTTGTCACTGAGATAGGACAGGACTACAAGGCCTTGGCTATGCAAAGAAGTGGTATTGGGCCTTATGGCCAATCTCGGCTTGCTCGATACCACAAATGGTGTATTAACTCTTAGCTTCCACTAACACACTGATGTCCTCGATATTTCTTGGCTCTCCTTGATATGTCTCAAGGTTGATCAACCTTCTTGATATAAGAAATTATATCAACCATTTCATCTAAGTCCTACACATCACACTCCTCTTACTTGAAGATACAAATACTTATACTTGTAGTACAATATTCACTCCTACTTATCTAGCACACATCACACTATACCTATACCTCAGGAAATCAGGACTCAGAGCAACTGAGATTGGCCATAAGGCCCAATACCACTTCTTTGCATAGCCAAGGCCTTGTAGTCCTGTCCTATCTCAGTGACAAGGTCAAACTCTTTCTTGTTACAAATAAGGTGATCCCAAACATCAATCCAGGAATCCATTTTTTTGGAGTTACAAAGTGTAGGTAGGGATCCGGAGTTTGTCTCTTTGTATATCATCCCACTTCCTTTCACTGTCCTATGTCAACTTAGGACTGATTCAATGACTACAATATAAATTCAAGCTAATGGAATGGAAATTCAAGAATCTGATGCACCAATACCTTAATGACCTTCAAAGGTCATTCCCAAGATGACAGAGTTTGCCTTTGCTCCGAACTATGAAGGATTTCAGCTTAGAGAAGATGAAACTTGATCATTCACTAGGTATTCCTAAGCAAATTCGATCTTGACAAAGATCAAAACCATTCCAAAAGAATGAATTTGTGTATCACAGTCGTAAACACGAATCGAATGACAGGGTTTAGCGGAATTGATACTTTCCATTCGAAATACAATATACACATTTATGGGATGTTAGGCGACCTCCCAAGCATCGAGATTTTCAAAGAATATAGAAATTCGACCAAGGAAATTGAGAGATCTATCGTGCCCTAGTTACGGCCAGAGCAGGGAAAATCCGATTATAAAACACTTAACCAACTATTTCAAGACCTGAAAAAAATTTCATTGTGCTCAGGAGGTCGAATATCCATGTTCCATGCTTTACAGAGGGTTTATCGACTAAGAAAACCCGACTGTCAATTCTCCTCCTCACGGCCTGATACGGGATTCACCATGAAAGCTCAGAAAACAAAATAATAACAGCTAGAACATGCATGAAAATGACTGTCTAACTCTCGATAATTCATTCAGTTACTTCAAACACTCCAAAAGAAAACTGTTTTTATTCCAATCTGAATCTGTTCTTCTCCTCATTACATCATAAGGTGTCGACATGAAGAAATTCATGCCTTGGCATAGGTAAAGGGTGCATAACATAAGGTGTCGACATGAATAAATTCACACCTTGGTGTAGGTAAAGGGCGCATGACATAAGGTGTCGACATGAAGAAATTCGTGCCTTGGCGCAGGTAAAGGGCGCACGACATAAGGTGTCGACATGAAGAAATTTGTGCCTTGGCGCAGGTAAAGGGCGCATGACATAAGGTGTCAACATGAAGAAATTTGTGCCTTGGCACATGTAAGAGTATGTCAACATAAGGATGGATGCGCCAAGGCGCATCTTTAGGAGGCGCAACATTTTAAGTGCTGACAGAAAGCAAACCCTGGCGCAAATATTCAAATGGCCATAACTTTTCACAGGGAGCTCGGATTTACGCAAGGTTGGACTTTTTGGAAAGCTTACAAGGTCCTCTGTCCATATTTTTACATGAGAACAAATTTGTAAAAATGCAAAATACAGTTCGCCACTTTTTGGGTTTCTTTAGGGTTCTCACCTACCACCATAATGAGATGAATTAAATACGACTTGGAGGTGGTTGGGGTAGATTTGGATTTCCTCCGACTTCCCTCTCTCATTCTTCCTATAAATTGTAAGCGGGGATTCTTTCTAAAGGTTGGACATTCTTGTTTTTCCCCTACATTCTTCTCTTTGGCAGTGAATTTTTGGTGTTCAAACCTTCCATTTGAAACTGTAATGCAACTTTTCCTCTTAGCATTTTGTGGTGTATTGTATCAATCTTTGGAGAAAATAATGCATTTCTATGGATGATTCTCAACCCTCTCTACGTTCATTTGCATCCTCCTAATCTTTCACTACAAATTTGGTTATCTGTGCATGATCTTGCATTGCATTTTAATGGTTTGTGTTTATTGGCAAGACAGGTGTTCTTCATTCCTTGGTGCATCACCTTTGTTAGTTTAGGTTTATTTTTATGCATCTTCTCAACCTATCTCCTTGGCAAGTTAGATTAGGTTTTTGAGTAAACCCTCTAAATTTTTATGTGTGCATCTGAATAGAGGAATAGGAACCGGCCTTCATCCGAAGAGCTTTCCCAATTCGCAAGGTCCCACACTTTGGAAAAGCTCCATGTTATGCAATCACACTGAGAGTCTCAACCCATCAAGTTGCAGACAAACTGGGTGCTTTGTGATTCGCCATCAATAGTTTTGGCACACCCAGTGGGAGAAAGAGGTCATTCCACGAGATTTGAAGGATTTCTTAAGAAAATTTAGACTTAGAAATTGCAGTGTTTTACAAATTTAGATTTTTCATCTTCCAGCTGAACTTTGAAATTGATTTTCAAGGGCTTAACTTTCTCAAAACAATTCAAACTTTTGCCAGTTGATAGATCGGGGCATAATCTTCAAAAGGGTATTCTTAGGATTTTGAGATTTTGACTTTCAAAATTTCATGGTTTTTAGTATTTCGGGTTTTCCCAAGTGTTGAGCATGTCCCAAGTTCCGACGTAGTGTATTTTAGGTTTTGTAAGTTACCTTGCATGACCTAAGTTTTTCCTATACCTTCGAGGATTAGTAGCTGCACAACAAGACCCGATAACCGAATTGAAGATTAGTATCTTCCGGGTCCTTCAAAGTTTTAAATTATTTTTTAATTTTGCCATGTTTGGTGTGTAACTTGGCAGAATCCAGCCTTTTGAGGCTCTTTCCCCAACACATCTAAAGAACTCCGAAGGGGTAGAATTGCATGGTATAGTAGCACATGTTTCCCAGGTACATGAGAAGAATTCGAACTAGGTCTGATACTCGAGAAGAAGGGTTATTTGTCTACTTGCAGCTATCACTAGGCAGAGGAAGGAGAGGAAGAAGACCACAAAGATCACCTTCTCCACCTAACAAGGCTTTATCAACCCCTCCACTTGGTAGACCTTTCATCCAATCAACAAGGGTTCTCAGGCCAATCAGAATGGCACAACAAAACCCTTTTGTCAACTTCACTGGTAGCAGCCCACTTGCCCTCAATGCACAGAATCCAGTCCCAATTGCAGCATTGAAGAACATTCCATTTTTCACTAGAGAAAATCATACCACTCCTGGTGATCATGTCAAAGACATTGCTAATGTTTGTGCAATCCATGAGATAAATGAAATGGATGTTGCTGTTAAATTACTAGCATCTTCGTTCAAAGGGAAGGAATTGCAATGGTTTAGGAGCCTTGGAGCTGGTACTATCCAAAATTGGAATAAATTATGCATAGTTCTCCATGAGCAGTTTGGAGAAAAGGGAGACAATTTGTCTCTACTAGAACAATTGACAACTATCAAGAGAGCTCCCAATGAGCAGCTAACTGACTTCAACTTTAGATTTTAAAGGTCTTGGGATAGAATTCCAAAGTGGCCTTTAGGCCATTAGCTAAAGGTGCTTTTCTATACTATCTTAAAGTTTTGAATTCGATATTTCTATGTTAATTCAATCAATGGGAGGCACAACCTTACCTGCTACTTATAGCATTTCCATTAGGGCTAAAAATTATCTTATTCAAGCTGGTAAGCTGCCTCCTAGGCCTCCCATGCCCTTGTATCCAAACTTAGAAAATCCAGCACTAGTCAAACACCCACTTTGGCTCCTATTCCCACTCCTAGAAATCAAAGTTCAAATGAAACTTCTACTTCATCCTCTAGTGCTTCAAATGAACTCCAAGAGGTCATGAAACAATTGCAAAATTTGGGAAATGAGCTGGTTACACTCAAGAGGCAGCAGTCCAAAAGCTTTAGACCTTCTTATCAGCCTCAAGCTCAACCTAATGGGAAACCATACCAGCCCAATAGGCCACCCAATCCATCTGCAAATCAAAGCCAAGTAAGGCCTCCTGCCAATAGACCATTACATCCTTATAGCCCCAATTTTGCATCTCGCTTCTAAAGCATTAGTACCAGTGCAAAACAACATAGCGCAAGAGTATGATTGGTGTTTCCCATGCAATGAACCTCACAACCAATATATGTGCTTCAATGGTGCTTTGAACCAAGCCTTGATGGTGACAACTACTAGCGTAGAGGGTAAAGTGAGTCAAGAAACAAATCAGCAACAAGGGACATCTCAGCAAAAAATAGCTCCAAATGATACCGCACTTGTGAATTGGCAAGCTGAGGATTTTTGTGGCATGAATCAAACAATTTCTCAGAGTGTAGCAGCTAACACAAGATCAAAGAAGAGGAATATTGGTGAAGGGAAGTCATTAGCTCCAAGTGATCTACAACCTTCCATCACTCCACAAGGTGTCGGTAAGCAAAATACAACTCCAAACATGCAAGGACAGCCCAAACCACCTTCTAAACCAACTCAAATGCCAGCTGTTGCTGCCCATGCACAAGAAAGGAATGCGTAGACTAAAGGACAAAAAAGAGATGTTTCATCCCCATTTAGCATAATTGATCAAATGAAGAAGACAAATGTGAATATATCAATGTGGGAATCTTTATCCATCCTGTGCCAAAGAGATCTTGTACAAGCTGCCATGAGGAGTTGGTCAACTTCAAACTAGTAGGTCCATATACAAGAGAAGGTCCTCACAAATCTGCTCGCCACCAAGGGAATCGTGGAGGAAAACAAGGTAAAGTTTTTAAGCCCCCTCCATTCTATGTTTCATTAATCATTGGGTAACATGTTGTTCGAACAAGATATGGTACTAAGGTCACAATCAGATCCGAACCAATTACAAACTTTCATATTGAGCCTCATACTCCAAGCCAAATCAATGCCAATTGTTCAAAGCATTTGACCAAGAAGATTATCCAAGCACGAGATGAAGCCGACACCAAAGTATGAAGCATCCCGATTTGACTCTTGATGAATGGGCGAGCAAGGTACATGCTTTTGATCCCTACCAAGAAGTAGAAGAATTTGAGCTATGAGTCTATTACATACATGAAGAAAACCATCCTATTCCTAGCATCACCAAATCAGACCATAAGGATGACAACGAGGTATGGTAGCTATTTTTGATGGATCAAGGAGTAGGAAAGGTGCAGGAGGAGGAAATCTGCTTGTTTCACCTCAAGGCATCAAATATTATTCATATTTTCATTTCAGTTTTCCTATTCAAACAACACAGTTGAATATGAGGCCTTGATTCATGGGCTTCATTGGGCTAGGAAAAAGGGCATAAAGAACTTGCAGGTGTTCGGGGATAGCGAACTAATCGTCAATCAAGTCAGGGGACAACATGCTACAAAGAATGACATGTCTTGAAGAACTACAAGAACAAGGTATGGGACCTCATTGAGGATTTCAAAGCTTTCAACATCGTGTCCATACCTGGAAGAAAAATGAAGCCGTGGATAGGCTTGCAACAGTTGGAGCAACATTTGATGTGGTTGACAACATCAAAAGGAAAAAACACAACCACATATCCATGTGATTGTGAGGCTAAAAGGCGAGATAATAACACAAGTCTGGCAGGGTGTTTGAGAATGATCAACAGATCATCAATTTCTTAGAAGAAGAGGCTGAATTCTAAGCTAGGAATCAGACAAATTAGAGCAGCAAAGATGGGGATCAAGTAGCGTAGTCGTGGACAAACAAGCTTCCCAAGGGTTTATTAATGTTGGAGTCTATCTTCAACCCTAATAACCAGATTTGTAAGGAAAAGGCTAACATACAAAGTCAAGAGAGAAGATTGAGAGTCAATTTTGGTTGGGGAAGGAAAACACTTCAAATTGGTAAAGTGGCCACCGAAAGCGGGAGAAATCAGATTTCATACAACTTTGCCAAGAATTTCCATATGTCTTCACTTGGAGCTATGAAGAATTGAGAGGATTCAATCCGAAGTTGGCACAACATACCATAGAACTAGATCCAGATGCTAAGCCCATTAGGCAGAAGCAGAGACTAGTCAACCCTCACATTGAGCCTATAATGAAGAAAGAGTTAAACAAGCTAATAGAGCGAGCATTATATTCCCGATCAAGCACTCAAGCTGGGTTGCAAACTTGGTTCCGGTCAGGAAGAAGAGAGGATAAATTAGGTTGTGTGTGGACTTCCGAGATCTCAACAGGGCATCTCTCAAAGACCATTACCCACTTCCTTCAATGGAACAAATGTTGCAAGTGGTACTGGTTCGGAGAGATTCTTTCTCCTAGATGGCTACTCAGGGTATAATCAGGTAATGGTGAAAGAAGATGACCAGTTCAAGACGGATTTCACTACCAAATGGGGCACCTATGCGTACAAGAAGATGCCATTTGGGCTATCAAATGTTGGAGCCACTTTCCAAAGGGAAATGGATATGGCCTTCAGGGGGTTGATCAATAAAACAGTTTTGATATATCTTGATGACATCACTATATTCTCCAAAAATGTAGTGGATCACCTCTTTCATTTGAGGCAGGTATTTCAGAGGTGTAGAAGATTTGGGGTATCATTGAATCCCAAAAAATGCATATTCTTGGCTCACGAGGGAAAACTTCTAGGCCATATTGTTTCAAAGGAGGGGTTGATGATTGACCCAGAAAGAGTTGAAGCAATTCGAGCATTGTCATTGCCAAGTCACAAGAAGGCTCTTCAAAGCTTCTTAGGAAGGATCAATTTTGTCCGCAGGTTTGTTCCAAACTTTGCAACTCTCGTAAAGCCAATAACACTGATGTTAAAGAAGAGCATGGAATTTAAGTAGAAATCTGAAGGCAAGGCAAGTTTTGAGGCAATAAAAGAGGCTATATCTCAAGCTCCAACTCTCGTCAATCCAGACTTCTCCAAGGACTTCATGCTATATGCCTTCGGTGGTGGAGACACAATTTCTGCAATCTTGGTACAACAAAACAAAGAGGGATTAGAACAACCAGTTGCTTTCTTCAGTCAAGGCTTAGAGGAATACAAAACAAGGTACTCTTTCATTGAAAAGCATGTCCTTGTAGTGATCAGGAGCTTAAAGAAATTCAAGCACCTAGTCTCAAACAACAAGATCCAATTGTTGGTCTCTCATGCGGGAGTCAAGGACTTCCTTCTAAACAAGGATCTGAATGAGAAACGTGTAGGATGGATCACTCGTGTCATGGAATATGACATCAAAATTAAGGTCACTAAGCTGGTCCGTGGAAAGGGATTATGCAAACAACTAGCTTTGAGTCAGCAAGTTGAAGTGGGTGATGAAAAAGAGACTGGCTTGGTACTACAAGATGGTCAAGAACAGAAAATGATGATGTGACCACTCCTTGTTGGACTTAGAATATGATACACTTCCTACAGGAAGGCCTGTGCCCTCCAGAATTGAGCAAAGCAAAAAGGAGATACTTCAGATTACAAACCATTCCATATGTGCTTGTTGATGGTGTTTTGTTTAAAAAAGACATCAATGGAGTTCTATTGAGGTGCATTGGGACAGGTCAAATTGAGAGGGTGTTACGATATTTTCATGATGGAGATTCTGGAGGACATTTCGCCCCATGAGTAACAACTCTCAAGATAATGAAGGCAAGGTATTATTGGCCGACAGTGTTCAGTGACTGTTATACATGGATAAGAAAGTGCAAGAAATGTGCACTCTTCACGGGAAAAGAAAGATTAGCAGTGCTTCCATTGCACCCAATTTTGGTTGACCAACCATTTATGCAATGGGGATTGGACTTCATCGAGGTCATCAACCCAAACTCAATCCAAGGCCACAAGTGGATTCTCACGGCAACAGACTATTTCACCAAGTGGATCAAGCAAAGAGTGCTCAAAGAAGCAAATGAGTCTAATATAATAGACTTTTATGAAGGAATAGTGCCTAGGTTCGGTGTGCCGGCCACTATCATATCAGATAATGCATTGGAATTCATAGGTTCCAAGATTACAGAATGGGCTGTCAAGAATGGAATCTATTTGAGCACCTCTTCAAATTCTTACCCGCAGGGTAATGGACAGGAAGAGTCCACAAACAAGAATTTGCTAAGAATCATCGAAGGACTCATGATGAAAACCAAATGACATGGCATACCAAGCTAAAATCAGCATTATGGGCTCACAGGATAACGCCAAAGAGATCTACAGGTAATTCTCCCTACAAGTTGGTCTATGGGAAAGAGGCAGTATTGCCTATATCATTAGAATTGCCAGCATTGGAGCTCATGAAGCGATTGGAGTTCTCGAGTTTGAACCAATGGAGGCCGCTATGCAGAGTTGCTGGAATTAGAAGAAATTAGAGAATATAGAGTTTAGACGATTGAGAAGGATCAGGCCCTAGTAAAAAGATGGTTTGATAAGAAGGCAAGAGCAAAGACCTTCCAGGAAGGGGACTTAGTTCTAAAATGGGATGCAAATCGGGAAAAACCAGGAAAACATTCCAAGTTTGATGCCATTTGGAGTGGCCCCTACATGGTCACAGGATGTAAAAGTAGTAATGCCTTCCAATTGTCTACATTGGATGGAGAAGAACTCCCAATTCCGGTTAACGGAATCTACCTTAAACATTGCTACTAAAAGGGAAAGGGTTTACCCTTGTAAATATTAGCCTAGATTTCAATTCCTCTAAGTGCATATGCACATTGTCTTGTTGTAGTTAGGTTTCAATTTCCCTAAGTGCTCCGGCACAGGTTTTTTTGCTCTCAGGTTGAATTTCTACAGTTCAGCGTGCTCTCGGAGAGGGAGTTGCGGTATCAGGCTCGGGATCGAGATATCGGTTGGTTTCAAGTTATTGCTTATGACTCCATGCCCAATGGATTGCTAAAAGGCCACCAATATTCTACCTAGCAGTGTGTGATCCCGTTTAGTCGCCAAATTGTTGTATATATCTTCCTTCCGGGTAAATATGAAAAAAATAGAAGAATATGGATATCTAGGTAGGAAAATGTTGACAAGGGAAAATTCACGCCTTGGCACAGTAAAGGGCGCACGACATAAGGTGTCGACATGAAGAAATTCATGCCTTGGCACAGGTAAAGGGCGCACAACATAAGGTGTCGACATGAATAAATTCACACCTTGGTACATGTAAAGGGCACACGACATAAGGTGTCGACATGAAGAAATTTGCGCCTTGGCGCAGGTAAAGGGTGCACGACATAAGGTGTCGACATGAAGAAATTCGCACCTTGGTGCAGGTAAAGGGCACATGACATAAGGTGTCAACATGAAGAAATTCATGCCTTGGCGCAGGTAAAGGGCGCACAACATAAGGTGTCGACATGAAGAAATTCACACCTTGGCGTAGGTAAAGGGCGCACGACATAAGGTGTCGACATGAAGAAATTCGTGCCTTGGCGCAGGTAAAGGGCACACGACATAAGGTGTCGACATGAAGAAATTTGCATCTTGGTGCAGTAAAGGGCACACGACATAAGGTGTCAACATGAAGAAATTCACGCCTTGGCGCAAGTAAAGGGCACACAACATAAGGTGTCAACATGAAGAAATTCACGCCTTGGCACAGGTAAAGGGCGCACGACATAAGGTGTCAACATGAAGAAATTTGTGCCTTAGCGCGCAGTAAAGGGTGTGCATGACATAATGTGTCGACATGAAGAAATTCACGCCTTGGCGCAGGTAAAGGGCGCATGACATAAGGTGTCAACATGAAGAAATTCACGCCTTGGTGCAGGTAAAGGGCACATGACATAAGGTGTCGACATGAAGAAATTCACGCCTTGGTGCAGGTAAAGGGTGCACGACATAAGGTGTCGACATGAAAAAATTCACACCTTGGCGTAGGTAAATGGCACACAACATAAGGTTTTGACATGAAGAAATTTTTGCCCCTAGCGCAGTAAAGGGCACACGACATAAGGTGTCGACATGAAGAAATTCACGCCTTGGCGCAGGTAAAGGGTGCACGACATAAGGTGTCGACATGAAGAAATTTGTACCTTGGCACACATAAGAGTATGTCGACATAAGGATGGATGTGCCAAGGCGCATCTTCAGGAGGCGCAACATTTTGAGCGCTAACAGGAAGCAAACCCTAGCGCAGATATTCAAATGGCCATAACTTTTCACAGGAAGCTCGGATTCACTCAAGGTTGGACTTTTAGGAAAGCTTACGAGGTTGGGGTAGATTTGGATTTCCTCTCTCTTCCCTCTCTCATTCTTCCTATAAATTTTAAGGAGGATTCTTTCTAAAGGTTGGACATTCTTGTTTTTCCCCTCCCTTCTTCTCTTTGGCAGTGAATTTGTGGAGTTCAAACCTTCCATCCGAAACTATAATGCAACTTTGCCTCTTGGCATTTTGTAGTGTATTGTATCAATATTTGGAGCAAATAATGCATGTCCGTGGATGATTCTCAACCCTCTCTACATTCATTTGCATCCTCCCGATCTTTCACTGTAAATTTGGTTATCAGGCATGATCTTGCATTGCATTTTAATGGTTTTTGTTTATTGGCAAGACAGGTGTTCTTCATTCCTCGGTGCATCACCTTTGTTAGTTTACATTTATTTTTATGCATCTTCTCACCCCTGTCTCTCGGGCATGTTAGATTAGGTTTTGAGTAAACCCTCTGCATTTTTATGTGTGCATCGAATAGAGGAATAGGAACCGGCCTTCATCAGAGAGCTTTCCCGATTCACAAGGTCCCACACTTGGGAAAAGCTCCATGTTATGCAATTGTCAGAGAGTCTCAACCTATCAAGTTGCAGACAAATCGGGGGTTCTATGATTCACCATCAACAATTAGTATTTGGTGGACGGTGATTAATGCCACCTGTTATGGCGATCCTTGTAACTAACAGTACCTATATGAATACTTCATCTTCAGAACATATAGGAGAACTAATTTTGATATAATGAAATAGATTATTTGCATTCGGTTTTTGTGGCATTATTATTTACTTTCTATGCTATGAAACTTATTCTGATTTAATGAAAGTCATGACATTTTGAGAATCAAAGGTTGTTAATCCCTCTATCCCAAGGAAGAGTAGGGGCCCACTCGACCAAGGAGATAAGAGGTTATTTTGAGTTCATTTATGCATACATTTCTTTGATTGGATTTACTGTAATAGTTGTTTGAGAATCTTACATGCATGCTTTGATTGAATATATATGTTTTCTTCATTACCGCTTTCATTTAGAATAGATGTTTTCATTATGTAAATCTGGTTAACAAGTAATCTCACTTTCTTCTAAGCTTCATTTATACGATTGTAATTTCATTTTTTAAAAGTACTTTGTGTGCATTTCATTTTCCAGCAGAAGATTATTTGTTAGTTTCCTTTCATCGCGAATAGTTGAATTCTATAGAACTGTATTTCAATTATGTATATTTGTATTGCATTTCGTAGATTAGTCACTAAACTAAGCAACCCCCAATAGACCCAACAGATAACTGGTTCCATTAAACTCCATTGCATACTGCCTAGGACACAACCTTGGTTTAGAATGACACTGACTGAAGATTATGTCAGTTAAATGATTGGAGCAATACAATGACCCATCATTTTTGGCACCGTTGTTGGGGAATAACCATAAGCACCATCATTTTTATTCCATATGCTATGGGTGTTAATGGAGTTCATATAGGAAACTAGTAGTTGTCTTGGACCTCATTTTAAAACAACCAACCTTGATGCATAGGTCACGAGACAACCAAGGGAGATTTATAGCACATAATATTCCACACATCTCTCTAGAAAATTTACAAGGAAGAAACACTGAGAGTGATACAAATTCTAACTCAATGCCTAGAACCACTTCTGAGCATTCTATATCCTCTTCACAACACTCGGAAATGGGGGACCTTGGGAATCCTGGAGACCAACCTTTAGGGTGAACCTTTACGTATCCCATTGTCCTCGATGTGGATGAGGATGCACCTATGAAAAAAATATCACCATCCATCCTCCCCATCTTTTGAGGTATGACCAAAGAAGACCCTGATCAGTTTCTATTTGAATTTAAAATCTTGTGTCAGACATATGATTACCGAACTGACAATCAAAAAATCAAATTGTTTCCTTCCACTCTCAAAGATTCTGCTATGAGATGGTTTATGGGGTTACCATCTAACTCCATTAATTCCTGGGAAGCCATGGAAACAACCTTCCTAGATAAATACCAAGACTATTGTAGGGGAAGGGATAGGAAGGAAGAGTTCTTCCAAATATGGCAAAAGGAAGATGAGAATCTAAAGGATTATCTAGACAGATTCCTCTTTCTCCACAAATGCAGTGGGTATGAGTTACATGCAGACATCACTAAGACAGTATTTCTTAAAGGACTGGATGAGGAAACCAAGGATTCCCTCCATCTCATGGGAGGAGGAGACGTGCATAAACTCACCATGGACCAAATCACTGAGCTATGTAGAAGATACTCTAGAACACACGGAGGAATACGAAAAAAAAACATCCAAGTCTTCCATGGGTACCTCTGAACTTCTGGAAGAAATGGCCAACATGAAAACAGACATTCTACTACAATTAACATCAACCATAGATGGACTCAAGGAAAAAACCAACCCTACCAAAGAATCGTTGGACATATATTTCCCTAAGTGTCGGAAAAGACACCCCTTGAGAGAATGTCCTTTGGATGTCATAGACATGTGCTTAATTTTTGAAGTTACTCGACTACATGACACTAAGCATTGCATGTTTTTAGCACAGTTAAAGGGAGGTTTGAATGCTATCTCTCAAACAAGTGTTGATTTAAATTTTGTCCAAATACCAAACAATCAGGTTGGGTTCCCATCTAGGGCGGCTCTGTAATCCTGGAGGATGTTATGGTTGAATCAAGCCTCTCTCGGTCTTCTTGGGACAACCCGAGTGAGAAAACTCAAACCGGATAACTTATCCATATCCACCACCCTAGACAAATCGCTACACTTAGCTAGATTGGGCACCACCACCCATAACCAATCCTTCGCACAACCAACAGTGGGATCCTCAACCAAATTTTAGCCAAAATCAATCCTAGGCACCACCGTAAAATGGTAATCACCAATGTAGATTCCAGCAACCACAACAAGCTTTAATGCCTCCACCTCAAGCCTACCAATGTCAAGGACAAGCAAAACAAACACAACTTCCGCTCAACTAATATCCAACCCTAAAAATCAATAGATAGCTTCAATTGATGACGTAGACCCATGTAACACCATGTAGGTTAATACTATTGGTAATTTACACCTACGATCTGGCAAAATATTGAATCCTCCTGTTGTTATCACAAAACTACCTGCTGATGCCAAAAATAAGAAACCCTTGAGGATAATACTAGTCCTTCACCAATACTAGATACACTAGATGATCAAATACTCAAATAGAATACAACCCCTTTTCCCTGAGCGACAAGACATTTGACTCTGCAGATGAAACAAAGCTAGTTCGAAATTAAAAAAGTACATATTTAGGTTTTACTTTTGTGAGCAATAAGGGACATCCCGAACTAAAAACCATTAGAAATGAGTGTATAAAAACACCAGAAGGAAAAGGAAGTACCCTTATCTCACCAAAATATGGGGATCCTAGAGTCCTATCATTATTATTTGTATAAACAACCACCAAAATCTAACGTTTTAGTGGATCTTGGTGCTGCCATTAATGTCATCACAACAAAAATGTTTAATCTGCTATCCTTAATAGGACTTCAACCTACCAACACTATTCTGTAGTTAGCAGATCAATCCATTGTTGTACTTGATGGTGTGGTTGAAGATATAATGGTCACTGTTGAATCATGGGAGTACCCAGTTGATTTCATGGTTTTGTAGCCTAAAGCTTAGAAGTTGGGATATCCAGTCATCTTGGGAAGGCCCTAGTTGGCTACGGTTGCTGCATACATCGATTGTAGGTCAGGCAACATGACAATTCTAAATGGGCAGAAATCCAAACACATTTCATTATACCCTCCTGCCCAACCTTATGTGAACAATTGTGACCAGGTATGGGTGGATTCTCTGGATACTAACTCTTTGAGTTCTTCTTTTCTTTCCACTATTGCAGTACACAACCATATGGCGGAAGTTGTGGAGTCATATACACTGACTTATTCTAAGGACCCTATAACTACGGAAATCAGAACTATTACTATGGAATCTCAAACTCCGGCATTAGACATATCCTTTGCTATTTCTCCGGTAGGAAACTCTATGCTTATAATTATGAATATTTAGTTCCTGATTTCTATTTTCCTTTAACTAAGATTATGTCTTTTGACAACGTACCCATCCTGTACATGCTTTAGCCCCATGTTTTCCCATTGAATTCTTTTATCACCAGTATAGAGCTTGCTCTTGTGAATGATACCAAGTAGGTGCTTGTTGATATGGGAAGATAGCTGACCATAGGTAACGATTTGGAGGTCAATCAAGAAGCTAGGGTGCTTGAGGTTCTGAAGAAACACTCCCATGCTTTTTCTTGGGATTACATTGATATGAAGGGAATTCATCCTAGCATCTGTACACATCATATTTACACTGATGACATCAAACCTATAAGGCAGCCGCAATGAAGAATCAATCCAGCATTGAGAGACATAGTCAAAAGTGAGATAGAAAAACTCCTAAAGGTAGGTTTCATCTATCCTATATCTGATAGCCAGTGGGTTTCCCCATTAGTTATTGTTCTGAGAAAAATGGTAAGTGGAAAATATGTGTTGATTACAGGAACTTAACAAAGCCATCAAGAAGGATTATTTTACCTGCCTTTCATTGACCAACTTTTGGACAATTTGGCCGGTAAGAAATATTTTTCTTTCTTGGATGGGTTTAGTGGGTATAATCAAATTAGTATTGCCCTGTTGATCAAGATATGTCTACTTCTATGTGCCCTTAGGGTACATTTTCTTACCAAGTCTTACCTTTTGGGCTTTGTAATGCCCCTACTACATTTCAGCGGGAAGTCTTTGCCATTTTTATAGATCTTGCTAACGATTGTGTTGAGGTTTACGTGGATGATTTCACTTTCCATGAATCCACTTTTTAAGAATATTTGATTAACCTCGAGAAAGTACTCGGTCGATGTGAACAACACCAACTATCCCTAAGTCATAAAAAATGTCTAATGATAGTTGATCAAGGAATATTCTTAGATCACCATGTTTTAGCCCAAGGTATATAGGTGGACCCCAAAAAGATATCAGTCATCACCCAATTACCTAAACCAGCTAATCAGACTGACATCAAAAGTTTCCTTTGTCATGCAGGATATTACCACCGATTCATAAAATATTTTAGCAAAATTGCCGCACCTATGTTCTCACTACTAACCAAAGATTGTGTTTTTGACAGGTCTCCTCAATGTCAATAGGCATTTGATTCTATCAAAGAAAAGCTGACCACAACCCCTGTCTTACGTGGCCCTGACTGGGGACAACCTTTCCATATCCACACTGATGCTTCTAATACAGCCATGGGCGCTGTCCGTAGGTAAAAAGACTTAGAAGATCATATGTATGTAATTTATTTTATCAGTAAAAACTTGACTCCTACAAAACACAATTACACTACTATGGAAAAATAATTATTGGTTGTTGTCTATGCTTTGAATAAATTTCGTCATTACATCACTGGATATAAAAATTTGTTTACACTGACCAATCTATCATTCGATATTTGATGAATAAACTAGTGGTTGGTAGAAGGCTTATTCATTGGTTACTCTTGTTGCAAGAATTCAATCTCACCATTATAGATAAGCCTGGGAAATTTAACGTTGTTGTTGATTTCCTTTCTAGATCAAATGTTTCGTGTGATGATGAAGCGAGTCTAGGATCAATTTCTGACGAACACTTGTTTTTTATCTCGACTAAGACTCCTTGGTTCACCGATCTTGCAATTTTTTTAACAACAGGAAGTTTCCCGCCTATTTTACTCATAAGGAAAGAAGGTGATTGGTTAAAAATAATGCAATATATAAATGGTGTAATGATTCTTATTTAAATGTTGTCATGACATGGTTCTTCATAGGTGTGTTCAGACGATTTGATGAGGTACATGACATATGCAGCTTGTCAGCTTGTCATGATGAGCCAAGAGGTGGACATTATTTAGTAAAATGAACAATTCACAAGATCCTTGATGTAGGGTACTATTGGCCTTCCCTCCATATGGCTATCAAAAAGTATGTGTGGCAGTGTGATGCATGCCAACGAATGGGAAAACCCACACTTTCAATGGAAATGTCTCTTGATCCTCGGTGGCTTTAGGACCATTTGAGAAATGGGGATTGAATTTTTGGACCATTTGATCCTTCATCTTTCAGAAGGAGTATCTCTTGGTATGCACGGACTACGTCACTAAATGCATGAAGTTCAAGCATTGGCATCTACCAACGAGGATGTTGTTGCTGATTTTTTGTACAATTAGATATTGTTGCGATTTGGAGCACCAAGGGCCATTGTATCTTATCAAGGTCCTCAATTTGTTTCAAATATGATTGAAGCTTTCTTGGAAATCTACAGAATTAGGCACCGAAAATTGTCACCCTATCACCCCCAATCCAATGGGCAATTGGAGGTAACCAATCGAGAACTCAAGAATATTCTAAATAAGGTGGTAAATGCCAATAGAAATAATTGGATACCAAAGCTTCTTGAGGCCGTCTGGGCCTACAACATGAACTGGGAAACAACTACTAGTTTTTCTCCCTATGAGATGGTATTTGGGAAGAAGCCACTGTTACCTATTGAGTTTGAATTGTGCACCTGGTGAACAATGTTGGAAGTTGGGATCGATTTGGATGAAGCACAATGTGAACGAGTGGAGGCACGAAGCAAATAGAAATTCTAAAACATCAGCAAAAAACTTGGCATGATGCTCATATAAAAAAGGACATTTCATGAGGGACAGTGGGTTTTACTCTTTGATTCCCGCTATCATCGTTTAAAGGCAAGCTACATACACATTGGTTGGGTCCTTATCAGGTAAATCAAGTGTTTGATAATGGCTCTATTCGGTTGTTACCTATTGATGGAGACAAACAGAATCTTTTGGTGAATGGACATAGGCTCCGAGATTTATCACCAACCACCGGATAAGAAGACTTTCACCGATGACATTCTGTTATGCACAGACATGCATACCGAGGAGGCTCTTTGCCCTCAAACATGGAATAATCAATATCTTGCAAATTCAATAAAGGAATATGATCCCGCATTCGATGTTCTTCCCTTAATTAGCAATTTTTTCTTGTTGTTTTCAATAAATGTAGGAATTTTCATTATTTCAGAGTTGCTAATCATGCTTCATCTCAAACTATAGGGTGTAGGAATCTACGAATATCAGCCGAATAAACATGGCATGGGTAAGTGCATCCTAACTTGCCAATGATATTTCCATCCAAAAGATTTCCCCATGTACACATTTGTCATCATCACGCCATCATGAAATGATTGCTATATTTATTTCCGATCTCTTTCCAAATCTCGATTCTTTGGATGATGACATCAAAGGGGTAATGTATCATAATCAACACACCCCTTGAATATGTAACATTATTCAAGTCGAGGGGGCTCACTCCTCAACAGTGGGATATGCGTCGCCTCAAATATCTTAAATTCACATGGATGGCCGGTCTCATTCACTATTTTTCCACCACCACCTTCGCTCAATTTTACGTCATCCAAGGGATATGGTGTAATTTGAAATTAATACTTCTTCAATGCTTCTTACCATTGGTGCTGTGCATCAAGCATGATTAGTTCTATCTATCACTAAACAGGGAGTGGAGGCACGCTTTGTTTTTGCTCTCGCTACTGGTATTACTCACCTTCGGCTTCAGCATGGGACAACGAAAGAAATCATAGCCTCACTCACCAGACACCTTACTCTAGAATGCCAAAATTTCAAAAGTATTTCACGATTAAGGTGGCTTGATTTCGTTTGCCAATTCGAGGGTTTTGATGAAGGCATTATGGAGGAATTCTTAGACAATTTTGAGTCCACCTGTTCACAAGTCGGTGGAAGATGGGTTGAGATTACCAGTCAGGTCATTTCTGACCTATCCGGCCTACTCAGACTTTGGTTTGAAGGTCATGACAAATGCTCCTCTACAAATCCTACTTGCTCTATTTCACGATGAAGGGGAAGCATTCCTTGAAGTCATCCTAACCCCTTGGGTATCCAGAAGGGTGTTAGGTGGGTGAGTCTACCTAGAATCTAGAGTGAAATAGCGAAGTGGATCAACCGGTATTTCATATGCGATGGTCAGGCCTCTATTCTGGGTGGTGATGCACTTAAAATGCTAATTCACCTTAAGAAGGGACGTGTCAACCAGGCCCTCTAGGTAAATCTTCCTAAATACCTCATGGAATCCATTATTAAAGTTTTCCAGAAGTATCGGTCCGGTGGAGGAAAGTCTATCATTAAACACCGGGGTTGATTCATTTGTTATGCTCACATCAGGTCTTCTTTAGACCAAAGCGGAGGCTTGAGGGACTTGCTGTGGGAGAAGGATCCAGACCAAAGCAATTGAAATATGGTCTTTTTTTTGTACCTCCTACCCTCGCACCGGGCCCTTTCCCTTCACACAACTAAACAGAGGCAGTTGGTGTCCCTAAGCATGTGGACACATTTGGAACTCTCAAGGGTCCATCCCCTTCCATTTCCAGCTCAAAAGGAAAGTGCACCTCAGCTCCGTATTCTTCCATGCACCTACAACCTCGAAATCCCAGTTCATTGTTGAAGTCCGGAGGTTCCCCGATCGAGACTTTCCCGATGATACCGCCCCATTCAAGAAGAACAACATGAGGAGAATCACCTGGCCATTTTTACACATGTTATTCCTTCATCTATGAAAATTCACCTTGTGGTTCCTGAAGTGCTTGGCACCCAAGTTGCATCTTCTCGCAACTATTTGGAGGAAATTGCACTACTGAAAGCTCAATTGTGAGGTATGAAAGAAACAAACCTTTTACTGCAAACTGAATTTACACAAAGGAATGAAGAGAGAAGGTTTAGGAAATCACTATCTTAAAGCTTAAATTAAGTAGTTTGAAGCGTCAGTGCGATAAGAGTCTTAACATCTTGGATAGATTCCATCAGTTATCCCTTCAGGAAAGAGAATTGAGGAAGGAAAATCAGAAATTGAAAAGGGAAATGGAATCTATACAAGAGGAAAAGAAAAAAGTGACATCTATTTTAGACTCTATTTGTCCTTTGGCCCTCAAGCTTCTATCCTGTAGAAAACCCTCTCCGGTCTATAGCATGTTCATTCAAGAACAATTTTATTCCTGGCAGTTGTTCTAATTGTGTCGTCAAGCTCCTCATGAAATTCCCAATGGCACCAGTTTCTTATCAGTTTATAAGTGCAATACTCTTAAGATCCAAAATTTTCTTTGTGAATTCTACCTTCATAACATGATAGTTACAAATGTGCCTGATTTCTTAATCAATTTATTTTGGGTGATTTCCAAATCAAGGCCTTTCAGTCTGCACTACGAAATCAGATCATCTGGGGTCAAAAAACAAATATTTTCAATCACACAACTAGGTCCATTAGGTTCCACATACATCCAACTCATCACACTGATTTAGCTCTGAGAAAAAACTTTTGCTCACTTTACTATCAGGTAGGAGTCGGGGTAAACACTTCCTAGATTTTACTTCAATGTGTCATGGATTTTGAAAATTATAGTCAGCAGAACTTTGGGACAACTTGGCATGCATGTGATAGGAGGTTGGATACTCTGATTCTACCCTTGAAACACAGGGAGGTTCTGTCTCCCCAAAACTTGAGCTGGAGCATGCCTGGGGGTGATGCCCTCATCACCATTATAAGACAGACCACAGAGAAAACTAGCCAATAGTACAATGACGAATGGGTAGGCCTCCAAGTACATCCACAACTCCTTTTGAGCCCTCTCACTACCTAGCAGAACAATGCGGCCGAGTCAAATGATAGTTTCACAGCATGGGTAGACGTTACCTCAAACACTCGGGGTCAGAAGAACACCAACAAACAACATGCTGATCAATTTGAAGAATATGACATGGCAGAGTAGCTTGGTAGGTGGGCAAGATGAAGATAAGTTACATAGGGACATGCAATAGGTAAAGTCAGGGGGAAAATGATGAGTGCATTTTTTGGCTCATTGATATCATTTCTTCAAGCTGAAAATACCCTTTTGATATGACTTATTAATACATGGGGATGTTTTGTGTAGTTATATCTTAGTAGGTTTGATGCATTTTCCTTGCTATAGTTTATGAAAACTGATTATCACATGAACCTCCTACTAACTATCTTTGTGAGATAAAACATGATGATGTGTGCAGGAAATGATGGATGTTGCGTTGGTAGTTATGGAGCCCGAGTTCGGAGAAAGCGGCAGGAGACTATTTCCACCAAAGTTGACCTATTAGTTTGGGGCTTGTTCCTAACTGCCCGTAGAAATTTATGTGTTTTAATTAGTATTTGGTGGACGGTGATTAATGCCACCTATTATGGCAAGCCTTGTAACTAATAAAGACCTATATGAAGACTTCATCTTCAGAACATATAGGAGAACTACTTTTGATATACTGAGATAGATTATCTACATTCGGTTTTTTTTGGCATTATTATTTACTGTCTATGCTATGAAACTTATTCTGAGTTAATGAAAGTCATGACATTTTGAGAATCAAAGGTTGTTAATCCCTCTATCCCAAGGAAGAGCAAGGGCCCACTCGACCAAGGAGATAAGAGGTTATTTTGAGTTCATTTACGCATACAGTTCTTTGATTGGATTTACTGTAATTGTTGTTTGAGAATATTACATGCATGCTTTGATTGACTATATTTATTTTCTTCATTACCGCTTTCATTTAGAATAGATGTTTCCATTATGCAAATCTGGTTAACAAGTAATCTCGCTTTCTGCTAAGCTTCATTTATACAATTGTAATTTAATTTTCTAGAAGAAGATTAGTTTTTAGTTTCCTTTCATCGCGAATGTTGAATTCTCAGTAGAATTGTATTTCAATTATGTAGATTTTTATTGCATTTCCATAGATTAGTCACTAAATTTAGTAACCCCCAATAAACCCAATAGATAATCGCTTCCATTAAACTCCATTTCATACCGCTAGACACAACTCTCGGTTTAGAATGACACTAATAGAAGATTATGTCAGTTAAATGATTGGAGCAATACAACAACCCATCACCATCAAAGGCATGTCGATTTACGGAAAAATTAAAGAGATTATTTGACAACAAGGTCACTCCTAGAGCCTTCAATGTTGGAGATCTGTTTTTGTTGTGGGATAGTAGGAATGAAGACAAGGACAAGCATGGAAAATTTGATGCATTATGGATGTGCCCTTATGCCATTAATATAAGAATTGGTGAACATACCTTCTTTCTCAAGGACTTAGATGGGGAATTGCTAGAGCTACCTGTTAATGGTAGACATTTGAAGAATTTCTTGGATTAATCCCCAAATCTGAGGCATGCACCAATTGTATAGTTGTATAGTCTTTGTTTTCTACTTTTTTTTTTGTTGTTTTGTTGGTGTGTGCTTTTCCCTTGTTCTTGGCAGCCATTCTGGTCAGTTTCTCAACTCATATTTGAAGGATGGTTCTAGTTTTTTGACTTCCTTGCATATTGAATCCTCTGCCCAATGGATATTTTTGCACTTGGTCTACGTTTTTTCCTTGTGGCACTCACTGGGAGTGCCCATCCCCAAGTAGGAGCCGATGTTGGTGCCATTTTTGACCTTGCACCATGTTTCCCTAAATTTTCAAATCTGTATCTACTCAAAAAAATGTTTTACCCTTTGAATTAATGGTCTAAAATTCTTCCCCTCCAGTTGAAATGCTTTAAAAATGCTCATAAACTTGTTGTTTTGCCCTAATTTGAAGGAATAATCCAAGTTTTCCCTTTTTTGTGCCCTAGTTTTTCCAATTTTGCAGGCTATGTCGTTTTTCCCTTTGCCAGATCGTGGAAAAATTGAAATTGATTAAGTCACACTTGTGTGCAATTGAAAATCCAATCCCAAGGTCGAAAATGTTCAGAAATCATGCTTCAGTTGATTCAGAATCGAAAAATCTACCATCCTTGGTGAAAAATTGAATTCTAGGGCATCCCCGGAATTTTTTACATTTTAACGGTTAGATGGGTGTCATTTTCTCGTCAAATTCATCCTCAGAAGGTATTGGAAACGTGGCAAGTTTTCATTGATGAGGAAAAATGGGGAAGTGTCAGAACTTTTCATTTTTTTCCTTTTTTTTACAATGGGGCATTTTTGGTCCCAAGAACCCGTTTTTCCAAATTTGCCTATGTGGCATGTTCTGATTAGCAAGGGGGATGGTGGGTGGTTAGATTCCCTTAAGGTTTTTAGACCTTATTTTGCAAAAATTTTAAAGTCACAAAATGGTCTGAAGCCCCGCAGCCAATCGGGAGTGGACACGTGTCCTAAAAGACCAAAAAGGGAGGAGCGGGCTGATGGGGGACTTAGAGTTTTTTAGCTCTATTTTTCTAAAGTTTCAAAATCAGTTTTTCCCCCACTCCAATTAGAGGAGGACACGTGGCATCAATTTTGAGCGGGTCGGTGGGCCGGCGGAGGCAAAAGGGAATTTTTTCCCTTTGTGAAAAGAAGGCTTAAAATTAAAAGTTTGGAGCGCGGCCCCGTGGCCAATCACAGGTGGACACATGTCCAATAGGGTCAGAGGGAAGTGTGGGCCACGGAGGGAAATGGGGAATTTTTCCTTTTTGGAAAAAGGAGTTAAGGCAAAAACTTAAGCCGTGGGCCCGCAAGTAAATCAATGAGAGACATGTGGCAAGGGAGAAATCAGAGGAGCGGGCCCGCGGGGACAAAGTTGATTTTTTTTCCTTGGCTTAAAGGGAGTAAAAATGAAGATTAAGCCAGTGGGTCCTTGGTAAATGAGAGATGGACATGTGGCAGAGGATAGAGTCGATGGGTGGGTGGCCGGCCGAGGCAGGAGAGAATTTTTTTCCCTTTGCAAAAAGGGCTCAGAATCAAAATTTGGAGCACGGCGCCCGAGACGAATCACAAGGAGACACGTGGCGAGGGGGAAATCGAGGCGCGGGCTCATGGGCAAAAAGTGAAAAATTTCCAATTTCGTAGAAAAGGTTAAAATGCATAGAATTGAAGCGCAATCCTAATGGGACCCACCATGCGCCATGTGTGAGCTCCAAAATTCAAAGGTGGAGGGGAGGGGAAAAAAATTCAAATTTTTCCACTTTTTCCAAAAGGTTGTAAAGTTAAAAATGAGCCTCGAATTTGATCTTTTTGGCCCATGTGTCCGGCCTTATCCAAAAATTAAAAAGGTAACTCAAGCTTATTTCTAAGTCTGCATCTTCCACATGGAGGGCGAGGATTAAAAGATGGATAAGATCAATGATTGTTATGTATCCATTTGTTTTGACCACCATGAGAGCTCCAGGATGTTTGGAATCACAATTTTTGCATCAAAATTCATCAAATTTTTAGTTATTTTGTGTCGGCATGGCCTTACGGGATCATTGACATCACTTTCATAGCTTAATTCTTTGATTTGAGGTGATTTTGAAATAAATATTGCCCTAGTCCATCCAAAAAATGTGAAATGACAATATTCAAAGTTGCAGAGGTAGTTTTAAAAGGTGAGGAGGTGAAATGATGAGAGGAAAGGCATCTACATGCCTTGATGATGAAAAACATGCCTCCGGGATGGGTAATGATCCGGATATTTGTAATGATTTAATCTTTTTGGGCACACTTGGTAGCTTGCGAATGTTTTTCTCGTTTGATATTATTTTCGGTGAATCATGAGAAATGGTTGTAATAGAATTGATCCCTTGGCATATTCTTTTTCGGTGAAAGAAGGCTCCAATATGGAAAGAGATATATAGTGCATGTTTTGAGACATGCAAGAGTCGAGAAAAGGTTAAAATCACAAGCAAATTTCGAGAGAGCTCATTTTTCGATAAACCCACAAAGAACCGAGAATAATTTCTTCTATGTTGGATCTTCATGTATGTAAATTGGTTTCAAGTATATATCCATCACACAAATCTAAGATTGTTCATGAAACTCTCCCCTTCGATGAATCTAACAAGCTTTTGAGTTAATATGTGTTCTTCTTGGAAATATGATGTTTGTTATTGTTTTTAAATGCCTGCAAATAGTTTTCATTGTTCTTGTTGCAATCTTGCATTGAAAGTATCTAGAAATCACACAGAATCTCCATTTCTAGTTGATAGTTTAGTGGCATTTGTAATCTCATTTTCATAAGAGCCTTCAACCGATAAAGAGATAAACAAATTCAAAATCATTTTACCTTCCTTGACTACGAGAGATTTCTTGTAAGCCTTTGGGGGTACCTTAGGCATGGTTTGATCAAGGAATTTTTGTTTAATTGAGTTCTTTACCTCAAGCTTTTGTGGTGAATTCTCAAATATTGTGTGAAGAGTGAAACTTGGGCTTCTATTTATGCCTCTTGGTTGAAAGAATATCCTGATTATTTGAAGTATTTTATTTGATAGTTGTTCAAGTATTGTAGAGGTTGTCAAAGATCTGATATATCTCAGTTTGTCTTGTCAACACCGCACCAAAAAATTCATTTAAACAAACTAATCCTATCCAGACTACCCCCGCATTACATTATGTGTCAACAAAAGAACACAATCCATTTACAAAAATGCACAAAGCAAATCAGGATCATATAATTTTTCTAGTAACCCTTGCCTTGCTTTGAAAATATCTCCATAATCTGGGAGTGATAACTTGTGAAAGTCAGATTTGGAGTGTTGATCATATTTTCCCAAGGCCTTTTCATACTATTTGCATAAATTGAGGGATATCTTCATCTCCATCACCATTTGGGTGTTACGATATAGGTTCTCTTACCTTGGTTTAAAGGCACAACCTAAAATAGTGAGGGTCGATCACATCCCCAGCCTACAAAACGACATACATCATGATCTATCCGACTTCAAGCTTCATGCCATATCTACGATGCTTTGCTCAAACTGAAAAGGAGAAAAAAATTGGATACCAACAAATGGATAAATGGAACTAAATCTTACAACTGGAAACTTTAGGTGCATAAAATAAAGTTCAGAATGTCTTTTTAAACATATTTGTGACTTTTCTTTTTTGAGAAAACTTAGAATTTTAGGTTCTATTTCTAAGTAATAGGACCATTGCCACCAGTGCAAAGTGTGGTGGTCTCGGAACTCACGCTATTTAAGGTGGTGCTTCATGGTTTACCACCTAGGTAGGGTGGCGGTCACAGGACTTCGGCCTGCTCTGGGCCGCGGTTATGTCACTTACGGAGGAAAATCACGGATCCACGCCTGTGAAATTTCTAACTTGTAATAACTAAAATTTTAAGCATGTAAATTTACTAAGGACACCTCCAGCAATCAAACAATGGAAAAATCTTATGGTTTTAAGAAATAAAATCTTCAAATAGCAAATTAAAAACACTCTTTCTCATTTATATTAATGGGGGTAGGGTTTGCCCCAAATAGAGAACCCCAAATACAAATGGCTTGAAATAAAACCAGTTTGGAAAGGAAAACCCCCTTCAATCTTTGAATGAAATAAATTACAATGATAAAAACTACAAACTAAACTAATCTAAGCTTGATCTCCTTCTACAATCCTCCATAGTTCTTCTTTTCTTTCTCCCATGGCTTCCTTTGCTCCAACCTACAAATCAAACAAGATAAAATAGACCAAATGAGGATAATAGAATAAAGGAAAGGTTTTAATAATAATTCATAAGGAATTTTAGGGCTAGTTTGGAACCCTAAGATCTAGTGGCCACAATTAAATTGATCTAAGGGTGGAGGATCAACCCTACTTTTGTTTGGTAGGAATGTATTTTTAAATGTTTAAATTAAATCCTTAAGGGTATGTGTAGATGGGTGAATGGGGCCATTTAATTGCCTTGGGGTGTAAAGTCTTTATTAGTTCTTAGTATGTTTTAGGAATTAAATAAAAAGGACTTTAAGCTATTAGGAAAATGAAACTAAAATAATTAAGCATGAGGTTAACCATATTAGGTTTGAAAATTAACTAAAGAGGAGAAAACACTTAACCAAGTAAATTAAATTAGGGCACCTTACTAAATGACTTTTAATTAATCGACCTTAGAGATAAAGTAAATTAAATATTTAATCATTTAACTAGACCTGGCCTATCAATCGTAAAGTTGAGATTAGTGGTGTAAGTTAATTTAATGTACCCTAGGGGTTAACACCCTTGTAACCTTTTAACTTCAAACAAAAAAATTAGCCACAATTTTCAAGTTAAGTGTTAGGTTTTAATGTGTTCCTAGAACATCATTTTTGCAGAAATAACAATTATACTCCATGGAGTAGGCCATTTAGTAATATTTCTTATATTTTATGAGTCCATCTCTACCCCATATGATGAAATGATAAAAGCCAAAAAATACCAATCTCTCTTGCATAAACGTGCACTTCTTCAAATTTGCATAGTGCTTCTCTTTCATTAACACTTCAAATATCACCCTCAAATACATGAAATGTTCTTCTTTAGTTTAACTAAATATCAAGATATCATCAAAATAAACCACAACAAACTTACCATTATACTCTTGAAACACAATGTTCATCATCCTCATTAAAGTGTTAGGTGTATAAGATAACCCGAATGACTTCACCAACCACTAATATAATCCATTCCTTGTCTTGAATGTTGTTTTCAACTCGTTTCCTTCTTTGATCAAAATTTTATGGTAAGCACTTCAAGATCAATCTTGGTGAAATACTTAGATCGAACAAGCACATCCATCATATCATCAAGGCGAGGTATTGATAATAAATAATTGATTGTGATTTTATTGATTTTCATGCTATCCATGCACATTCTCCATGTTCAAACCTTTTTGGAGTTAATAAAGACAGAGTCGCAAATAGACTCATGCTCGCCTTACCACGCCATTTCTTATGAGCATTGAAACTTGTTTATCCAAATTTTTATGCAATGTTGGGCTCATCCTATAATCTCCTTGATTTGGGAGTGAATAACCTCGAATCACATCAATATGGTGTGGAATATCTCTTTTGGGTTGAAAACCATGTGGTAGTTCATCACAAATAGCATCGAAAAATTCTTCTATTATTTTTTTCGCCTCTACTAGTATTTGTGCACTTGTAGGTTCATCCTTATTTATAACTAGATCATAGAAAAACACAGTTTCCTTTTCCTCGTTCACAAAATATCTTACGAGAAAGCATATTTTCAGCCTTTCTCTCTTCATTAAGAGGTAGAAAAACTATTTTTGTGTCATCCTTCCAAAAATTATATGCATTCTTCCCCCCATCATGATTAAATTTTCTATCAAATTTCCATGGTCTTCCTAGTAGCATATGACATACATCCATATGAGTAAAACCACACCAAATATCATCTTTATAAATTTTCCCAATATAAAAACTTATTAAACATCTCGATCATGGTGACTTCATTACCCTTCGTAAACCATGCAATACAATAAGGGTTAGGATTATTCTCACAATGAAAACATAGTTTCGAACTATCTCATTGGGAACCATGTTCTCAAAACTACCACCATCAATAATAACATTGCATACCTTTCCTCCGAAGTCCATATGGTTCTGAAAATATTTTTTTTTAGCCATGCATCCCCCTTAATATCGTTTCTTGGAACAATCATCATACTTTTGATCATCAGAATTTCTCCCACATCCGGTCAAAATTCTAGGTATTATTCATCTTCTTCTTGTCCATCTTCAACATGATTTACTCTTAGAGGATCTCCCGCCTCTTGTCATGTGCATAATATTTTGGGAGTTCAAATGGTAGATGCCCCTCTTCACCACATCCGTAGAAAAAAAATGGTGCAGGTGGAACCTCTCATCCTCTGTTGCCAACATATCCTTTGGCCCTAAGAAATCCTCTTCCTCTTTGTTGATTTGTGAAATCTTATCTTGTATCTTCTTATTTTTCCACTACACGAGGTTGTTCTCCTCCACCTTCACCGGAACTAGCTTGTCCCTGAAAGGAGGATGAGGCCCCCTATTCATTCTAGATGACCTCATAAAACATTGATGGTTTTGTTTTTCTTATTCCTTTAAAGCTAAATGATAGGAATATTCTATGTTTTTATCCTATGCATCCTTATCTCATCCTAAATAATTTTTTTAATCCATTCATATACCCTATAGCCATTTGTTCCTTAGTTTGTTCATGCTCTACACGAATGGAGAACTTGTAGAAATTGTCTGTGTATTCTTACATGGTTTGTAAGTTTTGTCTCGTGATTCTAAAACCTCATGTAAAGTGTTTGTGCATAATCCACAGGGAGAAATTTGTCTTTCAACTTCTTCTTCATCCTACTCCAAGTCCTAATTCTTTATTTCCTCTTTCATTACCACTCTTTTTGTAGGTGATCCCACCATAACATAGCATGACCTTTTAATTTTGTGCATGCAAATTTTTCCTTCTTTTCCTTTGACATAGCCTTCCACTCAAAAACATTCTCATCCTAGCCAACCAATCTACCAACTCCTCTCGGTTTTAGGATACCTTCATATTCTAGAAAACATCAACTCTTATCCCATCATTCTTTCATTCTAATGCTTGCAACATAATTTCTTCAAAAAAATAAATGTGGTTTTTGTGTTTCCTCCTCTTCAACAAATTCCTCTTCATCTATGTAATCTTCTCCTTGATTTCTGTTTGGGCTATAATTGTAGCAAGTTGAGCAACTTGGCTCTACATAACCTATATGTTTCTATTTATCCGAGCAATACAACCCCATCTTCCTCTTCTTGCACTTTTTTCCTCCCCACTAAGAATCAAACTTCCTACGATACGAGACAATGTAGCCAAACTTAACACATACTCATTACTCTGCAGATATCTTGAACCCAAAAGAATACATATTCATCTTTTTTATTCAATCATGGATTAGAATGTGCTTCATAAATACAAAAAAAACTCATAATTCCAGTTTCCCATCAAATTCTAACTAACTTTGACTAAATCTACTCTAGATGGAAAAGTTTACTATTTTTAGTAGTTTACACGAACATGTTATTCTTAGAAAGTTCAAATGCTTATTCATACGGTAACAAAATATTCCACACATATTCTACATGCCTAAATTAGAGGATTTTCCAACTTCTTAACCTACCATAAATTCAAGAGAATAAAATTAATTGATGCCCTAAAATAGGAATTAACCGAACTAAAACATAAATCAAAATTTTCGACCTCAAATGGTGGATTTTGAGTCGAAAAATGTTTCCAAACATGCTCCACCATGCAGGGCGGTTGGTGGTGTGTTCGTCTCATCGAAATAGGTGGTTTCAAAACAGAAAATAGACTCGAAACGGACACTGAGCACATGTTATGAACATTTCATGTTCCTAGTAAAAATAGTGCATCGAAACTATACCAATACATTTTGGAATAATTAATATCTTCATAAATCAATTCCATTCAAATATTTAAAATTTATGTTGTTTACAAATTTTTTTGAATCTTGCAACCACAAAAAATTATGCACAACAAAAATTATTAATGCGAGTAAATGAAATTCAATGGAAAAATAGACTAAAAACATAAACATAAAGATTTACGTGGTAAAAATCTCAAGAGGGAAACATCCACAGAGCAATGGTATCGGTTCTCTTATTGTTCAAATTAGGAAATTACAATTAGCACTATTGTTCCTCTTTCAAATCTCTCTCATTCTAACATTCAACCACTATGTTCATACATGGATTTATAGTATTTCATACAGAAATAAATTCATTAAATGCATTCCTATCCATATTATAACTAATGTTGTCTTGTTACAACAGAAGTTGAATAATAGGATCTCAATCCAACAGAAGAGGAATTTGTTGTCATCTAATTTCAACAATCTCCACCTTGACAACAATTAACCTGATACCTTGCTCATTGCTCATCACCTTTTCTGTAAGCCAAGAGAAGCCAAGCACCACCACAACTTCTCCAATATAACCGGTTTCGTGAACATGTCTGCACAATTCTTTTGAGTGTGGACCTTATCAAGAATCACCTGTCCTTCATCAACAACATGTCTTACATAATGGTATTTAACTATAATATGTTTCGACTTACTGTGGTAAGATGGATTCTTAGCCAAATAAATTGCACTTTGACTATCACGAAATTTTTACACTTTTCTGAAACTGTCCTAACTCACCCAATAAACCTTTTAACCATACTGCCTCTTTGAAAGCATGTGAAGCAGATACATACTCTGCCTCAGTAGTGGATAAAGAAACAATGCTTTGAAGCTTTGACATCCAACTAATAGGACCACCTGCAAGAGTAAAGACATAACCTGAAGTAGATCTTCTTTTGTCCAAATCACCTGCAAAATCTGAATCAACATAACCGCAAACCTTATCACTGCAACCATCAAAAGTGATACAATAACTTCTTGTGCCTCTAAGATACCGAAGCACCCATTTCACTGCTACCCAATGTTCTTTACCTGGATTTTCCATGTATCTACTGACAACACCAACTACATGTGAAATATTTGGTCTAGTACTAACCATCGCATACATCAAACTTCCTCCGCATTATCATACGATACACGAGACATATACTCTTTTTCTTCATCATTACTAGGACACAAACCTGAAGAAAGTTTAAAATATGAAGCTAAAGGGATATTCACTGGTTTCACCTTATCCATATCGAATCTCTGAAGTATTCTCTCCACATACTTCTCTTGTGATAACCTGACTTGCCTTTCGTCTTGTCTCTATGTATCTCCATGCCCAAGATCTATCTTGCTGCTCCTAGATCCTTCATATCAAATGTCCTAGCCAACTGAGCCTTTAACCTGCTGATTTCAACCATGATTTTTCTTGCTACAAGCATATCATCAACATATAACACCAATATAATGAACATGCCATCATCAAACTTTTTAAAGTAAACACAATGATCATATTCACTTCTAGTAAAATTATGGCTCACCATGAAGGAATCAAACTTCTTGTACCATTGTCTTGAAGACTGCTTCAAGCCATACAATGATTTCTTGAGTTTGCAAACAAACCTCTTGTTGTGATTTTGAATGAACCCTTTCGGTTGTTCCATGTAAATTTCCTCATTTAAATCTCCATGTAGAAATGCAGTTTTAACATCTAGCTGCTCCAATTCCAGATTAAGCAATGCAACTAGTTCTAACACCATACGAGTAGAAATTTTTTTACAACTGGTGAAAAAATCTCATGAAAATCAATACCTGCTTCCTGAGAAAACCCTTTTGTAACCAACCTTGCCTTGTACTTTGAAATAGTATCATCAACACCTTTCTTCAACTTGTATACCCACTTACAACCATTCGATTTCTGTTCTTAGGAAGTTCCACGAGATCCCATGTTTTGTTTTAAATCAAAGCATCAATTTCCTCTTTCATGGCATGTTTCCATTTGTCACTATCTGAAACATCTATTTCTTCTTTATAACGACTTGGTTCTCCTTCATTAGAGATTAAAGAAACAAAAGTGACAAAATCATCATACCTACTTGGAACCGATATGATCCGTGTAGACCTTCGTAGAGCTTGTTGTGGTATTACCTCAATTTCTGCGGTGTTTGATCTACTCATCCTCCCGAGTGATTTCCTCATGAATATTCTGCTCATGGACATCTTCATGATCTTCACCCATGGATGAATGTATATCAAATTGAATTTGTTGTGATTGTGGTACATTAATCTGTTTCATGGCATTCTTATCATTTGATTTCATGAGTGAAATTTCATCAAATATGACATATCTGTTTATGATGATCTTATGGAAAGTAGGATTCCATAATCTATACCCCTTTACGCCATCACCATATCCAACAAAGACTAATTTCTGTGACTTAGGATCTAACTTTTAACACTGACTCTTTGCAATAAGTGCATAGGCATCACAACCAAAAAATCTAAGACTAGAATAATTACATGGTTGGCCTGTCCATACCTCTTATGGAATCTTGTAGTCAATTGTTGTCAATGGTGATCGATTAACCAGGTAACAAGTTCTAAGCAAAGCTTCTCCCCACAATTCTTGCTGCAACTTTGCATTACTAAGCATGCTTCTTCCTCTCTCGATAAGGGTCCCGTTTATTCGCTCAGAAACACCATTCTATTGTGGAGTTTACACAGTGGTTTTATGCCTTTTTATCCCTTTATTCTTGCAATAGTTATCAATTTCCTTAGAGGTAAGTTCTCCTCCATTATCTATTCTAAGACATTTAATGGATTTTCTGTGCTTTTTCAACTAAAGCTCTAATCGCTTAAAAGTGTTAAATACATCAAATTTTCTCTTTAGCAAATAGATCCATACTTTTCTCGAGTAATCATCTATAAAAATTACAAAATATGATGATCCTCCATATGAGAGTTTCAGAGATGGACCCCAAAGGTCGAATGAATATAGTGAAGGATTTCTTTACTTGTATGTTTTCCAGAGTTTAAACTTGCGTCTAGCTTGTTTCTTATAAATACAATGCTCACAAGAACTTCAAATCTACAATTTTTTAACTATGAAGTAGTTTACGATCAGCAAGTACCTT
Source organism: Taxus wallichiana var. yunnanensis (assembly GCA_018340775.1). Taxonomy (NCBI): domain Eukaryota; kingdom Viridiplantae; phylum Streptophyta; class Pinopsida; order Cupressales; family Taxaceae; genus Taxus; species Taxus wallichiana. The sequence continues at coordinate 445,852,647 of CM031241.1, read as the reverse complement.
TATTCCTTTCTCATTGATATGACCCAATCATTGATGCCATAAGTGAGTGGATTCATCTACATCCTCTAATGCGACTCCCGCTTGATCGATTTATGTCCTTCCTTCAATTTTATACGGAGTTCCCGACTCTGTTAGCTTTCATAACAATCAAGATACATTTTGATATCTTCAAAACTCCACCTTGAACTCGAACCCTTATATCCAAAGTAGAATCCGAACTCCCAAAGATATGAGATTCTTTCTTAGGTTAGGCACATGTCTCACAACTATCGGTGTTCTAACAATCCAATCATACATTTTAATTATGATACTCCCTATCCCAACAGTTTTACTCATAAATCATTATCCATGTAAACTACCCCATCATCAATAGATTGATACGTAGAATACCAATTCCTATGCAGACACATGTGATGGGATGCCCCAGAATCAATTAACTAGTCATAATGGTACTGTGAGACAATAGATGTAGATAATACCTCATCAACCATACCGAATCCTTCTCGGCTATGTTAGCCTCCTTTGTAGAGTCCTCCTCCTTAGATGCCTCTTTACGTTTCCAACAATATTTCTTGAGGTGTCCTGATTTGTTACAGAACCAACACTTCAACTTGCTCTTTTTGCCCTTCGACTTGGATCTAGCTAGGCCCTTCAAATGTTGTCCCCTCTTAGTAGTTCTGCCTCTGGCCATCATAACTTCTAATGTCGAAGTTTCCAGAGAATATCTCTTTCAAGTTTCCTCAGATATCATAGCTCCAACAACAACATCAAAGCTAATAACCTCGTTAGAACTAAAACTAATAGAGGTTACGAAATGATCCCAAGATTCAGGCAGAGAACTTAATAATGTTATCGTCTTATTCTCATTCGAAATTTTGTCACCCGTCTTTGTCAATTTACAAATAAGAGTATTGAAATTATTTAAATGTTTTGAAATTGTCATACCTTCCTTCATACGCATGGTATATAGCTGATGCTTCAGGAGGATTCTGTTCATCAAGGATTTAGTCATGTACAGGATTTCTAGTTTTGTCCAGTCCTGCATCTTTGTTGTTTGTGCACGATGTTAAATAATACATCTTCGGCCAAGCATAGGTGAATAGCACTAAGAGCACGAGTTTCCATCTCGTCCCAGTCATCATCATCCATACTCGCAGGTTTCTTCACTTTTCCTACGAGTGCCTTCACAACTCCCTACACACATAGTATATCCCGCATCTTGACCTTCCATAACTCGAAGTTATTGCTCCCGTCAAATTTCTCGATCTCAAATTTAGCACTCTGTGTCTTTGCCATCACGCTTCCACACTATGATTGCTCTGCCGCGGGTCCAAAACCCCGTAAGCAACCCGTAGGAAAAACACCCCTTTGCATTCACCCTTTTTGGCCTCCCTCCAACGAGCTCTAATACAACTTGTTGAATCTTGCACCCAAAAAAATTATGTATAGTGAAAATTATTAATGTGAGTAAACGAAATTCAATGGAAAAATAGACAAAAACATAGAACACATAGATTTACATGGTAAAACCCTCAAGAGGGAAACATCCACGGAGCAATGGTATCAGTTCTCTTATTGTTCAAATCAAGAAATTACAATCAGCACAATTGTTCCTCTTCAACTCTCTCTCATTCTCACATTCAATCACTATGGGTATACATGAATTTATAGTATTTCATACAAAACTGAATTCATTAAATGCATTCCTATCCATATTCTAACTAAGGTTGTCTTATTACAACAACAAAGTTGAATAATAAGATCTCAATCCAACGAGAAAAAGAATTCATTGTCATCTAATTTCAACATTTTTTTATAAAATTATTATTTAATATTTTAAAAAATTAATTTATCATATGCTTATATATATATATATATATATATATATATATATATATATATATATATATATATATATATTTTTATTATGTATTTTTCTAAATTAATATAATACAATGTAAGATTATTAATAATTATAATCAATTCAACCTCTCATATATTAAATAATTTCTTATTGGTACCATAACTTATATAACAATTTTTCGAATTTAACTGATTTACTTAATAAATGAATAATTTTCTTTAATTTTAAATGTAGTGTTCAATACAACTTACTTTAAGATGGTCACCTTAATTTGTAATATTTGTATAAAATAGATTTTTAATATTCTTTGTAAATTAATCAACATTATATAATTTTAATCATTTAGCAATTCAAAAATTAGTCATACATTTATTTATATACGACATTAACATTAAAAAATTAAAAAATTATTACAATTACTTTTAAAGTATTGAGAAATATTATATTTGATAAAACTTAAATAATTAATGACATCATAAATCTATAATTTCATTATTTATAATCATATAAATAATTGCAATGTCTTCTCATATTATTAGAATTTTATCCGGCATGTGTTACATAATGTATTGTTCTCAAATTAACTTAATACCAAGAAATATTAAATATACAAGAACACATAACTACGAATAGTTATTTTAATCTACACACAAACAAGAATATCATAATAAAAAACATACACATAGATATGTGTGTATTTTAGTTTCTATGGATTTCAATTGGCTATTTAATTACAAAAATCTAAACACGCTTCCCAATCCCTGCACACGATGGAACTAATGACACATTAAAAATTTAGCATTTAACAAGACATTTTAAATTTATCTTCGACTATTATAATTTGAAAGTATTACTTCTCCATCTTTAATGTCAAAACAGAGGGTTTCACAATTGTTTGACACTTAGGGTTTGACAACGATACTCATTTCTAAACATTCAATGGGCACATAAAGTTATAAATCCACATTCCGAGTAGGTCCAAAATCATACAAAAGGTTCAATACTAAAAATTAATTCTCATAGAGCCATATCTTTATGGATAAAGGTATTATCTCATTATAGTTTCAATAACAAAGCATCTTTAGATTCAATACTCTCATTTTATCTAGTTTGTAAACCTAGATCTCCCCTCTATTACTATATACATCTAAACACATCTCTTATCTTTCATTTTCGATTTTATTAAATATCTTTATCACTATTTTAAAGCAATAATGTGTTGTGATATTGTATGATTAGTGTTGGAGGTTAATTAATACAAATATCCTATAAGGAACCTTACATCCTCTTTTAGTGTAATCAAATCATTTTTAATTCAAAAGAGTGTACATATTAATGTGCCAAGTAAAGTTTCAAATCCATTTTAACAAGAAAAGAGAAAAACTATATCATAGTAAATAATATCATATGTGAATAAATGTAAAAATATATAGAAAGTGTGTTAAACATTTCCAAAAGATAAAGAAAGGGACATACGAAAAATCCTAATTTTTAAAAAAGATAAATAATCATTATAAAATTTGAAGGAAATATATATTTATACCAATAAAACATGTATGTTGGATTACATATTTTTACCATGTTGTTTATGTATGTGTTCTCCTCGAGTTTCATGCAGGAGTTCATCACTTGCAAGGAATAATTGGTATTCATGAACATATCTATATATGAATAATTCCATTTCAATTTTCCATGTCAAATTTTAAGTGTTTTGTGAATAAACTTGAAGGTTAACATAAATTTATTCATTTTACTAAATTATGCTCTTTAGTGACGAATAGATACTTGTTAAAAAAAAGGTATTTTCTAAAACTATCATAGTAGATAGATAACATGAATACGAAATGGCCTTCACTTTTATTTTCTAGAAAACACAAATGACACACATGTCCATCTTGTGGGAGGATATGAACTTAATCTGGTCCATATTTTGTGATAGAAAAATATGGCACAAGGGTGAATAAATTCTTAAACATGGTGGCAAAATGTTTTTAATATAATTCTAAACTTTATTGTTATCCTTATGACATTTAGAATAAAATTGCAAATTTAATGAAGAAATTCTCATTTCAAAGTCTCTTTTGAATAAAATAAAAGTAAAATTCAAAAAAATAAAATAAATCATCTATCACTTGAATAATACCTCTATTTATTCAATGTTTAGTGAGGTAAATAATATAAATAGAATTCCCAATGTGATAAAGTCTTTTTATATTATTATCATAATTTAAGAAAATCCATAATTCTGACATACCAACAAGATTTGCACCATTTTTAATAAATTACCTACGAGAGTAAAGTACCAATTGTAAATACTTTTTTAACTTAGAAAGAATCTATGATTGTGTAGAAAGTTAAAAGAGATAAATTAACAGTGGCCATATCCTAAACTCTACATAAATAATTGTGAAAGGAATTTCTATTTTGTTTTAATGTTCTCCATAACATGAAAAATGAAAACTAGTACATTTGTTTCAAGTTATTTTATTTCAAATATAGGCCTCAAAGCTCACAATAATAACGGACTAACTAATATACACAAAAGTCAAATCTTTGTGTGGATATATTGAAATTGCAGCCGAAACTACTGTCTTTCCAAGGACGTAAGTGATTTCTAAAACATGCCTATTTTACATGTACATGGCTAAGATGGTAATCCAGACAATAAAATTTAATATTAAAGAAAACAGAATATAATATATACACGGATGCACGAGAAAGGACATTAAATACACAAATTGAATTAAATATAGGGCATGGGTTCATTTAAATACGACACACAGCTGCATTTTGAATTAACGGCTTTATATTTAGAGTGGAACACCAATAGAGGGAAGACATTTGGCTAATTGTTGCAATGTAGAGATAATGCCTCTTCCGGACGCACCTGCGGTTAATCCCACACATTGTTTTGAACCTTAAAAACAACCCACAAAGAATATTTTGAAACTTGGGAATAACACATTTTAAATATTTAACAGTTGGGCTTTGATCATCGTCATCATTTACGAATTCATTGTTTCCCACAAGAATTATTTTTCATTTTACTAATGCCAGGTTCATTGAACTTCTACAAATTGCTATTGACTCGTTTTTTAACTCAACGTGATTAAAACATGGTTAATTGACTCGTTTTTTATTTCATTCACTATAAGGATGTGTATTTTATGAAATAAGTAATTTGAATAAAGAGGTTGAGCCCGACATTTAACTTTTTATTTTTTTAACAATATATCTAACTGAAAAGCTCCCATAAATAATCGTCGTATGGATCAATATTATCTCTGACATCACTGCAAAACTATCCAGTATTTAAAATTATTAGAAAACATAGCACCATCGTTTTTTTCCTTGAGAAAAGATTTTATTAAAATAAAATAGTATAAAAAAAAAAAAAGGTTAACAGCAGCATTACAGAACTGTTTAAAACAGACTCAACTTAAAATATTTCGGAGTCCGTAACACTATGAAACATCTTACAATACATAACACTCTTGTATTATGAATAAATGGATTTCATATTGGAGATGAAAATAGACACCCATGATAAGAGATACACATAAATTTGTCATGTCAAAAACTTATCAAACAATTAAATTTTACAGACAAAAGTAAGACAGAGGAAGAAATAAGTTTATCTGGCCAATCAGAGATATCTGTCAAATTTTGATAATGAAATTTTAACTTTTTGTTATAAAAATAAATTTATTTTTTTATAATAAATGTAAAGCTTTCTATAAATTGTGGTAAAATTTCGATGTAGAATAATTGCTAAGAATTAATTATTATTTTCAATGTATACATTTAAGAATTGATTTTTGAACTTCGTTTTAATCATTGAAGAATCAGTGTTCATCCATTTAAATTATATTAAGATATTTTGAATATGAAAATATTGGGAAAATTTTTGTTTAAGATTTCCATTACACCACAAAAAAGTTGAGTGGTCATGATATTCATCGAAAGGATAATTGAATGAGGAATCTTTATTTGCCTTGAATGTTGTTTGATAACACACAAATACCTTTCCATGTGTTTGAAATGATAATTTCTCATGTATGGATCCCAAACCTTATATGATACAACAATGTGTTATTAACTAATGTATGGGAAAAACAAATATTTGTTTACATATCTTGAAATTAGAGCTGAAAATATTGTCTTTCCAAGTAGAATGTTGCATATCGTTGTCTATATCATGCTTGCATTGCAGGTACAAGGTTAATATTTGACTTAAAACTATTTTTTTGTGTAATTCGAAGGTTTATTTCAAGACTATTTTTATCACAATTTTTTTTTCCCATTTTTTTAATTGATCACAAAGACTTGTAGTTGAGTTTGAAAGCAAAAGAATATCCTATACAAAAATTAAAATAGCAATATAAATCCTATATCACCCAAATGTTTTTTTAAGATAAAATCATCTACCTAATAAATTAAGAGTCCAAAAAGTATACATGAGAGTAAAAATTTATTTGACATCTATAATACTATGTTTGGCGGTTGGCGAGTTAATCTAATATTATTTTGCCTAAAAACTATATAAAACAAATTATTACAAAAAAAAACAAAAATGGATTAGAAAGACTCCAGGACTTTAAGCATGTAATGAAAAGAAGACTTAGCATTGTATTAAATGTCTTATGAAAATATTCAAACTTCTAATATAGAATATATTATTTTCTTGTTACCCTTTAGTTCCTCAATAATAGCGCCAAAAGTATGTACGCGATTACTTATTTAAGAATTCTGAAAAAATAAATTGGAAAATATGCAATTAATTGTAAGACAATTGTTCTCTAAAAAATTTGAATTTGATTGAACACAGTTGTATGGAATGTACTTTTTAATGGAGAATTGATCGAGGGTAACTTTATAATTCTCATAAATATTTGAAATCTTGTTTGGTGATTCTAAATATTGAAATTAAAACATGTAGTTAAAATTAAGATAATTATGAACTATAGGGTGGGTGCTCCGTGAAACCTTAAAAACCCTAAGCGAATTCTGTTCATGGTGGTGACGATAGCTTGATTTCAAAGGGAAATGAAGGTAATTATACGCCATAGGGAAATGGCGGCGGAAACTCCCGAGAAAATAGAAGGGTTTGCGTCATGAAGGAAGGCCGAAGCGGTGCGGGTGGAGGGAACAGGAATGACCATGATTCCGGCCTGTTTCTTGGATCGGTTTGGCCTTCACATCTACAACAACATCAGGATAGGAAGACATGCAATCGTTTGGAGCAGAGACAAAAAGAATAGTGCCCCCGTACTCCTTTGCATCATCCCTCGCCCCTCTCCCTAAAGCAACTTGTGGGAGGTTGCGGATGCTCAATTGCTAAGCCTTAAATCTCTATTTAAAATGGTAGATCAGGGTGTTCATTCAAGGATGCGTTTAAAGGAAGTGTTAGTGTAGGTTATTATTTATCATTTTATTTATTTATTAGGATAATTCTTACACTTGTGTTAGCCCTAAACTTGTTGGGTTAGCTTGCTTAGGTGTACTAGTTGTGTGGAGTTAGCTTTCTAGTTGTGTTGAGTTAGCTTCTCAGTTATGTGGAGTTAAATTACTAGTCTTATGGAGTTAACTTAACTACCAGCATCAGTTGGTGGTAGTTCTTCACCACTGATTTAGGTAGTAGTTGCACTTCCCTCCTCCTATATGTACATCTTTCTTATTGAATAATTCAAGTCATTCTATTGTAATGTATTGAGCATTATGGATTATGATGGATTTCCATATATGGTATTTTAGCTCTTCTATTTTGCAAATGTAATGTGGTGTGTTATTATCATCTGAGATCACAACTTGGAACAATCTTCTTATCGTTCCTTTCGGGAAGGAGATCCACCATGCCCCGTGAAGACAATACACCTTGAATCACTTTACGTGAGGAAGTCATTGAATCTAAAAGCTTTTTCTAGAAGCATGCATTGATTTGTAGGTTCGGCATTTTATGGCCCAATGTACCATTCGTGCATGCACGGATCTCCAAACTCTAGATCCCATTCCTTATTGGAATGTTAGATATTTACCCTTGTGAAAAGGAATTTTTATTCGGTTTTCTCTTTAATAGCTTACAAAGATATCATAACATCTAAGCTTTGGGTTTTTCAGTCACGATACCTTGTCATAAAATTTTAGTTTTCTGTTTTAACCCGCTCATTGGATCCTTTTCCGCACTGTTTGTTTGGGTTAGGTTTCCCCATCTACCCCCTGTAATTTTGGAGTCCGATTGTCTTATCTCGATTTGTAAATTTCTGGGACATATTGTACATTGAATCTCAAACTACTCACTTCACCAATGCTACATATGTCGGGATCCTAGTTAAACTGGACACCTCTAAAAACCTTGCTACAAGAACTCGATCAAGTAAAGTGCAGTAGAGAACATGGTCTCGGCCATTAGACTACGAAGTTTTACATTTTAGATGTAGAAGTTGTTTCATTTAGGTCTGCTTATTCTATGATTGTGGGATGGTAAAACGATAAACTCGGAGAAAAAAATTGTGGAAAGAAGCCCTCCAAGAAAATATTATTTTTGATTCCAAGGAGGATTTGGACTCAAACGACGATTCACACACTAGTTCACAATCAGTCCCGGGAACTCCTCTTTCAAAAATTTCAGTAGTTGATAATAACAAGATTACAAAAGACTTGTTCCAAACAAACAAAATTGTTCTTGAAACAGAAAGGAATGCGGGTAAGGAAAATATCCCTCCTTCTCCCCGTGGAGAAAAGCACATATCTGTTTATAAATGCTATTGAGATAATTCTCCTATTGAGGAGGTTTCGAGATGGATGGAAAATGGTGCACATAAAGAAGAAATCTACTCTCAAGAATATTGTTTCTCCACCTAGATGATTTGGGATTGTTCGTCATTCGTGGTGTTGCAGTTGTTTCTTTGAAGTCTTGCTCTATTTTGGCTTCTTATTGTGCACTGTCATCTTCCTTTGTGCTTCTTTAGTTTATCTAGCTCGATGACTTCTTAACTCGGGGTTGTCCCCACTTGTCAAAAACCACTTTGGTTTACTTGCTTCATTTAGCTTTTGAGTCTTTTTGTAATTCGGGATATGATCCCCTTAGAACCATTTATCAATAATAAAAAAATTAAGATAATTATTTTATTGAAATTTGAAATTGTGTAAAGATAATTGAATGTTATTCAAGTGCTTGTAATGTAATTTAATTATAAGATTTCCATGAAAATTTTGAATTTTCAAGAGTCTTTATTTTTTTAAAATGTGGTGCGATTTTTTTATTTTGTCTTCTCAAATAACTCTAAACATTATATAAATCAACAATTCAATAATAAAAAACAAGAATTAAAAGTCTGCATTAAAACTTGAATGGTTAGTGTCTACAATCTAGTCTCGCAGAAGGATGACAGAAAACAAAAGACTATCTTGAACGAAAAGGAGAACAAATTATATCTTTTTAAGTGTTAATAATGTACTTAATATTAATTTTATAATTGGTGAGTGAAGTATAATATTCATCTATTAGATGATTTTGAATTCAAAGTTCTAATGCTATTACATTCGACAGATTTGATGTTTTAAACATTACATAATTTGTGCCTTGGTTGTAGGTCTTGCCTAAATATTTCTAACTTCAGTTTTTCAAGATTTGGTAGGAAATTACATACAACACGCATAATTGTTTCATAAATAGATACATACAAGCAAGTCAATTGATTCTCTACATGTTCAACCAGCGGTTTTATTTGACTACGAATAATAATACAAATGAAAATTAAATTTAATTAATATACTCCACAAAGCTGAATATCAAATTTAATGATTTATATTAAAATTTGGACATCCATTGAGGGTTGACATCTGGGTTAATCTTTTAGTGTGATGATGCACTCTCTTCTAGACAAACCTTTCTGTCAATTACTCTCACAATGGGTTTATTGAATGTTGGAAGTAAACCGCTGTGAGAACATTTTCCCCTTCATTTTTTTTACTGTTATTCAGTTAGTCCTATTATTGTGAAACCTGGTCATAATCTCACTGCTAAGGCGGTGAGTTGTTTATAAATGGTCAACTCTCTTTCCATTGCAACTAAGGTAGTAAATGTCATACGAAGTCTATAATACAGTGGAATTAAAATATGGAAAAAAAACAGTATCATAAAAAATATGATAATTCTCTATTTTAAAAAAATAAATTATTTTTTAACCATTCAAAGACAATTTTACAACAATCACAATTATTAATATCATAATAGTCATATGACAGATAAATTATTAAAAAAATGTTAAAAAACAAGTGCCACCAAAGATAAATTCAAAATATATTCAATAAAAACTACTAATTAATTATATTTATTTAGTGTATAAATATTTTCAATTAATTTAAATTATAAATTTCCATGTGTTAAAAAGCTTCACATTTTTATGTTTTTATATGAGAGTATAAAAAAGTTGAAAAAAAGCTATTTTTCCTTCAAAGTATCATATTTGGTAACCATGATTGTAACAAATGTTACAATTGGTGGTAAACTTGGCTCCCAAGCGTGTGCGAAAGTTTATTCGAAAGTCTATGATGATTTATGGATTCTCGAGTCATCCACGAGATGTTGATATTTCTCTAGAATTCTTAGATCATATGGTTAAGTGGTATAGTAATAATTGTCTTATTGCTTATTTCTATGGACACATTTCCTCATAAGCCTACCTTCAAAAGTGGATTAAAAACCATTGGGAGTCCAATGTTATCCTAGTTTCAAGTATTTGTAACCTCACCAAAGGGTTTTATCTTTTCTCTTTTCATGAGCCTTCTCAGCTTCAGTCCCTCTTCTTTAAGGTGGCTTGTTGGTATTTAGGGAATACCCTATTAGTGCTATCACCATGTATTCGACTTTACCTTCATGACTAATTTTCATTGTGAATTCTAGTTTGGACTAAACTCTATTGTCTTCTCGTTCATCTTTGGGCTTTCCTTATAGAAATTTTCAAATCCATTCGCAAGGTGATTTGCCATGAACAAGACGGGTTCTTTTATGCTTGTCCTAAAAAGCTTGTGTGTGTCAAAGTTGACCTTGTGAAATATTTCTTGCACATATAGACTCCAAACCAAGTGGAACACCCGACCTCGACCTTCAGATTATCATAACTTTCGATTGGAAGCTTGGATCTAGGAAAGAGGAGACTTTTTGGAAAGCTCTCGATGTCTGCTACTCAACTATAGGCTGTCAGGATTCTCACCTACCACCATAATGGAGTATGGGCTTCCTTTCTTTCCCAACAAGGAATAATAATGGAGGCATGGGTTTTGCAGTGAAACCCATCATTGTTGTAGGGAATTCATTGCTCTTTTGGGGTGGTTGAACAAGAATTCAGATTTCTTCTATCTCCTTCTCTAATTATTCCTATATATTGTAAGGAGGAGATTTTTTATAGAGGTTGGAAATTTCTACTTTGCACCCTCCCTTCTTCCCTTGTCTGCAAGTGATTTCGTGGAGTTTAGACCCCCATTCAAATTATAATACAATTCTTGGGTCTTGTCTCTTGTAATGCATTGTATCAACTTTTGGAGCAATAATATAAGTCTGTGGATGATTCTCAACCCTCTCTTTTTTTCATTGTCTACTTCATGGTATCTCATTGTAGTCCCGGTTATTTGTGCATGGTGTTTGTACTACATTTATATGGTTTGTGTTTATTGCAAAGCAGGTGTTCATCAAAGAGGTTTTGGAATAGATCCTCTGCAATATGAATATGTGTACTTGTAGTGCCCACTTCCCTTCGACACCTTTTTTTTTTTTATTATGATACTATCGACTACACTTATGGACATTGTTGTAGCTTTTGTTTTAGCTTGATACTAGATGCTAGCGATACTGGATGGTTGTTGATTTTGATTCATATACGATGCATTTGGATTATTAGAGATATGTTATATTTGATGTTGAGATGTTGTGGACATGGTTATATATATATTTCTGACATGTGATATCTTTCTCCACACTGCGTAGGCCTTGATAATTGAAATAATGTTGTGATCGTTTTGACATGGATGAAATGTAGAATAGAGATAAAATGTTAGAAATGGTAGATGATGATTTGTTTTATATATATATCAATGATTTTAGATTTAAATTTCATATTTATTTTGGATGTTTTGATACGGCCGCGAGGCCAAAGGAGGTATATTGTATTTTTGTAGGTAAATATATTCACAACAAACATTGGGGGATTGGAGACCAACCACATTGGAATTCTAGATGAATTCAACAAGGGTCACCATGGCAACATGTAATTGTGTGTGTTTGAATTTTGGTTAGCTATAAATTGTGACTAAGGGGGTCATGCGTTGTCCTTTATTTTATTTTCCTTATTAATGTTAGTATGTGTTTCTTTTAGTGATGTAATTTAATTATTTTATTTATTTAGATTTTGGTGTGTGTTTGTCCCCTTTATCTTAATAGGTCTAAGTTTCTTAATTAGAGTTAAATTTAATCCTTCCCTAAACTAATTAAAGATGTGACAAAAAGAAGATCATTTATAAGACATGATTGAATCTTGGTTTTTTTTGTGTGTTAAATTCTTGAGATCTTGAGTGTTGTACACTCTACCCTACATGGGAAACTCGAATTTGACCTTAATAGAAAATTTTGAAGGCTTGTGGGACAAGTTAAACTTGTCCCACATGTTTTAAATTGATATACCATCCATACCTATGGGTTGGGGGTAAAAATTAGACCCCATTAGGTGTTTTGGGAAGAGAAAAATGTGAAATGTTTATTGCACTTTCTTTCAAATATTTAATTTTGTCATTTGGGGGTGTGGGCTTAGTTTGTGTGTGCAAGTATCTTATCATTCCTCTCACCTACCAATTTATGGTACATCCAGTTGATGTTTGACTTGTGAGGTGGAGTTGAGGATGAGTGATGTGGCATCTTACATAGAGCCACCTCATCCTCCTCTCTCCCTTTTCTATTTATTGTTGCTCTTTTACTTGTTTGTGGGTTGCTTGATCATTTTGGGCTCTTGAATTTTTACAAAGTTAGAATATTTTTGGGAGTGATTGTGGATTTTTTTGAGCTTTGTGGATGCTTGCTTGGTTTTGAGGAGCTTAGAGTTTAACTCTTGGAACAAGATATACTATGGAGAGGTAGGAGCTTTACCTTTGCTTAAGTATGCTTTTATTTTGTGTTTATTTGTTTTGTTTATTGTTATTTCTTTTGGAATGATTTTTGGGTATGGGTAGATTGCCTAAGTTTGGTGTAGGAGGAGACTATGGGGAGATTTCATGTAGGGAGGCATAAAAGTTTACTTTCTTTCTTGGAGGGAGTTTTGGTTGGGTGCCCCACCTTGGTTTAGGAATGCTTGAATTCTTACTTATTTCTTGTTATGAGGGAGGCATAAGAGTATATTCGAGGTATAAGGGGTACTTGAGGGGAGGCATAATAGTATGTACGGGATTCTTGATATCCATTGGAGGCTTTAAGGTGGACACCCATTCCCATTGGGAGGCATAAATGGCCTCCTATAAGTCTTGCTCCTTTGGCTTTCATCTAAGCCTTGTTATTTGTTGTTTGGTTGTTCTTCCTTCTTATGTTGTTGTTGTTTTGATTGTGGTTGGAATGATTGTGAAACTATTTTGTTAAGTGTTGTGGAAGCTTGTTGTTTCCATGTGTTGAAATAATCTCCCATTATGATGTGGTTGGGGCTCGGGGGCCAATGAAGAGGATGAATTCTCCTCTTCATTGGATGTCTTGGTTGGTTGGAGAGCATTGCTACTCCCGAATTTTTTTGTGAATAAAACAATATTGAGGGAGCTATCTTGCTTGCAGTTGTGAATCTTGGAGTGTTGTTGGAGACCTTGATAACTCTTCCTTCTCGAAGAAATTATTGTATTCCCAGTTAACTTGTATTATTGAAGTTTCCTTTACTTATATTCGTGTATTATTTCCCACCTTGAGTGGATGACTTTGTAGTAATCTTATGTAGGAGAGTTTGAAATCAAATATTTGTATGTTGAAAAGAGAAAGAAGGCTCGTGTTGAGTTAGTTGTGAAATGGAAAAATAAAATTTGCTCTCATCATGAAGTTGTAATATTGTAAACGAGAAAGAAAGAAAACTAGAAGTTGTAAGAATTTGAACCTGTATGCATAATAAAATTGAATGGAAAATAAATTTATTGCAACTATTTTGAATGTATGTACATTGTATTGAAATGAAAGAGAAAACAAATTTGAAGTATGTTGTTATTTGGAAATGTTGAATTTGTAGTACGAAAAAGTAACAATGTAAAGCAATAGATTTATATCCTTTTGCTCTTGGAATGGAAAGAAAAATCTAGTTAAACAAATGAAATTACTCTTGTAAGTAGATGTGTAATATTAGAGATGATAATACTTAAAATGAGTAGATTAAACTAAGGAATGAACAAATAGGAATGAAATCTCAAAACTAGGACTTGTAGATGTAAAAATAAGTTTAGAATGCAATTTAACACTTTTTAGTAACTTTAAGTTTTTGGGAACTCTCGGGTTTTTTTCACCTAATAAAACAACACACTTGAGACCCAAGAACAACCTAGGATTAGTTAGGAAAATTATGGAATAATTTTTTTTCCTTAAAAGAGTCTACAACCATGTTACAATACAACAGTTGTTGCAAGCAAGTTTCAAGGTTGAATACCATTAATAGCTTATAGCTTTATTAATGCGAATATTATAAAATATGACAAGGCCCAAACTTAGGGTCTATATTAATCAATTAGGTTAAGAGGGTAATTTCTCACTACACCACTCTCTAACTGGCTTAAAAGATTCAACTTTATTTTTCTCAAAATTAACACACTCTAAACTTCCTGAAAATATTCCCATTAGATAGGAAATTTCCTCACCTTTCCATTGATATAAAGAAGTCCTCCTAACTCCTCATATTTCTCAAGTTATGGGCCGGCGGGCCTTGGGGTGAAAATTTTCCCAAGAACAAGCCTAGGGAGGAAAATTTTCTCGAGGGCGGTCTTGCGGACTCCGGGAGAAATTTCACCCGGAGAAGGAATCGTGGAGTGGAGGAGAAAATTTTTCCAAGGTGTGGGACGGCAGAGCTAGGAAGGAATTTAGCGTTTTTTCCCTTTTGGGACAAAGGCACAATTTACCTCTACGCACCGTGAACCGAAAGGGGAAACGTGTCAGCATTTCCAAGTGCCACATGTCAATCCTCGATTTATGCGAGAGAACAGACTGGTGGGGAAACTTGAGAAATATGACTTTAAGACCAAAGGATTAAAAGGGTAAAAATTCTGCTCGCTCCTCCACCTTCGCCAATGATGCCACGTGTTAGCCAACCATTGGCTGTGGGTCAGTGGAATGATGGGGAGAAACAGGAAAATTTTCCAATTTTTTTCTCAAAAATATTAACGATTAAAGCAATCCACTACTCTACCAACACCTCGTGAAGCCACATGGTAGCACCTGATTGGTTGCAGGACAGCGGGCCGCAAAGAAAAATAGGAAAATATTTCTAATTTTAATTTTGCAAGCGCCAAGGTTAAAAGGGATTCCGTGCCTCTGATAGAGCCTTGTTAAGCCACGTGGCAGCTCCTGATTGGCTACGGGCTTACGAGGACGTGGGTAAAACTTATAAATTTGTCCCAAATTAATTTAACGGTTAAGTTAACTATTGTGGGCCTCTTGCGGCCACGAAAAACAACCAAAAAGGAAAAAGCGGGGCGTATGGTCCGCGGTGGATGTTTTTCCAAAATTTCGTTTTTGAACTTAGTTAATTTGACAATAGAGAGGCTTGTGGGTCAGCGGAGTGGCAGGGGAATTTTTGCCTTTGGCAATTTTGACCAAAAAGTGCTAGAGGAAAATTCAGAGCCTGCATGGGTCCACCAAGAAAATTTTCCCAATTTTTTTTTTTTACAGCTTAGAATTATTTGTGACGCCAAATGAAGGGAAACTTTAGATGGCCATAAATTTTTATTGGGAGATCGTTTTGGGAAAATGAGGACTTTTTGGAAATATCTCGACATCCTCTTTGCACAAGAATCATTAATATTTCATTTTGATAATGTTTAAGGGGTCAATTTCATGAAAACGATCTGCAAGCTTTTAAAAGGCAAACTGGTAAATTTTAACTTATGAAATTTTAATCAATTGATCTTCTTCCTCTCTCAACATGTCAATTAGATATGGAGAATTATTCTTAGGATTTATGATGGATTTGGAAGGTAATTTTGTTTGATTAGCTCCCAAATTAAAAAAATACAACTTTGATAGAAGAAAGCATGACAAAACGGTTTGAGCCCGATTTTGCTAAGTTTTATAAGAAATTATTTAAGTGTTTTGTCGAATTGAATTTTTTTAGGGCATACTAATTTGATTTAATCATTTAATTTTTTATTTCCTTGTTGTAGGTTCGAACTGTGCATTTTTGGATAAAGTATTTGCAGTTTGAAAATACAAAACAGAGATCAAATTTTAAAGGATCTATTTGCCATTTTCATCTTCCAAGTATTAGAATTCATTCCAATTCTAATCTAATACATTTAGTTGATTCAAATAAAACTATTCAACACCAAAAATGCAATCCTGATTTCCAATTTTACACATTTCAAAAGACAGAGTTCTGTATTTTCCTCACATGCATTTCTTCCTTTCAAACAGAGATTTCAAATACAATTCAAACTCATATTTTAAACAAAAGTAGTTCTAATTATGGAAAGGAATGCAAATTTTATTCAAAAGACAAGATTTCCTTCTTTTACAACTTCTCTTTTCTGTTGATTTTCATAATACAATATACAAAATACATCTCTTCTCTTTGAAACAGAAACAAAGTATATATCTTCTTTACATTTCAAAATTACAACTTTCATATTCAATAAAACATATTTCCATTACAAAACATATATGAGCTCATCCACTTCAAGTGGGAAAGGTTACAATAAGATTTCATTTCAACAATGGATCAAACTGTTTCTTTCTTCTTTCTTTTTCTCCTTTGCTCCAGAACAACAACATGTAGATTTATCATTCTTCTAATTCTGATCACAACAAGAGTAGGGGAAAGGAAATGCTCTCCACCCAACCAAGACATCCAATGACAAGGAGAAGTCATCCTTCTTCATTGGCCCCCGAGCCCCAACCACAATGCAATAAAAGATGTGTTTCAACTCATGGAAACAATAGGATTCCACAAACACACATGTAAATTTCACATTTAAAACACAGTCCAAAACAAAATGTAGTTTGCAACCACATTAAAACATAGAAAACAAAACTCAGGCTTCATCATGCAAGCCAAAGGAGCAAGAAACTATGGGGGATGCTACTTATGCCTCCCAAAGGGAAAATGGGTATCACCATCTGATTTCAAACCACCAAAATATAGTATATCAAAGCCTTGACATGCCCTTATGCTTCTCCCAAGTACATCTTATTCCTCACATTTCCTTATGCCTCCCCAACCTCTTATGGCTCCCCATAACGAGTAAAGAAATGCAAGCTATTTATTTTTAAGGTGGAACCCAAATCCCAACTCCCTCCACACTTATACCTCCCTAAAACACTTGTTCCTCCCACAAAATGAACCCCATAGTCTTATCCTACACCATACCTAGGTCATCTACCCAAAATCCTACAAACATGCCAAAAATTCACACAAAAAAACAATTTCATAAACAAAAAGAAGCATTTCAAGAGCCAAATTCCTACCTCTCGATCATGGAGTTGTTCCAAGTTCCAAAACAACAAGCTTTATCCCAATGCAAGTAATCCAAATCAGCCAAGAAAAAGCATGTAACAATCTTCCAAAAAATCCAAAGCAAGAGCTCCAAAAAGAACAAAAGAATTCACCCCAAAAGGAGTTTCCAAAAGTGAAGCAACCTAAAACAAAGCAAGAAATTCAAATTTTATAGAAGAGGGAAGAGAAGAGAATGAGGTGGATCCATGTAGGATGCCACATCACACATCTTCAACCTTAGCCAAATATTCAATTTCATTCTCCAATGCAGAATAAATAGGTGGGTGAATAATCTGACAGGTTTAATTACATACTCAAATCCAACCCACACCCTAAAGGACTGAAATTAAACCATGTAAGAAAAGTGCAATTGAAACTTATAATTTGTCTTCTTAAAAGCATTATAAAAGTCTAATTTTAACCCCCAAACCATAGGTATGGTTGGTAAGTAAATTTAAGAGGTATGGGACAAGTTTAACTTGTCCCACAAGCCTCCAAGGACAATTTCGAATTTCCAAGAAGGTGGAGTGTTTCACACTCAAAAGTTAACTTACATATCTCTTACACATCACTTACACATTGCTTACACATATCTTACAACATTTAATACAAGAGTCAACCACTCCAATAATTACTTTCTTATGACCCAATTCAATTAATTTATTTTAACAATATGATTATTCACATTATATACCAAAATTTATTTAAATAAAAGGGATAAACATATCACTTAATAAACACATACAAACATCAATAAAAAGGAACCAAATAAATAAATACACATAACCCTTGGGTCACATTTAAAGGTGATCCCAAAAGGGAATCCCTAACAAAACAACCACATACAAACAATACAAGTTGCCATGGTGAGCTTGTTGAATTCATCTATAATTCCAATGTGGTTGGTCTCCAATCCCCGATGTTTGTTGTGATATTTTAAACCTGCAAAACAAAATTACTTCCTTCGGCCTCATGGTCATATCGGGACATCCAAAATAATATAAATAAAATTCAAAAAACATCTAGATATATGAATCATAAAAACATTCAAGCAACCAACAAGATCATTTTCAATTTTACTCAACAACTATGTCATCATCAAAAAAATTCCATTTCTAGGTCTACTCACAATATCCAAATATCACATGTCCGAACAACATCAATAGTATAATCATGTCAATCAATATATCAACATCAATATCCAAAATGTCTCTAATAATCGTTATGCATCATAACTAAATAAAAGTCAACAATAATCCATGATCTAACATCTAACATCATACTATAATAAAGTCCATAATATAATCAATGTATCTTGATCGGTATCAAAAGGTGTCAAAGGGAAGTGGGCACTACGGGTTTTAGGTTCTTCTTTTTAGAAATAGGACTGGCACCCTGTGTAGAGCGGTGATCCCATAACCACTGCTTAGGCTAATGTGGCATTCCAAAACCACCGCTCAGTAGGGCGGTGGTCCACGGTTTGTCACCTAGGTAGGGCAGTGGACCCAAGACCACCGGGTCTACTATGGTGGCGATTCGTCACTGTGTGAGAACTTTGTGGATCCGTTCCTGTGTGTAAATTTTTAAGTAGTTACACTAATTTAAAAGATGTAAAATTTATGTATTAACTACAAGAAAGCAATTCAATGAGTAATACCATTAGATTGGGCAATAAAACCTTCAATGTTGGATTACAAATATTCTTTTACATTTATAACAATGGGGTAGGGTTTGCCTCAAATTTGAAAACCCAAATACAAACGGTTTGGAATAAACCGGATTTGCGAAAAGAGATCCCTCTCGGTCCTTGAATGAAAATGAAAACAACATTAAACCTTCAATATTAACCTTCTTGGCTTGGTCCTTGTAGAGTACTCCATGATTTCTCCCCTCTTGCTCCCATGGCCTTCTCCTCTCTAACCTACATTTTTTACAAAGGAAAATATACCAAATGAGGAAAAAGAATAAAAGAAGGGTTTAATAAGAATGTTTATGGAATTTTTAGGGCTTGTTTGTAACCCTAGGATCTTGTGGTTGAAATTGATTTGATCTAAGGGTGGAGGATCAACCCTACCTTTGTTAGGTGAAAATGAATTTTATTAATGTTTCCTTTAAAACCTTAGGGGTATGTGTAATTTGGGAATGGGGCCATTTTATTGCCCTAGAGTGTTAAACCTTTGTTAGTCCTTATCAAGCTTTAGTTAGTAATAGAAAAGACTCTAAGTTATTAAGATAATGATTTTATATTAATTGTGTAAGAGGTTAACCTTATTAGGATTAACATTATTAAGGAGAAGAAAACATTTAATTAAGTAAATTAATCCTTAGTACCTTCCTAGTGAATATTTGATTAACGGACCTTAAAGATGAATTAGAAAATATGTTAACCTTCTAATAGACCTAGTTCTTAAACTGTAGGGTTGAGTTTAGTGGTGTAAGTTAGTTGTTGTACCCTAGGGAATAAACCCGTGTAAACTCTTTTACATGTATCCTTAATCTTGTAACAAAAATAATAGTCACAATTTTTGGGAGTTGTGTCAGGTGTTAGCGTGTTCCTAGAACGTCTTTTTTGTGGGCGTTACATTTTGTAGCAGAGTCTTGGGTTCAAAATTTGGACCCTGTTGGTGCTCAAAATAGTCTCGCCCCATCTATGCCTTTGAAAGTTTATTAATTCATGACCTCTGTCATTATTTCCTTCCTCGTATTGTGCTTGGTTGTTCTTATTGCCATTTTTAATCTACTCCTGGGTTGAAGATCATGTATGGTTCCATATTTGTCTCCTCTTTTCTTTGTTCCTTTGGAAACAGTCCGTATTATGAGTTTCTCATGCTCTGTTCCTTCAAAACTCATGTTTTCCCATTTTCTCCATTTTCCAAAGTCAAAATATGTTTTCCTTGTCATTTTCCCTAAATACTCAAAGAAGAATGAATTGATGTGTCCCTAAGGAACGTATTTGAGTCTTGCAACATTTCTAAAATCTCTATCCTTGAAGAAAATTTCATTTTCATCCTTAAATGGACGTTTTTATGTATTTTACGGTTTGACGGGCATTTGTCAGGGTCAAATTTGCATCCTTTTATCAAGAAGGAAACTTGGCATCCTTTGGTTAGATGCGGTTCAGTTGGACACTTCAAAATTTCTAAGAAAAGCCTCAACTTTAAAAATGTGTCCACATGAAGGAACGATGCTCATTTGAAGATCTACTTTTTGGTTTGACTTAGAAATAGCGCTTGGAGGACACGGGGAGGATTTGTCGGGATGGAGACATGTGGAGGCTTCCGCTGGGTTTCCCATACTTAGAAAAATTTCAAAAGGTTTTTGGGAATTCCAGGACACGTGGAGGAACGTCACCCAATTGAAGATTTACTTTTGGGTTCTGCCTTGGAGCAACGCCATGAGGACACGTGGAGATCTCTGCTCACTTTGTACTTTTGTATGGACATTTCAGTGGCTAAAGAAGACTACAATGGAGCTTTAAAAGTGGCACATTCCGTTGAACTTCAAGCCTTAAAAAAAAAAAAATTCCAGCGCAGGACACGTGGCGAGCTCGAGTTGATTCGGGGTCTCAAATTTTGGGAACCATCTCAAGAAGCACCATTATGACATGTGGTAATTTAAAATTTCAAGAGGAGTGGGGAAATAGACCATTGAAGGCAACTTAAACTTTTTTCCTCTTTGTTTCAAAAGGGTTAAAATATCAAAAATATCCCACAAGCCTAATAAAGGAAAAAGTCAAAATATGTTTCTAGTTAAAGGGGCGGGAAGGTGGATCATTGGGGGAAACTTGGAAATTTTGCCCATTGTTTTCAAATGACTCAAAGTATCTTAAAATCTCGAGGGCCCAATGAAAACGGTCAAAGCTTGCTCGATCAATAGTGGAGGTGCAGGATTTCGAAGGAAAAGTGAGAATTTTTCCTTTTAAGGAGAAAGTGTTAAAGGCATAAAATGACCCGGGGTTCCGTTGGGACCCACATTAGAACTTGAAGCGGAAGGGTGGAGCTGCAGGAAAACTTGGAATATTTTCCTTTTTCCAAAAGAGATTCAAATGGTAGAATTTTTCTATAGTTCCTCTAGGACCCACCTCGAGACACGTGTCAGGCCCATTTTTAGAAGCGGAGGTGCGAGAGAAAAATGTTAAATTTTTGAATTTTTAAAGGGTCAAAATAAAAATCAAAAGGAATCTCCCAAGTCCATTTTTGAATCTTCCCGTGGATGACCCAAATTCAAAGTAAATATAAATGGCAACCGAGTATTTAAATCTAATTTTTCCACCCATTTTCTCTGTAAAGCTCTGGAATTGTGAGTCTTCATGATTTCTTGTTATTTTATACATGACAAATAGAGAGGTGAGTTAATCTTAATATCTAGATTTTGGTGGGAGAAATATGGATACGTCTTTCGCCATTAAAAGGGTCTCACTATTGGGCCTTATCAGATTTTCAATTTTTCTTCTCCTAAGCACACAAGGGTCCATATTTGTGATTAGGAAAAAAATTGGTTGGATAATTGAAGAAAGAGTAATATACCAAAGGAGTTGAATGCGGGAGGTAATTGATGAGATCTGCCCCCTTGAGCACTGTTGTTTTTTTAATTTTTTACTGGATCGAATTTTGGGAATCGTGATCGTGATCATGGAAAACACTGGTAACACTCAATGTTTGGATTTTGGGAGGAAAAATATATTGAAAAATGCTATAAATGGAACGAATGTTTCGTGTAAAAGGGTTGGGAGTTTTTTGGAGAGGTCAGGGCTGATTTTTTGTAGCAGAAAAAGCTTGACAAAGCCCATCCCTTTTAAGAAGCCATCCAAAGAATCCCTGTATATTTATCTTTGTGTAAAATTTAATCGTGTCAAGGTGGTTGCAAGTGTACACTATTGGAAATATTTGAGATTGTTCGGAAACTTTCCCTTGTTGATAATTTGACCAAACACGGGATATTCTATGTAAATATTTTGAACAAAGTGTATTTATTTCATCTCGAATGCATATGATTAGTTTTTCTTGTTTCTATTACAATCTTGTACCAAAATATGGTCCAATCACATAGGTCTCATCCTTGTGATAGTTTAGTGGCATCGGTAATTTCATTTCGAGAAGAGCCTTCATCCGGGAGTGGGATAAATGAGTTTAAAATCACTTCTTTTTCATTTTTTTGATAGAGATTATCTATAAGCCTCTGGGTGTAACTTAGGCATGATATTATTTGAATCTTGGTGCTTTATTGGGCTCCCTAACTCAAGATTTCATGATAGGATCCCACAGATTGTGTGAAAGAGTGTTAATTTGAGCCTCCATTGAAGCACATTTTCTAGTTGAGGAAAAAACTTAACTTTTGTGGCATTTTGTTGATTGAATCTTTCCATTTTGTATAATTTATCAAGGATCGGCAAGTAAAATTCATCTTGTCTCCCCTTCCACAAAAAAATATATTTAACAACATTCAATCGTACCCATACTAACCCTCTTTTTACTCTGTATACCCACATAAGACCAAAATCCATTTGCTAAAGTATGTAGAACAGATCAGGATTCCAAATGTCTTTAGTAACCTTATCCTTGTGTTGAAGATATCTCCATAATCTGGAAGTGACAACACGTGAGAGTCATATTTGGTGTGTTGATCATATTTTCTCCAAGGTTTCCTTTATAAAATTTATGCAAGAGAAAGGTACTTGTATCTCCTTTAAAAATAACAAAGGTTACAAAATAGGTTCTCTTACCTTGGTTGAAAGGCACAACCTAAAATAGTTAGGATAATATCACATCCTTTTAAGGTGCTACCCACTCCCTTCAAAACTTGAGTGATAACAAGTTAGATAGAGTGCTTCCCCATCTACAAAATGACATACACAATCATCTATCTACCTCTGAGTGTCATGTCAAAATCCATGATGTTGCTCGGTCTTTGAAGGAGGTTAAATTTTGTGACCAACACGCTTGGTGCCATTGCTGGGAAACTGTATGAAGTTTTAAGTGACAAGTGATGTATGTAAGTTTTCCAGTCTTTTACAAGTTTTGCACTTTGGTATTCATTGATAAATTTTGGTAAAAGAAGGTCAGAGATTTCATTTCTAGTTATAAGTCTTGTGAGACATTTGAAAGACCATATTTTAGTGCATTTTCACAACTAAGGTGGAAATCCTTAGTGGCGATTCCCTGTTGTTTTGATCTTGAGAAGGACTAGTGTCTTAAAATTTGTCAAGAAAATTTAATCATTAATATTTGCAAAGCTGGAAGGAAGATATTTCTTTGTTAGGGATCCTGCTTTAGGACATTATTTCCTGAGTTAGGAAAAGCAAAGTTAGTAGGAAGAAAAACCTAGAGAGTTGTGGGTGATCAGCAGACAAGAAGGGGGATCTCCATTGATGAAAGTGATTGGCCTATCATTGAAGACTGCCATTCAAGTGACTCTGAATCAGGTATCCTCTTTGTGGAATTAAATTCTCCAGCTGGAGAAGGGCCTTCATTTTATTTTGAAATATTTTCTTCACATTCTGCACCTATATTTTCTGAAGTTGATAGGGATTTCCAAGAAGCAATGCCTTTAGAGGGTCTCCATTTTGAAAACTACACTCCTATGTTCTAAGGACCCTCTGCCCCTCATCAATTTTTCACCCCTCCAAGATCACCTCCTCGAATCAATATGGCTCAGCCCCCACCTAGACCTCCATTTGTTGTAAACACCTTTGGACCTATAAATTTTGTGGGAATGGTTGGTTATCCAAATGCAATACCTCAAGATGTAAGGAACAAACTTCCAAAGTTCCAGGGAAACAATGCCATAACTAGTGATCAACATCTAAAGCTCTTCCTTAATATGATGGAATATTTTTAGATTGAACATGAAGATGTATACATTGAATTGTTTGTTCACACTCTAGAGGAGGATGCAAGGGACTGGTACAAAGCATTTCTAGATAACTCTATTGATTCTTGGGATGAGATGAACAATGCATTTAGGTTTCAATATGATGATAGAACTGACCCTAGGTTTCTTCTATCATAGTTTGAAAACATCAAGAAGAATCCCAATCAGTCAGTACATGATTTCAACACAACGTTCAATAAGACCTTGAGAAGATTGTATCTGTTAGGATAAGGCCATGTGATGAATTGTGCTTAATCAAATATACCGATGCATTTGATAAACATTTTGCTTACTACTTTAGGGACAAGAACCCTACTAACTTAGGGCAAGCATTAACTATGGCTCTGAAAATAAAGAATAATATCAAGGCAATAGGAAAACCTCCTAAGAGGGATGGCATGAAGCTAATCAACCCAGAAAATCCTCATATAAGAAAGGCTATTGATTTAGAAGAAGTGGTGAAGATTTTGGCGGAGGAGTGGCATTAAGGAGATATCCTACAAACTAGCCACGAGATGAGAAAGGAGTTGGGAAGAGTTCCCAGGGAAAACACAAGCAACAGGGCCAAGAAAAATTTACAAATCATCAAAGAACTAATGTCGAGGCAAGGGACCTATTGGATTTGGAAATAGGAAGCCCTACGGTAGAGAAAATAGAATGGTACCTAATCCTTTGGCTCTTTAGAGTTGCTTTGTTGTGGAAGAAATAAAGGTCATTGATTGGTGTGACAAATGTTTCATGCCCCATGCTCCTTGTGAAGAAGATAAAGAAGAATAAAAAGCTGATGATGACAATGATGATGATGTTTGCATGATGGGTTGCTCCACCATCTCATAACAAGAAGGGGCAACCTCAACGAGGTGATAAGTGATAGAACTGTTGCAACTTTTTGGGAATGCATTCATAGGGTACCTATTCTTCCTATCTCTCATACTTTAGAAGTATATAATGTACAAGATTTTGAATTTCCCAATAATGATTTTGAATATCTAAGGGAATTAATGATAAAAATTATGGTGGAGGAATCACATCGAGGAAGATAGGTAATTGTTAATGAATGTTGTTATTTCCCAAGAGAAGGAATATAACACAAGAAGTAGGGCTGCTAAAGGTGCAAGGCTTCAAGCCAAGCCAAAATCCCCCTTACTTTCAAACATTCCTAAAGAGGCTCCTAGGAAATATGCACCTACCAAAGGCCCCGAGTTCCAAGCAAAATAATACCCCTCCTCATGCTTAGGCTATCAAAAATCCTACACCACCCAATGAGTGTCCTAGTTTTCCTTCCAACACCGCCTTGCCTAGGAATATCCCATATGCCATTGCCCAAGTTTTGAGTCAAATCAAAGTATTTATTCCAATTGTTGACTTGCTTAGGATTCCTAAGAACAAGAGGAGACCATTTGAATACGTGGGATCGAGTGAAGAGAAGACTTCCCTGGGAAGAAATGTGAATATTGTGGAGAATCCTCTAGTTATTGAAGATTCGAGACACCATCGCATCAAAAGAGCTAGCTGAACCACACGAGGTTTATCTAGGGACATCCTTGGTAGACTCTCGGCTGAATGTAGATCCATTCTTCCCCACTATGATCATCAAGGATAGGCTGCTCCATAAATGCATGTTTGAATTAGGGGCATCATGCAATGTCATGCCTTTGGAAGTCATGAATGAGATGAATATTAAAGTAAAAATAGCATATGGGTAGTGCACCACCATGGACTCTGAAGAGGTGCCAATAGTGGGGTGTGTGAAGGGTTTGGTAGTGCAGCCTGCAGCCTACCCTGGTAAAAATTTACAACTCGATGTTGTCATAGTTGATTTCAAGCCAAGTGGGGTATGTTGCTATCAAGAAAATGGGATGCAAGTTTTGGTGGGAGTGTTCAAATGGACATGTCATATGCCACAATCCCATTTGATGGTAGTTTTGTAAGGTTATATGGCGCTGGTTGAGGATCCCAATAATGCATCCTATGAAGTATTGTATACAAATGTTGATGATGATAAATTTGTGGGATTTGTTGAGGGAAAAGAGCACAAGATTGAGGAGTGTAAGTATCTTGAGTAGGCTAGCTCTCCTTGGACCCTATTGTTTGATGGAGATTACTCCAAATTTGGAAATGGTGCCTAAGGTGCTGTTTTGATTTCTACAAGCTAGGAAATGTTTGTTTTTCCATTTAAGATTAGCTTTGAGTGTACTAACAACATTCTTGAGTATGAGGATTTGTTGTTAGGTTTAAGAATTACTTGGAATTATTGTGTCGAGACAACATTGTCAAAGGATACTTAGAATAGATTGTAAAGCAAGTCAAAAAAATGTATGCCACAAAGAATCAACGATCAAATAAGACAAGCATGCAGTTTGGGATTTCATTGAGATGTTTGACTCCTTCAACATTATGTATCATGATAGAAGGTTCAATGACTTGGTAGAAAATCTTGCATTGTTGGGGTATCGGTTTTACAAGTCTATAGCGTCCCCTTATTGTGAATATGAGGTTGAGGTATTAACAAGACCCTCTCGTCCCGAGATAATATAAAACAATGACAGCTTTTTTGACGATGATGCTCGAGATCCAGAGATTTCTACAAAATAGAGGAGAATTCAATGGTCTAAACATTGATTGGGAGCCAATGGTCTATGCAACAGAGGTAAAGCAAACCTTATTTGGCAAAGGCATCATCCAACTAAAGACCAACACCATTCTTAGAGGGATGGTTGCTCTTGAATAGAATTTTGATAATGTTGAATGCATTATTAACAGGAATATGGCAGCCTTGAGGGATGTTGAGGAGCATGAACTTGGCATGAATAAAAACCAAGGAATATTTGGTTGGGTAAAAGTCTCAAAGCAATGAGGAAAAGTATTCATACATCCATTTGTTAAAGAGATACCAAGATTTCATGGCTTGAACCTATTCGATCTCAAAGCATACAAAGAGGACTTGTTCTAGCATAAGATTCCATTGGAGCCCAATGAAAAACCATTCAAGCATAAGAAGAAGCCAATTAATCTTCTCTTATCTCTCAAAATGCAAGGAGAATTGAAGAAACTGAGAGATGGAGGGATTATCCAGCCCACGAGGTATTCTTATTGGGTTGCCAACCTAGTGCTAGTAAGAAAGAAGAATGGTGACATCAGGTTGTGTGTAGATTTCAGGAATCTGAACAAGGCTTCAATGAAGGACAACTATCCTTTACCTAACATGGAACACATGTTGCAGTTGGTGACTGGTTCTGAGTTGCTCTCTACTTTAGATGGTTTCTCTAGTTATAACTAGGTCGTGGTAAAGGAATTAGAAAGTATCAAGAAAGCCTTCACTACTCCATGGGGAACATATGTGTGTGTCAGGATGCCTTTTGGTTAGATCAATGATTATGCTTTCGTTGGTTACATCAATGAGTTTGTTGTTGTTTACCAAGATGATGTAACAATGTTTTCAAGAAAGAGAAGTGGCCATTTGCTGCACTTAGAAAAGATGCTTGATCGGATGTAGGGAATATGACATCTCACTCAATACAAAGAAGTGCCATTTTGGAGTGCGAAGGAAAGGTTGCTAGGTCATATTGTGTCACGGGAAGGGGTGATGACTAATCCGAGAAAGAGTGGAGGCCTTTAACTCCCAATTCCAAGAACCAAGAAGGAAATTCAATCATTCTTTGGGCGAGATAAAATTCATCAAAAGGTTTATATAAAAATTTGATGAGTTGGATATCCCAATCAATGCCATGATAAATAAGGATTGGGTCATCAAATGGGAGGAGGCTGCCATCCAAGCTTTCAATGGAATCAAAGAGGCACTAGAGCATGCCCTTGTTTTGACAGCCCTAGATTATAAGAAGCCTTTCCAGTTGTTTTCCTTTTCTTCAAAAACACTATTGCTTCATTCTCTTGTAGAAGGATGATGAAGGGGTGGAGAGGCCAATTTACTTTTTAAGTAAGGAGGCTAAGGGTAGAATTAAAATATACCATTATGAAGAAGCATGCAATTACCTTGGTCAAAGTAAAGACATCTTCTTGTCGAGATGGAAGTCTAAAGTGAAAGATGTAGATGGGTGAACAAATTATAAGAGTATGATATGGACATCCAAACCACAAAGTTGGTGAGAGGTTTTGGGTTAGCTAAGCTATGATGGTGATAGAAAATTGCAGACCACTGAGGTGAATGAGGTTGAAGAGGAAAGGGTAGTTATTTTTGAAAAATTGATAAATTGTGAGTGGTACAAAGATGTGATGTTATATCTCAGACATTTGAACTTCCCGGAGCATTTGAATAAGAACCAAAAAAGGGATCTTAAGTTGGCTTCCTAGAAATATGTTATTACTGATTTTGAGTTCGCATGGAAAAACCCAGAGGGAGTCCTCTTAAGATGCGTCAATGAAGATGAATCCCCCAAAATAATTGTTGAACTCCATGGAGGAGTTTGTGGGGGGAATTTTATTGTAAGAGTCACATCACATAAGATCCTAAGGATTGGTTATTTGTGGCCAACTCTTTTCAATGATGTAACCATGTTGGTCGAGAAGATGTGAGAGTTCTCAATGCTTATCTCGAAGACTAAAAGCTTTAGGCTCCCTGCCTTTGCAGCTTGTGTCAAGTGAAGCCCCATTCAAGCAATGGGGAATGGAATTCATTGGTGATATTTCATACCCTTCAAGTGTTGACCATAAGTGGATTCTTGTAGCCATTGAATAATTTACCAAATTGGTGGAAATAATCCCCACTAAGAAGGCTACACATGAAGTTGTCATGGAATTTATGCTAAACCATATTATTTGCGGAGTTGGGGTACCGGTCAAAATCATAGTTGATAATGCCATGAGATTTAGAGCTAAACCTCTTATGGCGATGTGCAAGGAATATGGGATCAATTTGACATATGCCTCTCATTATAATCCCCAAGGAAATGGACAAGCCAAGTCCAACAATAAAGACCTTGCTTGAAGATTATCAAAAGAACCTTGGAGCTGAACAACGAGAAAATGGGGTGAACAACCTGAACTTTTTGTTTGGGCTGATAGGATCACTTTTAAAAGAGCCACCTGGAAGGAGTCCATTTGAGGGTGTATATGGAACTCGGGCCTTTCTACCCTGCATATGCAACTATCTTCATATCAGTTCATTCAAATCTTTGGAAGATCAAGAAGTGAGTCCTTATGATTCTCGCATCAACCAGATTGTTAGGCTTGATGAAGAAAGGAGGGCATCCCACTAGACGCATATAAAATTTAGAAAAAGCTAAAGAAAAGTTTAACAAGAAGGTCACTCTAAAGGTTTTAATATTGGATATCTTATGCTACTATGGGATAGTAGACATGAAGATAAGGGAAAGCATTGAAAATTTGATTCATTGTGGATGGGCGCGTACTACATTGACATTAGGATTGGTGAACACACCTTCTTCTAGAAGAATCTAGATGGTGAATTGCTCAAAATTCCTATTAATGGAAGGCATCTGAAGCATTTCTTGGATTGATTCCCTAGAATTAAGGCCAATACCTCTTATGAAGTGTATAGTTTGTGGTTTGTGTTTTGTTTTTGTGTTTTTGCTCATCCTGGTCCTTGGCAACCTATTTTTGTTGGCTTCTATGTTCATTTTTGGAGGTGGATTTGTTTCTCTACTATGCGAGCTGACTCTATCACACAATGGATATTTTGGCACTCGGTATACTATTGTTCTTGTGGCACTCGCAGGGAGTGCCCATTCCCGATTTAGAGCCAATGTTGGTGCTCAAAATAGTCTCACCCTATCTGTGCCTTTAAAATTTTATTAATTCACGGCCTCTGTCATTATTTCCTTCCCCGTATTGTGCTTGGTTGGTCTTATTTCCATTTTTAATCTACTCTTAGGTCAAAGATCATGTATGGGTCCATATTTGTCTCCCCTTTTCTTTGTTCCTCTCGAAAGGGTCTTTATTTTGAGTCTCTCATGCTCTGTTCCTTGGAAACTCCCGTTTTCCCTTTTTCTCCATTTTCCACAGTCAAAATATGTTTTCCTTTCCTTTCTTCCCTAAATACTCAAAGAATAATGAATTGATGTTTCCCTAAGGAACATATTTAAGCCTTGTAACATTTCAAAAATCTCTATCCTTGAAGAAAATTTCATTTTCAGGCTTGAACGGACATCTTTATGTATTTTACGATTTGATGGGCATTTCTCCTAGTCAAATTTACATCCTTTCATCAACAGGGAAATGTGGCATCCTTTGGTTGGACATGGTTTGGCCAGACACTTCAAAAATTATATGAAAAACCTCAACATTAAAAATGTGTCCACGTGGAGGAACAACACTCATTTTAAGATCTCCTTTTTGGTTTGACTTAGAAATAGCATCGGGAGGATACGTGGAGGCTTGGAGAGATGGAGACATGTGGAGGCTTCCATTGGGTTTCCCATACTTAGAAAAATTTCAAAAGGTTTTGGGAAGTCCAGGACATGTGGAGGAACAACATTCATTTGAAGATTTACTTTTGGGTTTGGCCTTGGAGCAAGGTGCCATGAGGACATGTGGAGCTCTCCGCTCACTTTTTACTTTTGCATGGAATTTTCAATGGCTAAAGGAGACCTGCAATGAGCTTCAAAATTGGTGCCTTCTTGAAGATCAAGCCTTCAAAAGAAATTTTATAGAACAAGACACGTGGCCGGCTCGAGTTGATTCGGGTCTCGAATTTTGGGAACCTTCTCAAGAAGCACCGTTATGAAACGTGGAAATTTAAAAAGTCAAAAGAATAAGGGAAGAAGACCATCAAAGGGAAATTAATCTTTTTTCCTCTTTGTTTCAAAAGGGTAAAAATATCAAAAATAGCCCACAAGCCCAACAAATGAAAAATTCAAAATATGTTTCTAGTCAAAGGGGTGGGAAGGCGGATTATCGGGGGAACTTGGAAAATTTTCCCCTTATTTTAAAATGACTCAAAGTATCTAAAAATCCCGAGTGCCCAATGGAAAAGGTCAAAGATTTCTCTAGTCAACGGAAGAGGTGCAAGCTTTTCAGAGGAAAATTGAGAATTTTTCTTTTTAAGGAAAAAGTTTCAAAGGCATAAAAAGACCCGAGGTTCCACTGGGACCCACATTAGAACTTGAAGAGGAAGGACGGAGTGTGGGAAAAACTTTGAAAATTTTCTTTTTTCCAAAAGAGAGTCAAATGGTAGAATTTTTCTACGGTTCCTCTTGGTCCCACCTCAGGACACGTGTCATGCCCATTTTCAGAAGTGGAGGTGCGGAGAAAAATGTAAAATTTTTACATTTTTGAAAGGGTCAAAAGAAAAATTAAAAGGAATCCCCCAAGCCCATTTCTGAATCTTCCACATGGATGGCCCAAATTCAAAGTAAAGATCAACAACAACTAAGTGTCTAAATCTGATTTTCCCCCCCATTTTCTCTATAAATCTCCTGGAAGTGTGAGTCTTTATGATTTCTTGTTATTTTCTTAATTTTAATATCTAGAGTTTGGTGGGAGAGATCTGGAGACGTATTTCACCATTAAAAGGGTCACTATCAACCCCGATTGGATTTTCCATTTTTCTTATCCCAAGCATACAAGGGCAGATTTGACCGATTAGGGGTTAAAGTGGTTGGTGATATTGAAGAAAGAGTAATATACTAAAGGAGGAGTTGATTGCGGGAGGTAATCGATGAGATCCGCCCCCGAGCACTGATGTTTTTCTTTTGTAGATCGATTAGGGAATTGTGATCGTGACCATGGAAAAAGCGGTAACACTCAATGTTTTGATTTTTGGGGGAAAAATGTTATAAATTGCATGAATGTTTTGTGCAAAAGGGTTGGGAGGTTTTGGAGAGGTCAAGACTAATTTTTCCTAGTGAGAAAAATCTTGACAAAGCCCATCCCTTTCGAGAAGCCATCCAAAAAATCCTGTATATTTTTCTTTGTGTCAAATTTAAGCGTGTCAAGGTGGTTGCAAGTGTATAGCCATTGGCAAGCTTTTAGATTTTTCTAGAAACTTTCCTTTGTTGATAGTTTGACCAAACTTGGGATATTCTATGTAAATCTTTGAGAAAAGTGGATTTATTTCATCTCTAAATGCATATGAGTAGTTTTTCTTCTTTCTATTGCAATCTTGTACCAAAATATGGTCCAATCACACAAGTCTCAGTCCTTGTGATAGTTTAGTGGCATCAACAATTTCATTTCTCAGAAGAGCCTTCATCTGGGAGTGGGATAAATGGTTTAAAATCACTTTTCTTTCACTTTGTTGATAGATATTATCCGTAAGCCTCTGGGTGTACCTCGGGCATGATATGGTTTGAATCTTGGTGCTTTATTGGGTTCCCTAATTCAAGCTTTTGTGATAGGATCCCACAAGTTGTGTGAAAGAGTGCTAATTTGGGCCTCTATTGAGACACATATTCTAGTTGATGAAACAACTTAACTTTTGTGGCATTTTGTTGATTGAATCTTTCCATTTTGTATAAGTTCTCAAGGATCTGGCGAGTCAAATTCATCTTGTCTCCCCTTCCACAAAAAAATCTATTTAAAAACATTCAATCCTACCCATACTACCCTATTTTTGCTCATTATACCCACACAAGACCAAAATCCATTTGCTAAAGTATGCGAGAACATATCATGATTCCAAATGTCTTTAGTAACCTTATGTTTGTGTTGAAGATATCTCCATAATCTAGAAGTGACAAATCTTGAGAGTCGATTTGGTGTGTTGATCATATTTTCTCCAAGGTTTGCTCTATAAAATTTATGCAACAAAAAGCTACATGTATCTCCTTTCAAAATAATAGAGGTTACAAAATAGGTTCTCTTACTTTGGTTAAAAGGAATAGCCTAAAATAGTTAGGATAAGATCACATCCTTTTAAGGTGCTACCCACTCCCTTCCAAACCGAGTAATAACAAGTGAGATAGAGTGCTTCCTCATTTTGTAATGAGCGACATACACAATCACCTATCTACCTCTGAGTGTCTTATCAAAATCCATGATGTTGCTCGAGTCTTTGAAGGAGGTTAAATTTAGGTACCAAGACCCTTGGGTACACTAGAAAACATGAGACGTGAACTCTTAACCTAGTGCAAAATTATTCTTCTAAATCTAGAAAGCCACACTATCGATAATTATATAATTTTAAAAACATAGAAAACCAAAACAAAACCTTAAATGATGAACTAACTCTCGCATTGGCACATGCGGAGAGGCACAAACTAGATGAGGGGTCTTTTCACATAGACCTAGGTATAACATGACACCAGATTAGGTGGTAGCATCTGTTCTTCCATAGATTTTGTAGACGCTCAAGATGTCAATGCCACTATACGCAGAGGGTCGGAAGGCGGACAACCTGCTAGACAAGATATGGAGACATCATTTGAGACTAGGGAATCTCCTGCATACAACGAGGAGCATGGGGTAGATAACTTCTACATGGAGTTGGCTAAGGAAGAGTCACCCCAGAGAGGGCATGGGGATAGGATTTTCGGGCACAGGGATAGGTATCAGAGACCTAGGCTTAGAGATGAGCATGCAGAGAGACCTAGGGGTGGCCAAACTATAGTTGTAGACCATATCAAGGAGATCCCTAAGTTATGGCCATCACATTATTCTGGAGATACATGAGGTTTTCAGGAAGAGGCCTAGTTAGTGAGCTTGAGAGGATGCTTCAAACTCTTCCATTGTACTAGCAACACGAAAGATCATGTTACGATCCATCTTCTGAGGGATGGAGCAGGAGTTTGGTGGAGGACCAAGCAGTAGAAGCTCCATGTTGACTCAGAAATAGTTTCCTGGGAGCCTTTTGAGGAGTGTTTCAAGAGAAGGTACCTACCCAGGAGGTTTATTAATCAGTGGATAGATGATTTTCATGATCTCCGCTGTATCTATGATCGTAGTCGAGTACGAGAGTCAATTTCTTCATCTACTCCAATATGTTGACTATATGCGGGATGAGCAGGTACTGAGATACACAAGTTCATTTGGGGCCTGAATTTGGATTTGGGTGGTGTGGTATGCATTCACTACCCATAGACATTAGCAGAGGTCGTGGATAAGGCCTATATTGCTGAGGAGACATAAGGAAAGATGTAGCAGGCTATAGATAGAGTTCGGAGCCGCATGTAGTAGATGCGGGATAAAGAATGAGGGGGTTCCTCCTCCTCGTGGAGTATAGAGTTCGGGATAATATTCTATCAGAAACCTTAGTAGATACCTCAGCAGTAAAATTAGAAGACCCACCCACATTATAGGCCTCCTTAGATATTCAATTCACAGAGGGGTGAAGTATAGGACCTCCTCTTAGGGGTCCCATCACAACACGGGGTGCATAGAGAACCCGGTAAGTAGGTGTTCATCATTAGAGACCTTAGCAATCCATAGCAAGGTCATCAGGATCCACAACACAAACATCTACAAGATCGGCATGAGCTACATCATACTAGAGAGGACTAGGCATCTGTTATGGCATCACTTTGGACACCATTGGAGAGAGTGCCCATAGAACCCTAGCAACAAGCGTAGGATGCATATTTCAGAGTTGAATGTTGGGGATATGGGATGAAGCCATAAAATTTACGCTATAGTCGAGAACCACCGGGTTGAGCACCGAGAGAATTGTGATGAAAATGACAAGAAGTATTGGTGGTGTTTTCAACTATATATTGTTTGATTCGGCTCTTGATTCTTTTATTACACCATCCTTAGTAGAGTGTTACGGGTTGGTGGCGTTAGGAGGGGTCATAGTTGGGATGTTGAGATGACTTCGGAGAAAAAATTTCTATAGACTCCTTTGTTAAGGAGTGTGTAGTGGAATTCGCAACCCTTCACCACTACCTCGGATCTTTAAATCCTTCCATTGGGTTCTTATGGTATCATCATGGGCATGGACTGGTTGTCTACGAGATAGAGATAAAGTGGACTATTACCATAAGACTATTGATTGTACAAATGATTTAGGATTGGATTCAATGGTAATAGGGGTTAGGAGGTCCATTTCTATTTGCACCATATCCGCTATGCAATTTGAAGCATTTTGTTTGATGAGGTTTCCAAATGTATCTTTATTACTGATTAGTGATAGATCGAGAATGATTATAGTGGACCATCCCTTAATGACCATCCCATCTTGAGAGAGTTTGCTGATGTTTTTCTAGGGGATCTACTAGGGTTACCTCCCCGATGTGAGATATATTTTCACATAGATCTGGTTCCAAGCGCAGAGCCTATCTCATGAGCATCTTATCGGATGACTACCCTTGAGCTCGTGAGCACAAGTTACATCTTGAGGGCCTTCGGAGAAAGGTCTAATAAATCCTATTGTATCCTCTTGGGGTGCACTTATGATTTTGTAAATAATAAGGATGGATCTCTACGGTTACGTATTGATTACCACTAGCTGAACAAAGTAATGATCAAGAATTGTTACCATCTTTTACACATTGAAATTTTATTTGATCAGATGAAGGGGCCATAGTTTTCTCCAAGATAGATCTAAAGTTATGGTATCATCAGTTGAGGATTACAGAGGAAAATATTCATAAGACCACCTTTCGCATGAGATATGGCCACTATGAGTTCATAGTGGTACCTTTTGGTCTGACGAATTCCCCCGCAGTGTTCATGAGCTTGATGAATGGGGTATTTAGGAATTTTATAGGTTGCTTCATGCTCATCTTCCTCAACAAAATTATAATTTACTCACGTACGCGTGAGGAGCATGAGGAGCACCTTCGCTAGGTTCTTCTAGTGTCTTTGTGAGCAACATCTTTATGGGAACTTGGAGAAGTGTGCATTCTTTCAGATAGAGGTGCAATATTTGGGCCACATCATTTTTGGGGAAGGTATCACATTCAATCCTTCAAAGATTTGAGCTATCATGGATTGGCCAACACCCACCTATGTGACCAAGGTACATAGCTTCATGGGATTGGTAGGATATTACAGGAGATTTGTGTAGGATTTCTCTCAGATTGCACACCCCATCACTTCCCTTTAGCAGAAAGGGAAGAAGTTTTGAAGGCATGCCTCGCGAAAATTCCTAATAAAGCTATGACAGATCCTCGAGTGAGTTATACGTTGACACAGATGCTTCTTTGGTAGGACTTGGAGGTGTGTTGATGTAGGAGGGCAGAGTAGTTGCGTATTGAGTCTCGTAAACTCAAGGATTATGATCTCAATTATCTGACTCATGAACTTGAGCTTGTAGCAGTTGTGTACGTCTTGGTTTTTTGGAGAAAATTCCTTCTTGGCTTGATATTTACACTCAGGATTGATCACTTGAGTCTTCGCCACCTCTTCATGCAGCCCAATCTCAATGCTCGTCAATGGAATTTGATGGAGTTTATTTGTGAGTATGATATGGATATAAAGAATGTGAAGGGGAAGGAGAATGTGGTTGTAGATGCCTTGAGTAGACGGAGACATGTGGCTATGTCTACCTCGGTGGGTACTGAGACTTGCGAGTAAGATTTTGTAGCGACTTCCTCGTGACAACTTCTACCTTTCGGCCAGAGAAGAGATTAAGTCTCAGAGACCCCTTGAAGGGAGATTTGATGGATTATTGTTAGATTTAGATGGTCTTCTTATACATAGAGGTCAGATATATGTTCCTAGAGATGGAAGCTTGAGACAAGAAATTTTGAGAGGCCCACTTTACACCTTATTCAGCCCATCTCGGGTTGAAGAAGATGCATGCAACTTTGAGACAGTTGTACCATTGGAGAGGACTTCAGAGAGACATGGCTCAATTTGTGTCAAGCTGTTTATAGTGTTAGAGGGTGAAGACAGAGCATCAAAGCATCCAGTTGGCTTCCTCTTTCCTTATGCTATATCGGAGTGGAAATGAGACACCATTTTAATGGACTTCATTTTTGGGTTATCGATGTCGAGATACCACCATGGCACCATCATGGTCATGGTAGATAAATTGATGAAAGTGGCTCATTTTTATCTAGACCACCTACATAGCTAGTTCAAAGTGGCATGACTTTACCTTGATGATATTATCGGATTACATGGGATCCCGTAGAAGATCATTTATGATGGTGATCCTTTGTACAATTCCCATTTTTGGACCACCATGTAGCATGCTCTCGGGACGAGGATCAATTTCATAACAACATATCAGGCTTAGATAGATGGAAACACTAAACGGGTGAATCGAGATCCTAGAGGACATGCTTACGATGTACGTTATGGATCACCATTCGAGATGGGAGGAGAATATGTACTTGGGGGTGTTTTCCTACAATAATAGTTTCTTGAGTTCGATAGGCATGGATCCTTTTCAGGCACTATATGGCAGAGAGTGTAGGAAAACTCTTAATTGGGACAAGTTAGAGGATAGGGTTTCTCTTGTGCCAACCTTATTGCAGGACATGGAGTAGTAGGTTGTCTTGATCGGATAGATATTGCAAGAGGAAAAGGACATGCGGAAGAAGTATGCGAACCAACATAAGACATATTGTAGTTATGAGTGGCATGAAGGTGTTCCTTCGTGATAAACCACATAAGATCCCTATCCATTACGGAAATGTTTCTAATCTTGCTCCTAGGTTTGTGGGTTCCTTTGTGATCTTGGAGTGCATCGGTCCGTTGGCCTACCGTCAGTGTTGCCACCTAGCTTGTCTCGCATCCATCATGTGTTTCATGTTTCGTGCTTAGAATATATATTTCGATCCTTCTTATGTATTATATTGGATCACATTACAAGTCTGGATCAATGGAAGGTGATGGTGGAGCCTGTTTGTATTATAGAGTGCAAAAAACTAGGCCTTTGAGGTAGAGAGATTGACCAGGTTTGGGTCTAGTGACACAGGGGTATGATGAGATAGTTACCACTTGGGAGGATGCTACATTACTATGAGTTCGGTTTCCACACTGTTCTAGTAACATCTAAGAGGAATTCGAGTCTAAGGGGAGGGGTATGTAGTTCCCACCTCCCTTCGACACCTTTTTTATTGATTATGATACTATCAACTACACTTATGGACATTGTTGTAGTTTTTTTAGCTTGATACTAGATGGTAGCGATCTTTGGATGGTTGTTGATTTTGATGCATATACAATATATTTGAATTATTAGGGATACATTATATTTGATGTTGAGATATTGTGGACATGATTATATATATATATATATATATATATATATATATATATATATATATTTATGACATGTGATATCTTTCGCCACACTGCGTAGGCCTTGATAATTGAAATAATGTTATGATCGTTTTGACATGGATGAAATGTAGAATAGAGATAAAATGTTAGAAATGGTAGATGATGATTTCTTTTATATAGATATCGATGATTTTAGATTTAAATTTCATATTTAATATGAATGTTTTGATACGGCTGCAAGGCCGAAGGAGGTATATTGTATTTTTGCAGGTAAATATATTCATAACAAACATTGGGGGGATTGGATACCAACCACATTGGAATTCTAGATGACTTCAACAAGGGTCTTCATGGCAACATTTAATTGTGTGTGTGTTTGAATTTCGGTTGGGGAGAAATTGTGACCAAGTGGGTCATGTGTTGTCCTTTATTTTAGTTTCCCTTTTTATTAATGTTAGTATGTGTTTCTTTTAGTGATGTAATTTAATTATTTGATTCATTTAGATTTTGGTGTGTGTTTGTCCCCTTTATCTTAATAATGAGTTAAATTTAATCCTCTCTAAACTAATTAAAGATGTGAAAAAAATAAGATCATTTATTAGACTTGATTGACTCTTGGATTTTGTGTTGTGTGTTGAATGCTTGAGATCTTGAGTGTTGTACACTCCACCCTTCATGGGAAACTCGAATTTGACCTTAAGGGAAAATTTTTAAGGGTTTTGGGACAAGTTAAACTTGTCCCACACCTCTTAAATTGATATAACGACCCTACATATGGGTTGGGGGGTAAAAATTAGTCCCCATTAAGTGTTTTAGGAAGAGAAAAAGGTGAAATGTTTAATGCACTTTCTTTCAAATATTTAATTTTTTCCTTTGGGGGTGTGGGCCTAGTTTGTGTGTAAGAGTATCTTATCACTCCTCTCACCCACCAATTTATGGTTCATTAAGGTTGAGGTTTATCTTGTAAGGTGGAGTTGAGGATGAGTGATGTGGCATCCTACATGGAGCCACCTCATCCTCCTCTCTCCCTTTTCTATTTATTGTTGCTCTTTTGCTTGTTTGGGGGTTACTTGATCATTTTGGACTCTTGAATTTTTGGAGAGTTAGAAGATTTTGGGAGTGCTTGTGGATTGTTGGAGCTTTGTGGATGCTTGCTTGGTTTTGAGGAGCTTGGAATTTCACTCTTGGAACAAGCTCTACTATGGAGAGGTAGGAGCTTTACCTTTTCTTAATTATGCTTTTATTTTGTGTTTATATGTTGTGTTGAGTGTTGTTTCTTTTGGAATGCTTTTGGGTATGGGTAGATTGCCTAAGTTTTGAGTAGGAAAAGACTATGGGGATATTTCATGTAGGGAGGCATAATATTTTACTTTCTTGTTTGGAGGGAGTTTGGGTTGGGTGCCCCACCTTGGTTTAGGAATGCTTGTATTCTTACTTGTTTCTTGTTATGAGGGAAGCATAAGAGATTGAGGGAGACATAAGAGTATATGGGAGGTATAAGGGGTACTTGAGGGAGGTGTAAGAGCATTTAGGGGATTTTTAATATGCATTGGAGGCTTTAAGGTGGGAACCTATTCAAATTCAGGGGAATAAGTGGCCTCCCCATAGGTCTTGCTCCTTTGGATTTCATCTAAGCCTTGTTATTTTTGTTTGGTTTTTCTTCTTTCTTATGTTGTTCTTTTATTGTGGTTGGAATGATTATGGAACTATTTTGTTAAGTGTTGTGGAAGCTTGTTGTTGCCATGTGTTGAAATAATCTCCCATTGTGATGTGGTTGGGGTTCGGGGGCCAATGAAGAGGATGGATTCTCCTCTTCATTGGATGTCTTGGTTGGGTGGCGAGCATTGCCTCTCCCCGCATTTTGTTGTGAATTGAACAATATTGAGGAGCTATCTTACTTGGAGTTGTGAAGCTTGGAATGTTGTTAGAGGCATTGAGAACTTTTCCTTGAAAAGAACTTATTGTATTCCCACTTAATTTGTATTATTGTAGTTTCCTTTTCTTACATTGTTGTATTATTTTCCACATTGAGTGGATGACTTTGTAATAATTTTGTGTAGGAGATTTTGTAATCAAATATTTGTACATGTTGAAAAGAGAAATAATTCTTGTGTTGAGTTAGTTGTTAAATTGAAAAAGAAAAGTTACTTTCATCATGAAGTTGTAATATTTTAAATGAGAAAGAAGAAAAAAATAGAATTTATAAGAAGTTTAACTTGTATGCATACTAAATTGAATGGAAAATAAAGTTATTGCAACTATTTTGAATGTATGTACATTGTAGTGAAATGAAAGAGAGAACAAATTTGAAGTATGTTGTTATTTGGAAATGTTGAATTTGTAGTAATAAAAAGTAACAATGTAAAGCAATAGATTTAGATCCTTTTGCTCTTGGAATGGAAAGAAAAATCTAGTTAAACAAATGAAATTATTCTTATAAGTAAATGTTTTTATTAGAGTTGATAATACTTAAAATGAGTAGATTAAATTAAGGAATGAACAAATAGGAATCAAATCTCAAAAGCGGGACTGTAGATGAACAAAAATAAGTTCGAATGTAATTTAACACTTTTTAGTAACTTTTAGTTTTTGGGAACTCTCGGGTTTTAGGTTCTATTTTTCAGAAATAGGACCGCCACCTGTGCAAGCGGTGGTCCTGTAACCTCTGCTCAAAGCTAAGGCGGTGGTCCCAAAGCTGCAGCTCAGTAGGGCGGTGATCCACGATTTCTCACCGGGCATGGCGGCAGTCCTAGGACCGCTGGTCTACTCGGGTGGTAGTTATGTCACTTAAAACAGAATATTTCGGATTCACACTGTGCATAAATTTTTAACTAGTTATATTAATATATAAGATGTAAAATTTATGTATTAACTACAAAGAAACAAATCAATGAGTAAAACCCTTGGATTGTGAAATAAAACCTTCAATGGTGGATTAAAAATATTCTTTTTATTTATAACAATGGGGTAGGGTTAGACTAAAATTTGAAGACCCAAACACAAATGGTTTGGAATAAAACAATATTGGGGAAAGAGATCCCTCCTAATCCTTGAATGAAAATGAAAACAACATTAAACCTACAATCTAAACCTTCTAAGCTTGGTCCTTGTAGAGTCCTCCATGATTTCTCCCCTCTTTCTCCCATGGCCTTCTCCTCTCCAACCTGCATTTTTCACAAAGGAAAATGGACCAAATGAGGAAAATAGAATAAAGGAAGGGTTTAATAAGAATTCTTATCGAAATTTTAGGGCTTGTTTGTAACCCTAGGATCTTGTGGTTGAAATTGATTTGATCCAAGGGTGGAGGATCAAACCTACCTTTGTTAGGTGAAAATGAATTTTATTAATGTTTCCTTTAAAACCTTAGGGGTATGTGTAATTTGGGAATGGGGCCATTTTATTTCCCTAGAGTGTTAAACCTTTGTTAGTCCTTATCAAGATTTAGTTAGTAATAGAAAAGACTCTAAGTTATTAAGATAATGATTTTATATTAATTTTGTAAGAGGTTAACCTTATTAGGAATTAACATTATTAAGGAGAAGAAAACATTTATTTAAATAAATTAATCCTCGGTAGCTTCCTAGCGAATATTTGATTAGTGGACCTTAAAGATGAAATAGAAAATATGTTAGCTATCTAGTAGGCTTGGTTCTTAAACCATAGGGTTAAGTTTAGTGGTTTAAGTTAGTAATTGTACCCTAGGTAATTAACCCCACATAAAATATTTTAACCTTACCCGTAATCTTGGAATAAAAATAAATTATTCGCAATATTCAGGAGTTGTGTCGTGTGTAAGCGTGTTCTAGAACGTTCTTTTCATGGGCGTTACATGTACCATAATAGAGGAATAGGATTCATCCTTCATCCGAATATCTCGGCTATTTGCAAATTCCCACACTTTGGGATAAGCTCCATGTTATGAAATCACACCGAGAGTCCCAACCCATTGAGTTCTAGTCATTCAAGGGTGTTGTGATTCCGCATCAATAGTAACTATAGAATCATCCTAAGCGACACATCATCATGCACAAGTGTATTTTAATCCCTTTTTTAGCTAAATAATTTTCATCAAGATTAAGTATAAAACTAATAATAACAACATATAAATTCTCATTAGAAATAATATAATGTGGAGTGTGGATAACTTAATTACAAGGTCTACAAATAAGAAAATATAGCCCGATCAGAAATAATGTTGATGGTAGAATGAAAAAAAAATAGTAGGAATATACCATTCATGAACTAAAAATTATCTTTAAGTGACATCAGGAATTAAAATATTGCGATATAGAGAGGTAAGTTTAGATATAGTTATCTCATCATAAATAGGATTGGTACTCACATGAGTCATGACTAGCCTAGAAGGAGAAGATCTATCCTTAGCCATTAGGGTTTTAGTTCATCTTAGGAAAAAAATTTATAAGCTACAGAGTTCATCGAAATGATTTAAAAAAACTAAATATTATATCAAAATCTGAATCCAAATTTCTACTATAACGATATACAATGGGATATAAATGCAAAATAATTCATTTTACTTTAACAGATGATTTAGGAGTTGAGTCAGTGATAACAAGGGTTATGAGGCCCATTTCTATTCACACCATATCGGCTATGTAGCTGAAGTGGTGTGTGCGACGAGGTTGCCAAATGTATGTTGTTACAGTTAGTGATAGATCTGAGGATAAGTCTAGTGGACCATCACTTAATGACCATCCCATCCTGAGAGATTTTGCTGATGTTTTTCTATAGGAGCTACTAGGGTTAACTCCCCCACATGAGATATATTTTCACATAGATTTGGTTCTAGGCGCAGATTCTATCTCACAAGCACCTTATCCGATGACTACCCCTAAGCTATGTGAGATCAAGTTACATCTTGAGGGCCTTTTGGAGAAAGGCCTAATGCATCCTAGTGTATCCTCTTGGGGTGCACCGATGATTTTCATGAAGAAGAAGGACAGATCTCTGCGGTTGTGTATTAATTACCATCGGCTAAATAAAGTAACGATCAAGAATCGTTACCATCTTCCACACATTAATGATTTATATGATCAGATCAAGGGGGCATAATTTTCTCCAAGATAGATCTGAAGTCGGGGTATCATCAGTTGAGGATTATGGAGGAAGATATTCATAAGACCACCTTTCCCCGAGATATGGCCACTCAAGTTCACGGTGGTACCTTTTGAGTCCGATGAATGCCCCGAAGTGTTCACGATCTTAATGAATGGGGTATTCAGTACTTTTCTAGATCGGTTCATGCTCATCTTCCTCAATGACATTTCAATTTAGTCACGTACGTGTGAGGAGAATGAGGAGCACCTTTGTGAGGTTCTTCAGTGTCTTCGTGAGCAACATCTTCATGGGAACATGGAGAAGCATGCGTTCTTTCATATAGAGGTGTAGTATTTAGGCCACATCATTTTTGGGGAAGGTATCATAGTCGATCCTTTGAATATTCAAGCTATCATGGATTAGCCAACACCCACTGTGTGGAGGTGCGCAACTTCATGGGATTCATAGGATATTATAGGAGATTTGTTTAGGACTTTTCTCGGATTACGCACCCCATCACTTCCCTTCAGCAGAAAGGGAAGAAGTTTGTTTGGTCTAATAGATATGAGCAGGACTTTAGGAAATTGAGGAAGGAATACCTCATGACAACACCTATTATACTGTGAAAGATCCTCGGGG
Organism: Taxus wallichiana var. yunnanensis; assembly: GCA_018340775.1. Classification (NCBI taxonomy): domain Eukaryota; kingdom Viridiplantae; phylum Streptophyta; class Pinopsida; order Cupressales; family Taxaceae; genus Taxus; species Taxus wallichiana. The sequence continues at coordinate 445,808,418 of CM031241.1, read as the reverse complement.
AAAGTTCTCCATTTGCACGGATGCTTCTTTAGTAGGACTTGGAAGTGTGTTGATGCGAAAGGCGAGATTAGTTACATTTGAGTCTCACAAACTCAAGGATTATGAGCTCAAGTATATAGCTCATGAAATTGAGCTTGTAGCAAGTGTGCATACGTTTGTGCATTGGAGACACTTCCTTCTTGGCTAGATATTTACACTCGGGATTGATCACTTTAGTTATCACCACCTCTTCATGCATCCCAATCTCAACGCTCATCAACGACATTGAATGGAGTTGCTTTGTGAGTATGATATGGAGATGGAGGATGTGAAGGAAGTAGAATGTGGTTGCATATGCCTTTAGTAGACAGATACATGTGGCTATGTCTATGTCGGTGGAGTACAGACTTGCGGAGAAGGATTTTGTAGCACCTTCCTCATGATGACTTCTGCCACTTGCGGAGATCGAGATTGAGTCTCAGAGACCCCTTGAAGGGAGATTTTATGGATTATCATTAGAGGCGAGATGGTATTCTCGGACAAAAGGTCAGATATATGTTCCTAGAGATGGAGGTTTGAGATAGGAAATTTTGACGGAGGCCCACTTTGTACCTTATTCAGCCCATACCGGGTTGAAGAAGATGGACCCCACTTTGAGACAATTATACCATTGGAGAGGACTTCAGAGAGACATGGATCAATTTGTGTCATGTTATTTAGAGTGTCGAGGGTGAAGATAGAGCATCAACATCTTGTTGGCCTCATCTTTCCTTATGCTATACCAGAGTGGAAATGGGACACCATTTCCATGGACTTCATTGTTGGGTTACCGATGTTGAGATACCACCATGACACCATCATGGTCATGGTGGATAAATTGATGAAAGTGGCTCATTTTTATCTAGTAAATACGACCTACATAGCTAGTGCGGTGGCACATTTGTACCTTGATGAGATTGTCGATTACGGGATCTGTGTAAGATCATTTGCGACCACGATCCTTTGTACAATTCCCATTTACTGGACAACCATGCAACATGCTCTTGGGACGAGGATCAATTTAAGGACAACATATCATCCGAGATAAATAAATAGACCGAGTGGGTGAATCAGATCCTTGAGGACATGCTAAGGATGTAGGTTATGGATCACCATTCGAGATGGGAGGAGTATCTATACTTGGTGTTGTTTTCCTATAATAATTGTCTCTATAGTTCGATAGGCATGGCTCCTTGTCGGGTACTATATATGATAGAGTGCATGACACCTCTTAGTTGAGATAGGTTAGAGGACAGGGTTTCTCTTGGGCTAGCCTTATTACAGGACATGGAGCAGCGAGTTGCATTGATCACGTAGAGATTTCGGGAGGCGAGAGGACATGTAGAAGAAGTATGCGAGACCAACATATGTCAGATCATAGTTATGAGGTGGGAATGAAGGTGTTTCTTCATGATAGACCACATAAGATCCCTATCAGAATTCTTGAAAAGGTTTTAAGATTTCTCCTAGTTTTTGGGTCACTTTGTGATCTTGGGCGCGCATCGGTCCTTTAGCCTACCATCTAGCATTCCCACCTAGCTTGACTCATGTCCTTGATGTGTTTCACGTTTCTATTCTTAGAATATATATTTCGATAGTTCTCTGTATTAGATTGGACCGCATTGTACATGCAAGATCGGGGAAGGCGATATTCGATCCCGTCTATTACGAGTATAGGAACATTAGCCTTCAAGGAAAAGAGATTTACCATGGTTGGGTCCGAGTGGGACAGTATGATGACACACTGCTGCTACTTAGGAGATGCTACATTACTATGAGTTAAATTTCCACACCTATTCCGGTAACTTCGGGAGGAATTCTAGTCTAAGGGGAGGGTGATGTAGTTCCCACTTCCCTTCGACACCTTTGTTATTGATTGTGATAATATCGACTACACTTATGAAAATTGTTATAGTTTTTTTTTCTCTCTTGATACTAGATGGTTGTTGATTTCAATTCATATACGATGCATTTGAATTATTAGAGATATGTTATATTTGATGTTGAGATGTTGTGGACATCGTTATATATATATTTGACATGTGATATCTTCGCAACACTACATAGGCCTTGACAATTGAAATAATGTTGTGATCATTTTGACATGGATAAAATGTAGAATAGAGATAAAATGTTAGAAATGGTAGATGATGATTTATTTTATATAGATATCGATGATTTTAGATTTAGATTTCATATTTAATTGGGATATTTTGATACGGCTGCAAGGTGAAGGATGTATATTGTATTTTTGTAGGTACATATATTCACAACAAACATCGGGGGGATTGAAGACCAACCACATTGGAATTCTAGATGAATTCAACAAGGGTCATCATGGGAACATTTAATTGTGTGTGTGTTTAAATTTTGGTTAGGGTGAAATTGTAACCACGGGGGTCATGTGTTGTCCTTTATTTTAGTTTCCCTTTTATTAATGTTAGTATGTGTTTCTTTTAGTGATGTAATTTAATTATTTGATTGATTTAGATTTTGGTGTGTGTTTGCCCCCTTTTTCTTAATAGGTCTAAGTGCCTTAATTAGAGTTAAATTTAATCCTTTCTTAAAATAATTAAATATGTGACAAAAATATGATCATTTATTAGGCTTGATTGAGTCTTGGATTTTGTGTTGTGTGTTGAATGCTTGATATCTTGAGTGATGTACACTTTACCATTCATGGGAAACTCGAATTTGACCTTAAGGGAAAATTTTGAAGGCTTGTGGGACAAGATATATTTTTCCCACACCTCTTAAATTGATATACCAACCCTACATATGGGTTGGGGGATCAAAATTAGACCCCATTAGGTGTTTTTGGAAGAGAAAAAGGTGAAATGTTTATTTCACTTTCTTTCAAATATTTAATTTTGTCATTTGAGGGTGTGGGCTTAGTTTGTGTGTATGAGTATCTTGTCATTCCTCTCACCCACCAATTTATGGTGCATTGGGGTTGAGGTTTGACTTTTTAGGTGGAGTTGAGGATGAGTGATTTGGCATCCTACATGGAGCGACCTCATCCTCCTCTCTCCCTTTTCTATTTATTGATGCTATTTTGCTTGTTTTGGGGTTACTTGATCATTTTGGACTCTTAAATTTTTGGGGAGTTATAAGATTTTGGGAGTGCTTGTGGATTATTGGGATTATGTGGATTATTGCTTTGTTTCGAGGAGCTTGGAGTTTCATTCTTGGAACAAGCTCTACTATAGAGAGGTTAGAGCTTTACCTTTGCTTAAGTATGTTTTTATTTTGTGTTTATAGTGTTGTGTTGAGTGTTGTTTCTTTTGGAATGCTTGGTGGGTATGGGTGGATTTCCAAAGTTATGATTAGGAGAATAGTATGGGGATATTTCATGTAGGGAGGCATAAGAGTTTACTTTCTTGTTTGGAGGAGTTTGGGTTAGGTGCCCCACCTTGGTTTAGGAATTCTTGTATTCTTACTTGTTTCTTGTTATGAGGGAGGCATAAGAGATTGAGGGAGGCATAAGAGTATATGAGAGGTATAAGGGGTACTTGAGGGAGACATAAGATTATGTAGGGGATATTTGATATGCATTGGAGGCTTTAAGGTGGGCACCCATTCCCATTGGGAGACATAAGTGGCCTCCCCATAGGTGTTACTTCTTTGTCTTTCATTTAAGCCTTGTTATTTTTTGTTTGGTTGTTCTTATTGCTTATGTTTTTGTTCTTTCGATTGTGGTTGGAATGATTATGGAACTATTTTGTTAAGTTTTGTGGAATATTTTTATTGCCATGTGTTGAAATCATCTCCCATTGTGATGTGGTTGGGGCTCGGGGGCCAATGAAGAGGATGGGTTCTCATCTTCATTGGATGTCTTGGTTGGGTGGAGAGTGTTACCTCTCTTCCCATTTTTTGTGAATCAAACAATCTCGAGGGTCTATATTGCTTTGAGTTGTGAAGCTTGGAGTGTTGTTGGAGACCTTGAGAACTTTTCCTTGTGAATAACTTATTGTATTCCCACTTAAATTTTATTATTGTAGTTTATTTTTCTTACATTCTTGTATTATATTCCACCTTGAGTGGATGAATTTGTAATAATATTGTGTAGGAGAGATTGTAATCAAATATTTGTATGTTGAAAAGAGAAAGAAGACTTGTGTTGAGCTAGTTGTGAAATGGAAAAATAAAAATTACTTTCATCATGAAGTTGTAATATTGTAAATGAGAAAGAAGAAAAAATAGAAGTTATAAGAAGTTTAAGTTGTATGCATAATAAAATTGAATGGAAAATAAATTTATCACAGCTATTTTGAGTGTATGTTCATTTTAGTGAAATGAAAGAGAGAACAAATTTGAAGTATGTTGTTATTTGGAAATGTTGAATTTGTAGCGGTGGTCCCTGTAATCTCCGCTCGAGCTAAGGTGGCATTCCCAAAACTGCCACTCAGGAGGACGGCAATCCATAGTTTTTCACCTAGGCACGGAAGCAGTCCAAGGACTGCCGGTCTTCTCTAGGTAGCATTTATGTCACTTGCGACAGAATATTCTAGATTCACACCTGTGCGTAAATTTTTAACTAGTTACACTATTTTATAAGATGTAAAATTTCTATATTAACTACCAGCAAACAAATCAATGAGTAAAAACCTTGGATTGGGAAATAAAACCTTCAATGACGGATTAAAACTATTCTTTTTCATTTATAACAATGGGGTAGGGTTAGCCTAAAATTTGAAAACCCAAATACAAATGTTTGGAATAAAAAATATTGGGGAAAGAGATTGTAACATCCTTATTTTAGTACATTAGAACAAGAATTTTTTTTTTTTGAAAAGTGTTTATTAGTTCTAAATACATAAGTTAGAACTCACAGATCATAACAATCATTCTTATAATAGATAACCATATGCACATTTGTAATGACTTGGTGTACGATCAATCGATTCATTCCATGACTCGGTGAACTACCGATCTATTCATGTGTATAATAGAGTTGGTGTTTTCATCTGAACACTTCACTCTTGCGGTTCTCTTCCCTAATATGGGATTTAATAATGATCTATCCAAGGAACCTATCTAAATAATTGTTACCATCATTCATCGACATCACATCCCTTAGACTAGGTGACATAGGACAACGCAATCAGCAATTGCGATACTTTGGAAAAAGATTTGAAACATACTATTCATGTCTCATTTTCCTTCACGGCATACTTGTCAATCTGGAATACGTCCATCACCCCACTCCGATGTTATATAGAACGTCTTATACCGACTCACGTCAGTGTCCCCTATCCCAAGTTTTCACTTAGGATGGGTTAATCTCATAACACACGTTATAAGGATGCTCTTGAAGACTAGGGGTAAGCTGACATACTGGGTCACCCATTAACCCCGAGTCTCAAAGGGCTGCCTCATAACATGTCTATGGTCCTAACCAGTCCCAAAGGAAAATCTTGTTCGAGTTTCAGGTGTAAATCTTAACGATCAATGCAAAAGGGTGTTGCCATATGTCACCTACATTGTTGTATCCTCGAGAAGATCCTAATCTTCTCGAAGGTACAACCCTACAGTTGACATGTGTCAACATCCTACAATACTACCTCGGAAAGATTTACATAACTTCAAGAAGTTACTTAAGTTGAGTTCAATTAGAATTAAAGGCCCTCCTAACTGGGTAGTCTTTCCCAACCCATGGGTTCCACACCCTTGAGTTGCCTTACGTAATTAAGTTCAATTTCATAGAGAGAAGTTTAATAAGATTTGAGACCTCGTCAAGGTGTCCATCGGTTCCTAATAATCTTATTTCCTCATAATAGGGCAATAGCCCTAAGTTCTCTCATAAGGAAGCTAACTAAACCCGTAAGGGTTAAACTAAACCCGTAAGACTGAATATATTAGAATTAATGCTAATAAGTCATGGTGAATTTAATCCATCCATTACATTGCTTTGACTTAGAATATTATTAGGGAGTAGTAGAATATTCATCCAGTTATAGCTGCTTATTATGGCATAGTTTAACCCCAACTTCCCTAAAAATGCGGTGAACTAATTTCCAAATTAGCCTTATTCATAATATATAAGAATTAATAGCAAACATGAAGTATTCAGTCACATAATTTTTACAAGGCTTACTTAGGGAATCCATCTAGATCCCATGGCATATAATAATAAGAATGCACTCTCATTCATTCAGACGTGAGAAGATCAATTCAACAAATAAGAACACAGCCATGTAAGTAACATTTCTCCATTTCATTTAATCTCAACCTATACAATTACAACTTATGCACTACGGCATATTTTAATACAATAAACATCAACAAAAGAGTAACTTTCTTCTTATAGTACAATTAGAGAGATCCTGTCGTAATTCATCATAAAAATCAGATTAAACAATCTGAGCATCATATCAGATCTGTATGCCTTTACCACTTATGATGACCATCTGCAAAAATTGCTAGCACGGGTCAGTTCAGTGAAATGAGCATGATAAGCTCTAATTCTTAAAACAACTGCATTCCACCAATTGTTTCCATTAAACAACCTGTTTAAATGAAATCATTTCATCAAATCTATAAACATGAATCACACTAATTATCCTTCCACCATACATGAATTTATAACATAACTCATATTATAGGTACCATATCAACTTAAATCTTTTCGGATGATTCATCTTATATTAGATAATAAGAAGAAACAAAATGAATCTAAAATGTCGGCCATCCGAAAACCAAGGGCAATAATAATCCTAATAAAATTACTCCATCCAAGAATGAATTCTTACCAATGCGTGTAACCAACAGATGTGAATTTAACAATTCAAGAAAAGATAGATTATAGCCTCAAGCAAGTTCAACTGATGGATTTCCTTTATACTCATTGCATTATTTCATTGACATTGATAAGTATACAAAATTCTACCACAATACTACTTTTATACAAGTAGATAACTTAATTACTCAAACAGGGTAATAATATAACTATAGATAAGGAAAGGAGACTTCGGTCAAGATTCAGCACTTACCACTCTCTCCCGTAAATTTAATAGTCTATTCATCTTATACTCATACAAGTAGAGTTCTTATAGAGATTTAAAAGAAGGTAGCACTCATAATTTACAGAAAGGGAGAGATTACCTTCGTATTCCAAAAATCCTATAACAACTTATCCTTTTCAACTAAGAGAAAGAAACAGAGGAAATCAGATCTCCATTCCAAACAAGTTCAGGACTGTACCAGCTTTCCAGGAGTAATGCATATACAATCAAACTAGAATTCAATTAGGGAAGAAGAGTAGGCAAGAAAACCAATTCCCAAGTTTACCATTAACTCCAATCAAGTAGAACCGCTTAAAAATTTGCCCATAGATCCCTAGGGTATTGCAATTACACAATAAACAAGAGCCACATATTGTTACAAAATGATATACATATACGTAGAAATATCGGACCACAATCCTGATCCAAATAAATAGTCTACCCTTCACCCAGAACTCGAATCATTTTGAATAAGAGTTAGGGTAAGCTATTATAATTACTTACCAATAGATTAAACTAATTAATTCCAGCCATTATCTTGGATAGTTTGTTGTTATGTTCAAAGATACCAAATCAAGTGTTAATAGATGAATTCTTATGATAGATTTCAAGGACACTTGAGGTAACATCAAACTTGAGTCCATTCCTATCCTTATATAAAACCTAATTTGCATTTGTGCAGATCTAAGATCACCCAAAAATTGTTAGGGAACAGATTTCATCAAAGTAAGTTTTCTCTTGGTCATGACCGTGTTCCAATTATCCAAGTAAAAATCGTAAAGAAAATAGTGGCTACTCCAAATATTTCAATACATACAGAACCTATAATCATTGAAACATCTAGACCCTTTTCAAACAAAGGTACAGACTTAGTTTTCAAACACATTTCCTACTCATACGACTGATCTAGTCGAGCTTTATAGAAGGAACTAACAGTTTCACCACAATCCAACTTTATATTCACCTGAAGCTGTCAAGTAATAGTAGAGCTCATACAACTAAGCAACAATCAAATAAACCAACCAAATTTGACACAACAGTTCATTCCGTGGTATTTTTCAAACATGAAATCATCAAGCACGACGTCTATCATGGTACCAGTTTGGAAACTCAATACCTCAGTCAGACAAAGAGACATAAAACACGTCTACAGAAGTCGATATCCATCTAGTATTCACAGCAAGGAGAGAAGATAAAAGAAGTAGATTTCATAAGGGTCTACTTATAACCAGAGATTCCCAAATCATCAAGAAAAAGAGAAACCCAATACATTGCTACCAGCCAAACCAACTGTACCAAAAATCATCTAAATAGAGTTGTTCTAATGAAAGCATTTAAAGGAAAGCAAGATTTTTAAAAGTTAGGGCCTATCATGCCTGATAGTGTCACTAAAATTTGAACAAGACCTCGAATGTGCTCACACCTTCTCTTCTTCTTCCACGAAAGATTAAACAACAAAATATTGTTACCTCCATGCCTTATATATTTCCCTCGGAGAGAAGGAAGATAGATATTATTAAAGTTGCCATGCAACACAGAGTAGATGGCTGGTTTGAAGAACCAGTGCTCAAGGAGAGTGAAAAATGGAATGCATGGAAAACAAAACAACCAAACAATATTGCACTTATATGCCTTCCCAAGCAATCCGCACTTAGGAACCAAAGTTCATTAATTAAATTTACTTCCATCCTCCCTGTTTTCCATTGGCCTTGTTGCCAAACTTGGTGATCGTCATAAGAAAACAAACAAACATTCCCATCCTTGGAATCGCCACGTCAAAGTTATACTAGCAGATTTTTATCCTCCGCCAAACTTGACAGCATTCCAAGTCCTTCAACCTTATCCCCCTCTTAAATGCCATGGAAACCACCGCCCATGACTCGCGACCCTTCTTAGGTCCCCCTCCCTTCTTAGCATTAGTTAAGATAGGTTAGTGACTTAGGTTAAATCATAGGATAAGACATTAGTCTCACTTCCATAGCACTAGGTGTAGTTATCCCTTGAGTATTAAGCTCATAGTTTAGGGCTAGGTTAGATTAGCAATTATTTTAACCAATAGGTTATAGTTTAGGTTAAGACTATTAACCTTAATGAATCTAGTCTAGGTCCCCAAAATAGGACCAATCAGTGTTAGAGTCCATACTGGATAAAACATTCCTGTAAAGGATTCTATTTGGCATCAATAAATTAAGCTTTCGGTATAAAACATAAACATCTTACTTGGCTTAAGGTCCAGGCCTTTCTGATGTTACGATATACGGAACCAAATTCCATTTATCATTATCGGCTGAGTTAAACTGCGGGATTGATCATTCAAAACTCAATCGAGACCTTGTAACTTTCGTAAGGTCAATAAATTTTTTTAATCTGAATAAACTTAAAATATTCCTTGGATCAATGTAACTGATCCAAGGTGAGTCATAAAGGTGGATAAATCCATAATTCATCCAGAAATCGGGTTGAACTCAAGTGCAAGAATGAAAGAAGCGAAAGCATCCAATCATATTACAGTTGATAAAAGATCTTCAAGAGCAGAGAGGATACAATCCATATCAAGCATGACTTCCCAAAACCAAAGGAACATGTCCTTATACAGAAGAAATCATTTATCAATACTTGAATGCTCTAGAGAAAGTAACAACAGTTCGGGGTGTTACATGCTTCCCTCCTAAAAGATTCATCGTCCCGATGATTACATCCTTTGATTTACCTTCAGGTCAATCAATTCATTGGTTCACAAAACAAATTACTATTTTCAACTCGAATAATTCCAGAAGTCAATATCATGGTACAATTTATTCAACCTGATAATGTTTGCCCCCTAAGTTGGCTTACATAAAGACATGAAAAAGGTAAATTCATAAAAATTTTTTTTCAGTCAACAGATTCCATTACATTCAAAAGAAAGGAAAAGCAATTTTCATCTCTTCGATTTTCCCAAGTTGTACTTTCTTCATTAAGTGGTCCCACTAGGCGTTACATTGTTGTATTTCACGATTTCTCAAATGCAATTGGTGAGTTTCCAACACTCGTGTGGGTTTAACCACGATTATTCCTAGGCCACTGGACTGCGTAAGGAATTCCAATTTAAAACATGTGACAAGTTTGAAATGTATTTATTAAGCAAATAAATATGGAAAACATCATGCATGGGAGACAAAGTAGGTGGTAATGCTAATCGATAAGCTACAAGATTGATTATTTCAACAATTTCGAAAGGTCCCACATAACGAGGTGACAACTTGGTAGCCTTGCCAAAAGTTATAGAACTCTTTCTGGGTTTAACACGAAGAAAAACCTTTTCACCAAGTTCAAATTTTTGGTCAACCCGCTTTAGGTCAGCATAGCTCTTCTACCTATCTGCTGCTTCCTTCAATCGTTCACGAATCATTTTAACTTGCTGTTCCATTTCAGTGAGGATTTCTGGTCCAATTACCACTCTATCCTCAATACTATCCCAACTAACAGGGGTTATGCACTTTCTTCCATAAAGTGCCTCAAAAGGTGCCATTTTAAGAGAAGAGTGATATGTGTTGTTGTATGCAAACTCAACTAATGGGAGATACTCTTCCCATTTATACTGTTGATCCATGCAATACATTCGTAACATATCTTCCAACACCTGATTTACTCTCTCGGTTTTCCATCCGTTTCTGGATGATATGCAGAACTGAAGTTTAGTTTAGTTCCAAGAGCTATATTAAGCATTTGCCAAAATCTTGATGTCATTCTAGGATCCTGTTAGATATAATCAATTCTGGTACTCCATGTAACCTAAAAATTTTGTGCACAAATCTTTTAGCTAACACTGGAGAATCATCCTTTACATTTCTAGTGATGAAATGAGCTACCTTTGTTAGTTTTTCTACAACTACCAAGATAAAATCATGTTTATTTCTCGACATAGGTAGCCCTTGTACAAAGTCCATGCTTATTACTTTCCATCTATCTTTGTGGTATGCTATAGGGATATAATAAACCAGCGGGGTGCATGTGTTACTTGCCTTAACCCGCTGACACTCTAAACAATGAGTCACAAAATTAATAACATCCTTTTTCATTCCTTTCCAGAAGTATTGTTGTTTTAGATCAGCAAGCATTTTAGTAATACCCGGGTGTCCAGAAAAGGGCGAATTATGAAATTCAACTAAAAATTTCTTTCTCAAATCATTTAACAAAGGTACGTATACTCTGTTTTCATAATGTAAGATTCCTTCATTATCAAAATGAAAACCTTTATACCTTTCATCTTTTGGTTTTGTAGCAAGTGCTGCTTTTACTTGCTGAAAATATATATTAGATTCTAAGGCACTTTTCACCTCATCTTTATACTGAGTTCTTAATGTTATAAGAGTAGAAATGTACTTCCTACGACTTAGAGCATCTTCTACTCTATTCTCTTTTCCTTTGATGTAACTGATATCAAAATCATATTGAGACAAAAACTCTAACCACCTTCGTTGTCTTGCATTTAGATTAGGCTGAGTGAAAATATATTTCAGCCCTAAATGATCAGTTTTCAACTCAAAAGGTTTCCCAAGTAAATAGTGTCTCCAAACTTGAAGTGCATGAACAATTGCAGCAAGCTCTAAATCATGAGGGGCATAATTCAGCTCATGTAACTTAAGTTTTCTACTTTCATATGCTATGACATGATCATTTTGTAACAAAACACCTCCAAGGCCTTCCCTAGAAGCATCCGTTACAACAGTAAAGTTCCCATTAGGGTCCGGTATAGCTAATATAGGTGCTGAAGTCAACTGGATTTTCAAACTTTTAAAAGCAGTTTCACACTTATCATTCCAAATAAATTTCTTATCCTTCTTCTGCAATGAAGTTATCGATGCAGCCACTTTAGAAAAATCCTTAACAATTTCTCTATAATAACCAACAAGGCCCATGAAGCTTCTTACTTCATGTACATTCTTTGGTGTAGGCCACTCGGTTATTGCCACTATTTTTGAAGGATCTACTGCAATTCCTTCTTTACTAATGACATGACCCAAATAGTGAACTTCAGTATCAAAGAAAGAACATTTGGATAACTTACCATATAACTTTATTTTTCTCAAAATTTCCAAAACTACCTTCAAATGCTCATTATGTTCCTCAACACTTTTAGAATATATGAGAATATCGTCTAAGAATACAAGCAAAAACTTGTCCAAATATTCTTGAAAGATATTATTCATTAAGTTCATAAAAGCTGCAGGTGCATTAGTTAATCTAAAGGGTAGAACCGTGAATTCATAATGTCCGTACCTAGTTCGGAAAGCTATTTTATGAATATATTCTTCTTTAATTCTTAATTGATGATAACCAGATTGAAGATCTATCTTGGAATAAACCACTGCTCCATGCATCTGATCAAATAGATCGTCAATTCTTGGAAGTGGGTATCTATTCTTGATTTTTGCTTTGTTTAACATCCGATAATCAATACACAGTCTAAGTGTTCCATCTTTCTTCTTCACAAATATTACTAGTGCTCCCCAAGGTGAAACACTTGGTCTAATCAAACCCTTAGACAAAATTTCTTGCAATTGTGCCTTAAGCTCGACTAACTCTGTAGTAGTCATCCGATAAGGTGCTTTAGAAATAGGTTCCGTCCCTAGTTTGATTTCAATGGTGAAGTCAAATTCCCTTTTGGGTGGTAAACCTGGTAATTCCTCCAGAAATACATCCTTGAAACTTTGTAACAGTGGGTATCGTTTCATGGAATCACCGTCTTCTTCTGCAGATTCAGATATCTTTACTGCATACAAGGTACATCCTTTATTTTTAGCATTTTTAAGTTGAATAGCTGAAAGTTTCCTAACTGAAATTTCCCGTTCAACACCTTGAATCTCTGTTGTTTTCAGCCGATCATCTAAACATCTTATATTCTTTTCAAAGCAGTCTATTTTTGCTTTATGGTCAGCTAACAAATTGACACGATGACAATATCATAGGATCCCAAAGGTGCAACATAGAGGTCAACACGTGGAAAAGTTAGGTAAGTCAAGGACTGCCCCAAAAAGACACATACTCACTGTATGAACAGAGTTATTACCATACTGTACAGTCCAAGATTTATCCATTTTTCTAGCTTTTCTTTTAAGTTTAGAAGTGAGTTTACTAGAAATAAAACATTGGTAGCTCTGTATAAAAAGAATAGTGTGGTATGCCAAATAACTTACCTAGAATTTCTATAGGTGTCACTTGCTTTTCAGCCTTGCTTGTCATCTGCTACTACAACATGTATCTTATGCTATGCGATTGCGATCATCCTTCTTCAAAGGGCACCGATTTGTGTAGTGATCTTTGCCACAATTATAGTAGCCTCCTATAGGTCCCTTTTTAGGCTCAAAATTATCACATTGTCCTCCATAGGGCTTACGCCCATTGTTATAATTCTTGGCAAAACTATCCCTCACATTTCAGCGGGATTATTCTTTGTCATTTTCTTATTATTATCCACTAGAAACTTACTGTTTCCAAACTTTTTCCATGGCCCCTTCTTGAGTGCAAGAGAATTTGAATAAGGGTTTGTAATCTTCTTCCGCACTTCCTCTTTATGAGTAGAAATAGCCTTTAATTTATGTTCTTGCCTTATGGATTTTTCAACAACCCCTTCCATAGTGGTTGGGCTGTGAACATCAACCTCTCCTCTTGTCATGGGATTTAGTCCCATGATGAATTTTGTATTCTCGAACTTTTTCGTCGGTTCGATCTTTATGATGTACGTACTTGAGGAGTTTCGTAAACCACTCCCAGTATTCGATTCTGATTAGCTTTCCTTGAACTAAGTTCTGGAATTCTGTCATTTTCTCGATCATAGAAAAGTTGTGGTAGCTAACATTGCCTAAAATAGCCCTTAAATTGATCCCAAGTGATGTTGGTCTCATCAATATTTAGCTCACTTTACGGCTATCCCACCATGAAGATGCTTCATGGGAAAGTGGATAGGCTCCCAAATAGCTTTGGTTTCCTTCGAGAAGTTTCTTATTGCAAAGTACTTCTCCATTTTGCTTGAGCCGAGTTCTCGGCTCCATCTCTGATGTAGTGCCATCAAATTTAGGTGGACTTATCCTTTTTATATCATTAGTGAGTTCCACCGCCAACTTTGGCCTTTTGTTTTTACGGTTGGATAGGTACATTTCCATTGTTATTACCAACACCCATTTTGGGGTTGTCCTCGGGAGGTAGCTGATTGTTGTTACCAGCGTCATCATCCTCCTCATTTCCCATTACTTGTTGTTCAAGTACATCAAACGATCTCTTGTGTCCAATAGGGCAGCAAGGATCTTATCAAATTTTGGGTTGTTTCCGCCCCTTCCTCTAGTGGAGCATTATTTGAAACGTTCCCCCTTGTTCTAACCATTTTCTGTTACAAGAAAATTCATGTTTTTATCAGATTATGGACACAATAGGTCCAAGAGCTGCAACCTTCGGCTCTGATACCAAGATGTAACATCCTCATTTTAGTACATTAGAACAAGATTTTTTTTTTTTTTTGAAAAGTGTTTCCTAGTTCTAAATACATAATTTAGAACTCACAGATCATAACAATCATTCTTATAACAGATAACCATATGCAATCCTGTAATGACTCGGTGTACCACCGATCTATTCATTCCATGACTCGGTGAACTACCCATCTATTCATGTGTATAATAGAGTCGGCATTTTCATTTGAACACTTCACTCTTACGGTTCTCTTCCCTAATCTAGGATTTCAGAATGCTGTGTCCAAGGAACCTATCTGAATAATTGTTACCATCATTCATCGGCATCACGTCCCTTAGACTAGGTGACATAGGACAATGCAATCAGCTTGCGATACTTTGGCCAAAGATTTGAAACATAATGTTCATGTTTCATATTCCTTGACAGCATACTCATCAATCTGGAATACGTCCATCACCCCACTCCGATGTGACATAGAACGCCTTATACCGACTTCTCTCAGTCTCCCTTATCCCAAGTTTTCACTTAGGAATGGGTTAATATCATAACACACGTTATAAGGATGCTCTTGAAGACTAGGGGTAAGCTGACATACTGGGTCACCCACTGTTAACCCCATGTGTCAAGGTACCAAGAGTTTCAAAGGGCTGCCTCATAACATGTCTATGGTCCTAAACGAGTCCCAAAGGAAAATCTTTGTTCGTGATTGGTGTAAATCTTAACGATCAATGCAAAAGGGTGTTGCCATATGTCACTGCATTGTCGTATCCTCGAGAAGATCCTAATTTTCTCAAAGGTACAACCTCGCAATTGACATGTGTCAACATCCTACAATCTTGCCTCGAAATATTTACATAACTTCAAGAAGTTACTTAAGTTGAGTTGAATTAGAATTAAAGACCCTCCTAACTGGGTAGTCTTTCCTAACCCTGGGTTCCACACCCTTGAGTTGCCTTATGTAATTAAGTTCAATTTCACGAGAGAGAAGTTTAATAAGATTTGAGACCTCATCAAGGTGTCCATTGGTTCCTAATAATCTTATTTCCTCATAATAGGGCAATAGCCCTAAGTTCTCTCATAAGGAAGCTAACTAAACCCGTAAGGGTTCATATCAACCCTGAAGACTGAATATATCAGAATTAATGCTAATAATTCTTGGTGAATTTAATCCATCCATTACATTTCTTTGACTTAGAACATTATTAGGGAGTAGTAGAATACTCATCCGATTATAGCTACTTATTAGGGCATAGTTCAACCCTGACTTCCTAAAAATGCAGTGAACTAATTTCCAAATTAGCCTTATTCATAATATAAAGAATTACTAGCAAACATGAAGTATTCAGTCACATAATTTTTACAAGGCTTACTTAGGGAATCCATTTAGATCCCATGGCGTATAATAATAAAAATGCACTCTCATTCATTCGGACGCAAAAAGATCAACTCAACAATTAAGAACACTGACCATGTAAGAAACATTTCTCCACTTCATTTAATCTCAACCTATACAATTACAACTTATGCACTATAGCATATTTTAATACAATAAACATCAATAGAAGAGAAACTTTCTTCCTATAGTACAATTAGAGAGATCCTATCATAATTCATCATAAAAATCAGATTAAACATTGAGCATCATATCGGATCTGTGTTCCTTTACCACTTACAATGACCATCGCAAAAAAATGCTATGCAGTGCATTCGGTGAACTGAGCATGATAAGCTCTAATTCTTAAAACAATGCATTCCACCAATTGCTTCCATTAAACAAACTATTTAAATGAAATCATTTCATCAAATCTATAAGCATGAATCATGCTAATTATCCTTCTACCATACATGACTTTATAACATAACTCATATTATAGCTACCATATCAAATTAAATCTTTTCGGATGATTCATCTTATATTAGATAATAAGAAGAAACAAAATGAATCTAAAATGTTCGGCCATCCGAAAACCAAGGGTATAACAATCCTAATAAAATTACTCCATTCAAGAATGAATTCTTACCAGTACGTGTAACCAACGGATGTGCATTTAAACAATTCAAGCAAAGATAGATTATAGCCTCAAGCAAGTTCAACTGATGGATTTCCTTTATACTCATTGCATTATTTCATTGACATTGATAAGTATACAAACTTTTACCACAACACTACTTTTATACAAGTAGATAACTTAATTACTCAAATAGGGTAATAATATAGCTAAAGATAAGGAAAGGAGACTTTGGTCAAGATTCAACACTTACCACTCTCTCCCGTAAATTTAACAATCTATTCATCTTATACTCATATAGTAGAGTTCTTATAGAGATTCAAAAGAAGGGAGCACTCATAATTTCCAGAAAGGGAGAGATTACGTTCGTATTCCAAAAATCCTATAACAACTTCTCCTTTGCAACTAAGAGAAAGAAACAGAGGAAATCAGATCTCCATTCCAAACAAGTTCAGGACTGTACGAACTTTCCAGGAGTAATGCATATACAATCAAACTAGAATTCAATTAGGGAAGAAGAGTAGGTAAGAAAACCAACGCCCAAGTTTACCATTAACTCCAATCAAGTAGAACCGCTTAAAAAGTTTCCCATAGATACCTAGAGTCTTTCAATTACACAATAAACAAGAGCCATAGATTGTTACTGAAACAATATACATATACGTAAAAATATCGGACCACAATCCTGATCCAAATAATCGATCTACCCTTCACCGAACTCGAATCATTTTGAATAAGAGTTAGGGTAATCTTTATTATCATTACTTACCAATAGATTAAACTAATTAATTCCAGCCATTATACTAGATAGTTTGTTTTTATGTTCAAAGATACCAAATCAAATAGCACATCAAGTGTTAATAGATGAATTCTTATGATAGATTTCAAGGAAACTTGGGTAAAATCAAACGCATCCATTCCTATCCTAATATAAAACCTAATTTCCATTCTTGCATATCTAAGATCACCCAAAATTGTTAGGGAACAAAGTTCATCAAAGTAATTTTTCTCTTGGTCACTGTTGTGTTCCAATTATCCAAGTAAAAATCATAAAGAAAACAATAGCTACTCCAAATATTTCAATACTTACAAAACCTATAATCATAGAAACATCCAGGACCCTTTTCAAACAAAGGTTCAAACTTAGTGTTCAAACACATTTCCTACTCATACGATTAATCTAGTCGAGCTTTATAGGAGGAACTAATAGTTTCACCCCAATCCAACTTTATATTCACTGAAATTTGTCAAGTAATAGTTGAGCTCATACAACTAAGCGCAATAAAATAACCAACCAAATTTGACACAACAGTTCATTCCGTGGTATTTTTCAAACATGAAATCATCAAGCACGACGTCTATCATGGTACCAGTTTGGAAACTCAATACCTCAGTCAAACAAAGAGACATAAAACACGTCTACAGAAGTCGATATCCATCTAGTATTCACAGCAAGGAGAGAAGATAAAATAAGTAGATTTCATAAGGGTCTACTTATAACCAGGGATTCCCAAATCAACAAGAAAAATAGAAACCCAATACATTGCTACTAGCCAAACCAATTGTACCAAAAATCATACGACAGAGTTTTTCTATTGAAATCATTTAAAGGAAAGAAAGATTTTTAAAAGTTACGGCCTATCATTCCTGATAGTGTCGCTAAAATTCAAAGAAGAGCTTTGAATGTGCTCGCACCTTCTCTTCTTCTTCCACGAAAGATTAAACAACAAAATATTGTTACCTCCATGCCTTATATATTTCCCTCGACAGAGAAGGAAGCTAGAAACTCTCAAAGTTGCCATGCAACATAGAGTAGACGGATGGTTCGAAGAACCAGTGCTCAAGCAGAGTGAAAAATGGAATGCATGGAAAACAAAACAACCAAACAATATTCCACTTGCATGCCTTCCCAAGCAATCCGCGCTCGGGAACCAAAGTTCATTAATTGCATTTACTTCCATCCTCCCGCCTATTTTCCATTTCCACCATTGCCAAAGTTGGTGATCGCCACAAGAAAAAAACAAACATTCCCATCCTTGGAGATACGCCACGTCGGAGTTATAATAGTAGTTTTTATCCTCCGCCAAACCTGACAAAGACATTCCAAGTCCTTCAACCTTATCCCCCTCCTAAATTCCATGGATACCACCTTGATGACTCGTGACCCTTCTTAGGTCCCCCTCCCTTCTTAGCACTAGTTAAGATAGGTTAGTGACTTAGGTTAAATCATAGGATAAGACATTAGTCTCACTTCCATAGCGCTAGGTGTAGTTAACCCTTGAGTATTAAGCTCATAGTTTAGGGCTAGGTTAGATTAGCAATTATTTTAACCAATAGGTTATAGTTTAGGTTAAGACTATTAACCTTAACGAATCTAGTCTAGGTCCCCAAAATAGGACCAATCAGTGTTAGAGTCCATACTGGATAAAACATTCCTGTAAAGGATTCTATTTGGCATCAATAAATTAAGATTTCAATATAAAACATAAACATCTTACTTGGCTTAAGGTCCAGGCCTTTCTTGATGTTACGATATCTGGAACCAAATTCCATTTATCATGATCAACCTGAGTTAAACTCTGAGATTGATCATTCAAAACTCAATCGGATACATTGTAACTTTCGTAAGGTCAATAAAATTTGTTCATCCTGAATAAACTTAAAACATTGCTTGGATCAATGTAACTGATCTAAGGCTGAGTCATAAAGGTGGATAAATCCATATTTCATCCAGAAATCAAGTTGAACTCAAGTCTAAGAATGAAAGAAGCGAAAGCGTCCAATCATATTATGGTTGATAAAAGATCTTCAAGAGTAGAGAGGATACAATCCATATCAAGCATGACTTACCAAAACCAAAGGAACATGTCCTTATATAGAATAAATCATTTATCAATACTTGAATGCTCTGGATAAAGTAACAACGATTCAGGTGTTACAGAGATCCCTCCCAATCCTTGAATGAAAATGAAAACAACATTAAACATTCAATCTAAACCTTCTAAGCTTGGTCCTTATAGAGTCCTCCATGATTTCTCCCTCTTTCTCCCATGGCCTTCTCTTCTCTTCTCACAAAGGAAAATAGACCAAATGAGGATAAAATAATAAAGGAAGAGTTAAACAAGAATGCTTATGGAAATTTTTGGGCTTGTTTGTAACCCTAGGATTTTGTGGTTGAAATTGATTTTAGCCAAGGGTGCAAGATCAACCTTAAGTTTATTATGTGAAAATTAATTTTATTAATGTTGCCTTTAAAACCTTAGGGGTATGTATAATTTGGGAATGGGGCCATTTTAGTGCCCTATAGTGTTAAACCTTTATTAGTCCTTATCAAGCTTTAGTTAGTAATAGAAAAGACTCTAAGTTATTAAGATAATGATTTTATATTAATTGTGTAAGAGGTTAACCTTATTAGGAATTAACATTATTAAGGAGAAGAAAACATTTAATTAAGTAAATTAATCCTTGGTACCTTCCTAGTGAATATTTGATTAATGCGCCTTAAAGATGAATTAGAAAATACGTTAGCCTTCTAGTAGACCTAGATCTTAAACCATAGGGTTGAGTTTAGTGGTTTAAGTTAGTCATTGTACCCTAGGGAATTAACCCCATGTAAAATCTTTTACCCTTAACCTTAATCTTGTAATAAAAAAATTACTCGCAATTTTTGAGAGTTGTGTTAGGTGTTAGCATTTTCTTAGAACGTCATTTTTGTGGGCGTTACATGTACTGAATAGAGGAATAGGAGTTGGCCTTCATCCGGATATCTCTCCCAATTCACAAAGTCCCACACTCTCGGGAGAAGCTCCATATTATGCAATCACACCGAGAGTCTTAACCCTTCGAGTTTCATACATTCAGGGGTGTTGTGATTCCACATCAACATTAACTACAAAATCATCCTAATTGACATCAACATGCACAAGTGTTTTTAATCCCTTTTATAGCTAAATGATTTTCATCAAGATTAAGTATAAAACTAATAATAACATAAAATAAATTATCATTACAAATAATATAATGTGGAGTGTGGCTAACTTAATTACAAGGTCTACAAATAGGAAAATCTTGCTTGATCGAAATAATGTTGATGGTAGAATGATAAAAACTAGTAAGAATATCCCATTCATGAACTAAAAGTTGTCTTTAAGTGACATCGGGAAGAGCAATGTTGTGATATAGAGTGGTAAGTTTAGATATAGTTGTCTCGTCATTAATAGGATTGATACTCACATGAGCCATGGCTAGCCTAGAAGGAGAAGATCTATCCTTAGCCATTAGGGTTTTAGTTCATCCTAGGGAAAATAGTTCTAAGCTACGAGTTCATCAAAATGATTAAATAAAATGTAAATATTATATCAAAATTTGAATCCAAATTTCTCTGTAACTGATATACACCGGGATATAAATGCTAAATAATTTATTTTATTTTAACTATGAAAGGAAATGAGAGGAGTAAAGTACTTATCTAAATTTCACTTACCCTAAAGTGAGTCTAAACTGTAAAATGTGATGAAAGAGGAACATAGGCCCTCACAACGAACCACAAAAAAAGGCACCAAAGATGGAAATTGATGGAATATGGCACCTCGAGGGCAAAAGGGGCCCTGTGGGCACCCTAGACCTATTTCAAATTGTTTTGGTCTCCATAGAAGCTAGGGACCTAATTCGACACTATCACTAGAATTTCATACCTTGTCACCTCTGGTCATTATGAAGTTAAAAATGATCACTAGAGTCACTTTGAAAACCTACAATGAAATAATAACATGTAAAACCCTCACATAAACATAAAATCCTAAAATAGAAAGATGTAAAATTTGAGGTCGGACTATCTCGAGCTATCACAATGGTGATATTATGACCGAGGGTTACACTACATCTTAGACTGAATGTAATTGTACGTTCTTGTGTGTGCAATAGTGCTCGTAGTTCCCCTCACGCCAATGATGCCATGATAGTGGGTGGTTTTTAGATAAAACACAAATTTGTGGATGGAATATAATGAACTCCAATTTTATATGATGTGTATGTAGAATAATGCGCCTAAATGCAACCCCTTGAGATATATATAGCTAGCCCTTGATAAAAAAAATTTCACTTATGATGGTATGTATGTTGAATTTATATAGGGATCTCTTTCCTAAATTTCAACACTAATGACCGACATACCTACTAGCACCTCGGGATATGAGAGGGAAAACATGAAAGGCCAACCTCAAATGTAAAAAATAAGATCAAACATAAAGACAAAACATGCACCACTGGATGGACATGAGCATTTGACGCTAGCGTCAATAATGGGTGCTAGTGTCGAACACATGTGATAAAAATATCTAAAGGTTGAGAAATAGTGATCCATGTGACTGACCAAAAGTGAATGTATGAGTGACAAGTGTGAAACATAGAAACAATAAAAATAAAAAGACAAGCTGGATGGATAATGGAGTGGGACACCGGTGAATACTATTCTTACATACAATCCATATATAAAACAACATACTTGGTGGTATAATAAATAGTGTTATGTGCTTGATTTTATGTCTACATCCCTACACCGTTGTTCATCCCGCATGGCCAGCCAACTCCAACACCAAAATCTAAAAATAAATCTTAGCTCAGATGTTCATACAAACGTATCTTTGGCCTATCCACTTGTCTATAATCATTGTCAGCCACCAACATGGAAAATCAACCAAAATGCGGATCTATAGCAAATAAAACAACCTAGACCACCCAAATATACACCTTCCACTCATCTACCTCCTAAATAATGTGGGATATTTCTTAACTTGGGCATATAGATGGCAGAGTTGGTGAGAGGGCTCGACCCGCTAGCCTCACAAAAAAAAATTAAAGCTCACCGCTATACCATGAGTTGTCAACGAGTTATTAAATGCGTGAGTTGACATTTGCAATGGGTAATATAGATGAATGTGTATAAAGGATAAGTAGTTTTTTTGGAAAATATTTAATTTGAAGCACTTTCGAGAAAAATTAGGTCTTGGAGAAAACTAGAAAATTGCTGAAAATTTAGAGACATTCCTCATGATAAATTTATTTTTCCTGTTTGGAGTTTGTATATATTTTTATTGAAAACAATTGTGTAGCTTTGAACTGAGAACTAGAAGAAGATCAAATTACAAATCTAAGAACAATCAAGGAGACCAAACACTGATATTTTAAATAGATCATGGGTTGTTAGAGTGTTCTGGGAGGTATATAAAAGGTTCATTAGTTCACTTGTAAATTTATATGTATTTGTAAATCTGAACATTAATGGATTAGTTTGAAATGAACCTAAAGAATTAGCAATTTCCAAACCCCATAAACAATTATTGTGTCATGTTATTCAAATTTTCGATTCTAATTAATCAGATAATTGCATATTTCTAATTCAGATTTCAGTTTTTAAATCAAATTTAATCAGTACAACCATTTACGATAAATGGATAAAATCGGGTGTATTGAAAGTTGGAATGGTTTGAATGTATTACTGATATGAATAAGGTTTTATAAATTTAATGCAGTTTGAAATAATTTTTACACAAATTTGGATAAAAAATTAAATCATATTTTTATCAGATTCAGGTTGATAAGAAGGTTAGAATCTGAATAGTTTTAAAGATCTTTATAAACAATTTAAAAAAAGATTTTTGATGTTGTTTATGCATCAGCATAAAAAAATAATGGGATGCGGTTACATGAGAAAAATCTACAATCGACCACATTCTGCGTTTTTCTTGCACAAATTCTCCATATTCCATTGGGACAAGGCTAAGGGATCAACTAAGGTGATATTTTTAGGTAAAAGAGATTCATTATTCTGTAAATAGATCTTCTAGGAACTAGAGGAGAGAACATACTCAAATAGTTGGAGAATTAAAGGAAAAACCAAAAAAGAAGCTAGTAAGGAGTGGGAAGGAAACATACGTGATGTGGTTTTCGAGGAAAACTTGTTTGACCAGAGCGGTAGAGGGGATGGAACCATTAGCATTTCCTTGACAATAAGAGCAAGCTAACAATTTTTCTAAAACCATGAGTGGCACCATTTTGATTAGTACTCTACACATATAAGGATGTGGGGTATTTGGACCCTATTTGCATTTTAACATGTGACATAAGGAAATATTTAGCAAAGAGAGGACACTTGCGAATCATGTAATTAGATGTTCGATAGTTGAAACATGTATCGGGAAATTTAATATACAACACACATTGATATAAAAGGGTATCTCAATTTGAATATCAATGGTGTCTTTAAGTTCTTTGGATAAATTGAGCTTGATGAAAACATGCTTTTAAGGGCGAGTGTTGAAACATTTAGACTATTTGAGAAATGTAATTCAACCAAAGGGTTTCATCAAGTGCTCAACGAATTCCCACAAAGGTAGAATTAGCTCAAAAATTCCACCTGTACTGAGATTTTAAGCTTGCTTGTTCAAAAACATGGAAATCCCTGGTCTAGTTGTAAAACACCATGGGTGTGTTTCAAATGAACTAGGGGTCATGGAAGAAAATGGATTTGTAATTCCCAACATTGTTTAAATGAAAGAATAACAAACCCTTGATGAGATATCGCACTCCATCAAACTCGACAACATGGTGTTACCATGGTTGTGAACCCATCATTTAAGCAAGATTTTAGGGGCGACTTCACCAAAAATACCCAACACGGCTTAATGATTCAAGCGGGTAGAAGCATTATACTATTCAAGTAAATTGATAATAACATCACGGAAAAGGAGTCTTAGACTTTGACTTCTTACAGGACCTCGGGATCAATTTCCTTTCCTTGATTGGAGCAATGGGATCCAATCGATCATCAACCAAAAGTGTATCAATAGATAAAAGCGGTGAGATGAAAAACACTAATATAGGTGTGATGTCACTCAAAGGGTGGAGTAAATAACACAATCACCTAAATAACTATGCATGCAAATAAAATAATCCTGCAAAAATTTCCATGGAAGTGGTAGTATGATAGCAGCCAATACGGATAAGATCAAGCATGAAAAGACCTAAGATGTAAATCCTAGCACAATCATAGATGATTAGTTTTGATTTATTAGCTCCCATGGTAAATAGAATAAAATGTCATATTAATGTTAACATAAAATATTGGGATGCCATATCTAGTCGATTGATTTATATTTAGAGTTAAACACCAAAAGATGAATGGTGTTTGGTTTTATTTTTGCAAAGTTATTGATAAATTTTTTCCAAATAAACCACGTCGCAATTCTTCAAAGATTTTTAAAAATTTGGGAAAAGTTTTACTATTGGAAAAACCTTTATATAAAATTTTAGAAAAATAATACAAAGTGTTACATAGTAAGGGGGTGGCTCACATTGGTCTGACCTCAAAAAGGAACGAAGCATCACATGCCATGAGGAAAATGTAAAACAAGCCATGATGGCTACAAAAACTTCTAAGAAGGATACAAACAACGACCAATGGCGAGAACAAAGCACGAAAACCCATATCATAGAAAAACTAGGAGCAAGGATTAGTAATACTCAGAGGAGGAGGCAAATCATCCCGTGATAGAAGGAATCCAAGAGAGTGTGGTTCATCGAGAATGGTGGTTAAATAGCCAACCATCCGGATTAGGCATATGGACACTAAGAGGTACCATGATTCCCCCACTCGGGAGTGGCGAGCCACCAAAATTGGATGCCCTATTAGGCGAGAGAGCCCTACGGAAGAGTTAGCCACTTCTTTGCCACAATCCGACCGGCTCTAGGTAGGGCCTAAGGAAGATGGACACAGGAGGGCCGGTGGCGGAGATGGTCGGGTGCTTCGGAGTGGCAGGTTTGTATCATCCACGACATCCGGGAGGTGGATGAGGTGGTGGAGGACATTGATCATCATTCGGTGGAAGGCAACTCATCGTACACTGAGGATTGCCCCAATGACCGAGAAAGTGTGGCGAGAGGAGTAAACTCTAGCACCATCTTCTACGCTTGATCCTACATATAAATGCAAAGAGAATATAAACTCTAGCACCATCTAGAGTAGCAGCTGGAGCTGCTTCCCATTGGAGAGGACCAGAGCAATTTGTTATGGTTGTGGTGTTATTGGACATCATTAGAGAGATTGCCCAAATAACCCTACCAAGGGTAAGACTGAGCTCAGAGCCTACTATTGGAGATATGGCACGGAGTCATTGGATCTACGTAGCGGTCGAGAACCGCCAGTGAGCATCAGTCTTGTGATTAAGACGCGGGTAGTGTTGGTGGTATTTCCACCTCTATATTATTTGATTCTGGTTCTTGATTCTTTTATTGCACCATCCTTAGTAGAGCATTGTAGGCTGGTGGTAGTTAGGCAGGGCCGTAGTTGGGATGTTGAGATGGCTTCTGGAGCCAAGAATTTCTGTAGACTCCTTAGTTAAGGAGTGTGTAGTGGATTTGGGACCCCTCACCACTACTTCTGATCTTCGGATCCTTCCATTATGATCTTATGGCATCATTTTAGGCATGGATTGGTTGTCTGCTCACAGAGCTAGAGTGGATTGTTACCATAAGACTATTGCTTGCATGGATGATCTTGGAGTAAGTCGGTGATATCGGGGAGTTAGGAGGGCTGTTTACATTCGCACCATCTCCGCTATGCGGCTTAAGTGGTGTGCACACGGGGTTGTCAAATGTTTTCCATTATGGTCGTGTGATGATCGGAGGATGAGTCGAGAGGACCTTCCCTCGATGACCATCCCATCTTATCAGAGTTCGCCGATGTGTTTCTAGGGGAGCTACCGGGATTACCTCCCCCACGTGAGATCGACTTCCATATAGATCTAGTTCCAGGCGCAGAGCCTATCTCACGAGCACCCTATCGGATGACTACACCTGAGTTATGTGAGCTCAAGTTGCAGCTTGAGGGCCTTCTGGAAAAAGGCCTAATCCATCCTAGTGTATCCCCTTGGGGTGCACTAGTCATCTTCGTGAAGAAGAAGGATGGATCTCTTCGGTTGTGTATTGACTACCGTCAGCTGAATAAAGTAACGATCAAGAATCGTTACCCCCTTCCACGCATTGATGATTTATTTGATCAGATGAAGGGGCTACAATTTTCTCTAAGATAGATCTTAAGTCAGGATACCAACAGCTCAGGATTGCGGAGAGCTGATATTCACAAGATAGCTTTACGCACGAGATATGGCCCTACGAGTTCACAAAGTGGTACCTTTCGGTTCGACGAATGCCCCCATGCAGTGTTTATGAGTTTGATGAATGGGGTATTCAGGACCTTCCTTGATCGCTCGTGCTCATCTTCCTTGATGACATTCTGGTTTACTCATGCACACGTGAGGAGCACAAGGAGCACCTTCGCCAAGTTCTTCAGTGTCTTCGCGAACAGTGCCTTTACGGGAACTTGGAGAAGTGTGCGTTCTTTCAGCCTGAGGTGCAGTATTTGGGCCACATTATTTCTGGGGAAGGTATCGTAGTCGATCCTTCCAAGATTCGAGCCATCATGGATTGGCCAGCACCCACTAGTGTGACCGAGGTGCGTAGTTTCATGGGTCTAGCAGGGTACTACAGGAGGTTTGTTCAGGATTTTTCACGGATTGCGCACCCTATCACTTCTCTTCAGCGGAAAGGGAAGAAGTTTTTATGGTCAGATAGATGTGAGCAGGCCTTCAGTACACTGAAGGAATGCCTTACGAGAGCACCTATTCTTGCAGTGCCAGATCCTCATGGAGAGTTTTACGTATGCACAGATGCTTCCTTGGCAGGACTTGGAGGAGTGCTAATGCAGGAGGGTAGAGTAGTTGCCTTTGAGTCTTGCAAACTCAAAGATTATGAGCTCAATTATCCGACCCATGACCTTTAGCTTGCAGCAGTTGTGCATGCCTTAGTGCGGTGGAGAAATTTCCTTCTTGGCCGGAGATTTACACTCAGGACTGATCACTTGAGTCTTCGCCACCTCTTCACGCAGCCCAATCTCAACGCTCGTCAGCGGCATTGGATGGAGTTACTCTGTGAGTATGACATGGAGATAGAGCATGTGAAAGGGAAGGAGAATGTGGTTGCGAGATGCCCGAGTAGGCGAAGACATGTGGCTATGGCCACCTCGGTGGGCACGCATTTACGGGACAGGATCTTGCAGCAGCTTTCTCAAGATAGTTTCTACCTTATAGCCAAAGCAGAGATTGAGTCTCAGAGACCTCTTGAGGGGAGGTTTGATGGATTTTCACTAGAGGTAGATGGTCTTCTCAAACACAGAGGTCGGATATATGTTCCTAGAGATGGAGGCTTGAGACATGACATTTTGACAGAGGCTTATCATGCACCTTATTCAGCCCATCCCGGGGTGAAGAAGATGCATGCCACCCGAGAGATTGTATTTTTGGAGAGGACTTCAGAGAGACGTGGCTTTGTTTGTGTCACGTTGTTTAGAGTGCCGTGAGGGTGAAGGCCGAGCATCAGCATCCAGTGGCCTTCTCTATCCTCACACCATACCAGAGTGGAAGTGGGACACCATTTCCATGGACTTCATCATTGGGTTACCTACGTTGAGATACCATCACGACGCCATCATGGTCACGGTGGATAAATTAATGAAGGTAGCTCATTTTTCTCTGCAGTAAATACCACCTATACAGCAAGTCTTTGTGGCAGTATACCTTGATGAGGCTGTCGAGTTACATGGGATTCCGTGGAAGATCATTTGTGACCACGACCCTTTATACACTTCCCATTTACGGACCACCATGCGGTATGCCCTCGGGCGAGGATTAATTTCAGCATAGCTTATCACCCTGAGATAGATGGACAGACAGAGAGGGTGAATCAGATTTTGGAGGATATGCTCAGGATGTACGTGATGGATCATCAGTCGAGATGGGAGGAGTATCTGTATTTGGTGGAGTTTGCCTACAATAATAGTTTTCAGAGTTCTATAGGCATGGCTCCTTTTCAGGCTTTATATGGTAGGGAGTGTAGGACACCTCTTAGTTGGGACAAGATTGAGGACAGGGTTTCTCTTGGGCCAGCATTATTACAAGACATGGAGCAGTAGGTTATATTGATCAGACAGAGATTGCAGGAGGTGCAGGATAGGCAGAAGAAGTATGCAGACCAGCATAGGACAGATCACAGCTTTGAGGTAGGCACGAAGGTTTTCTTCGTGTCGGACCGCATAAGATCCCTATCCGTTATGGAAGAGGTTCTAAGATTGCTCCTAGGTTTGTGGGTCCCTTTGAGATCTTGGAGTGCCTCGGTCCCTTGGCCTATCGTCTAGCATTGCCACCTAGCTTATCGCGCGTCCATGATGTGTTTCACGTTTATGTGCTTAGGAGATATATTTCTGATCCTTCTCATGTGCTAGATTGGACTGCATTGCAGGTGTAGGATCAGGGGCAGGTGATGGTGGAACCCGTACGTATTCTAGAGCGCAGGACCCTGGGCCTTCAAGGTAGAGAGATTGATCAGGTACGTGTTCAGTGGGGACAGTACGATGGGACCGCTGCTACTTGGGAGGATGCTACACCATTGCGAGCTCAGTTTCCACACTTATTTCAGTGACTTCCAGGAGGAAGTCTAGTCTAAGGGGAGGGGGATGTAATGCCCACTTCCCTGTGACACTTAGTGGATTATCATTTTGAGTTATGCAAACTTTTGGATATGGACATGACTTATACTTACGTTGATTAGCATGATGTTTTGTGAGTAGATGCATTTGGGTTATGATTGGATTTTGTTTTCAGTATGATCTACACTGACTCATGGATAGACTATTGGATACTGATATTATTTTTATATGGATATATTGCATGTGTTCTAACATTGGATTTTTTCGCCATGATAAGTAGAATGTAGTTGTTGAATTTACATTACTATAACTTTGGATAATGATGGAATGCATGATTAAGTTGTGATTTAAACCTTGAAATAATGGATAATTGAATTACGTATAGATGTTAATAAATTTCATGCATATGGTTATTTTGGACATTTTGACATGGCCGCAAGGCCGAAGGAGGTATTTTGTATTTTGCAGGAAACACAACATGATCACAACCTAAAGGGGGATTGGGAACCAAACACAACAGGATGTCGGGTGGTTACAACATTTGGTCGTCAAGGCAACTAGTGAATTGTATTGTGTTGCTTTTGTTTTTTTATGTTGTTAAGAAAAATTTCCATGAGGGGGAAATTTTCTAATGTGACCAAGGGGTTAAGAATTTTATTTACTTGTTTTAACTTACTTTAGTAGGTGATTTTATTTGTGATATCTTTTTTTTTAAAATTACTTTTGCTAAGTATGTTTAGATTAAATTAACATCTTGTTTTAATTTTTAAGTTTTGGAGGGAAGTCTAGTAGGTGTAATTAATTTTGATGGTTGGCTCCTTGAGCCTTGTGTTTGCCTCTTGTATTGAATGCTTGTTTTGAGTGTTGACCACTCCAAATCCTTTGAATCTCGAATTTGAGATGTAGGGCAATTTTGGGGGACTTGTGGGACAAGTTGAACTTGTCCCACACTTCCCAAAACCCCTTACCAACCATATCTATGGGTTGGGAAGCCAAAAAGGGGATTATTTATTGTTTTGGGAAGGGAAATGTGACTTTGGAGTGCACTTGTCTTCCTTTTGCATTTAATTGTGCCTTAAGACACATGGGAAGGGATGGATGTGGAAAAGAGATGTCATTCAACCCAACCACCCATTTATGGTGTTTTGGGATTTGAGTTGACTAAGGGAGGTGGTCTTGAGGATGTGAGATGTGGCATCCTACATGGAGCCACATCATCCTCACCCTTCCCTTTTGTCTATTTATGGAAATTTCCTCTCTTGTTGAGGGGGTTGGAGTTTTTTTGGTTGAAGAGTTTTTGTTATTTTCTTTTGGAGAGAAAAGAATTGGGGAAAAGGAAAAAGAAGGAGCTTGGACTTGCATGCTTGGATTGTTTTGGAGGGAGCTTGGACAAAGCTTCTTGGTTTAGGCTTCTCCAATGGAGAGGTAGGAAACCTTCTCCCTTTTTGCTTTCTTATTGTTGTTGCTTTTATGCTTAAATTTGTAGAAAATGTATGTTTACTTTTGTGTATTGTGGAAAAATGGATAGAATGCTTAATATGTAGTGTAGGAGAGGTCTATGGGAAAACTCATGAGGGAGGCATAAGAGTAGAATAGGAAATTGTGGAGGGAGTTTGAGAGAGATGCCCATCTTGGGTAAGAATGTTCACATTCTTACCTTGTTCTTGAGGGAGCCATAAGAGGAGGGAGGTATAAGAGTATGGGAGGAAAAAGGGGTACTTGAGGGAGGCATAAGAGTCATAGGGGTTTGAGTTTTATTGTGGAGGGTTTGGATGGGCATCTCATCTCAATGGGGAGGCATAAGGAAAACTTTCCCATAGTTCCTTCTCTTGTTGGCTTGGATGAAAGCCTTGTTGTGAAATGTTTTGTGTTATTTGTGTGTCCTTTTGTTCTTCTATTTTAGTCTTGAATGTTGTGAAGAAATTGTAATGTGGAAGCAAGTGTTGTTGCCTTGAGTTGGAGACCACCCTTTCATTGTGTTGTGTTTGGGGCTCGGGGGTCAATGGAGGAGATTGCTTCTCTTCTCCATTGAGTTTTGGTTGGGAGGAGAGTGTTGCCTCTCCCCCTATCTTGGTTGTGATTTGAGCTACTTGGAACTTGGAGCATGGATGAAGAACACCTTGGAGCTTGTGAAGACTCTTTCCATTTCCTTATATACATTATTTTGTTGTAAATTTGTATGAGAAAGAAAGTTGTATCATCTTGTTTTCATTTCAAAAATAAAGGACATTGTAATCTATATTTGCACCAAAAGTCACATGGTTGAATGCAAATTTTACTTGAAAGATGTTTACATTATTGAAAAGATTGTAAGGAAATAAAGAAATGATATGTACAAAAGGCTTGTGATAATCTTGTGAATACACTATTGGGAAGTTTGTTGCATATACCTTCTTGTTGGAATGTTGGTAGATCTTGTTTAAAATTTAATGGAAATATTGTAGGACTCCTTGTGGAATGTTAGGAAAATTACAAAAATATATATATACATACTAGATCTCATTTCGTTGCAAAAAAAAGAGGTATTGAAAAGTGAGAATATTAGTGTATATTTTCTTCTTGTAGTATGGATGGATAGAGTTAAGTTTTATTGAATTTCCATTGTGCCAATAAAGTAAATCATGTCCGAGATCTATTATGTTTACCTTCTTTTAAGTATCCATTGTAAAATTATTGACAAATTGTAGAAGAAGGAAATCGAAATCGACTTGCTTAAAACCCCATGCAATGTCTATCAAAGATGGATAGAAGCAAATGTTGATACAAATTCTTAAAAACTTATCAAGACCATTCACACATGTCCTCAACGTTTAAAGAGGAAACCAATATTGTAAATATTTTCCATATGCAAGTATTCTTTAGACTAATGGTTTTACTATTACTAGATTTTATTAATCACAACATACTATTAATATCCCCTTAGTAATTTTAAAGTATATTATTGTAAACCACGGCCAATAATAATATCAACGAAATATGAGATTAAACATACTACTGTATAGTTCATCCCTGCGCCTCTCACGGTATTCGCGTGTCCATTCAAAAGGCAAAGCAAACTGTTTCATCTTGTCCATGAATATTCTGATATGTAACAGATCCACCTCTATGCGTTGTTCTTCCACGAATAAATCGTTTTAGGTTTCTAGTTGTATATAGGACAAAAAAAAATATAGAACCGAGTCTTGTTGGTCTAATGCGCACTCCTTGATCAAAGGATCTGTCAGTGTAGCAAGTTCTTGTGCTTCTCTATCTCTGCACGATACAGGAGATCTATGCAATGTTGGAGAAAATGTCTTGGGAGGTGAAGGTAGCAGGATATTTTCAGACCCAGAACAGTGTTCTGAGTTTTCTTTTCTTCAAATCGACTGTGTGACAGTGAGAGTGTCCCTTAATCGATTCTAATATAGTTGTGCGCCTTCACTGTCCCTCCATCGTTTTTGATAAAAATACTACGAAGGAGGACCCCCAATTTGAGGATGCATTCAATACTGAACAGATAACAACATAGTTTTGGACAACCTGCTTGTTTTTGCGCTCAGGAAGAAAAAAAAAAAAGGGGAAACCTTGTTGATGTTGTTGCCTGGCCGACCTGCTGTGGCAGGCCGTGACTGAAATCCCGCCATGGATACACGTCGCAGCATCCAACGAAGAATGGAGTATTGAAACCCCCGCCTGTACCTCAGCTGTAACTTCTTCGATCTCCATCTTCTCGCCTGAGCGACCATAGCTGAAGGAAATGAGATTTCACGGCTGTCCATTGGCCAGTCGCTCCAACTGAAACCACCCCTTTCTCTGTTTCCACGCGGCCAGGGCAATAAAGAGCAGTAGGCCGACTGTGATGACTTGGATTTGCAAAATCTTAGTGAGTAGATGTTTACGCGGCCTGTAGGAGTGGGTTTTCACGCCAGACAGGGAGTCTTAAATGGAGACAGATGGTTGTTGAGCCACCCGCCGCCTCAACCATAAAATGTAAACTCAGTTTGAATGTCTATTAAATTGGGTTGGCTATTGTTTATCACCCAAAGATGTGGGTCGATCAATGATAGCCATAAAGGTGGCATTGGATGTTGAAGCCCCAATACTTTGGGCTGGTGAAGTATTATTTGTATAACTTTCAAACCAATAATCATCTATTATCCTTCTAATATTTGACCACCGATTTTTTTGAAAAGCCTCCTTAAAAAGAATTTTATATTGCAAAAATCATTCTTCTCTCAATTTGTTAATGTATTAAATTTATATAGTTTTAGTTACTCATACCTATAAATACATCCTTGCAAAAAAAAATAATAATACGAGTGTTAGGGCAAAATTTAGAACTTGTAGCTAACTATAAAGAGTCAAAAAAAAGGGTTCGATAGCTTAGTAGTTTAAAAAAAAAAAAAAAACCCTAGCATGCAAATACAAGGCCTTATGTTTGGTTCCTAGCTGGTCCAATGAGAGATTAACCCAAGCAATGTAAGTATGTGGCTTGGAGCATAGTTTACGTGCGTAACCAACTCAGTAGCTCGACGAGCTAAATTCAATACACATACACTCTGCAACATAATTTCCACTTGTCGATTTTCATTAAAAAAAAAAAATCGAGTAGAACCAAAATTGTGGTGGCAAGCCACGTGGTGGCTTGAGGACCCACCACGTCGGTATTAATATCTCCGTCCTTGCGATGGACAGGATCCTTTCCGTTTTAAAAGACAAAAAAAAAAAAAAAAAAATTGTCGCTTTTTTTTCGGGTTGGTTGTTTATGACGCGTCGTCGTCATCGTCGTCGTGAGCGTGGCGTCGCTGTTTTCGCGGCGTTACACTACCCATTTAACAGAGAGGTAAATTTTCTTCCTATAGACGTCAATAATGTCCATAACGTCCTACTCACGGGAAGCATACAAATATCCCAAGTGACTCTGTGAAAACCACCATGCTTATAGCTAGATTTGAGAAAATCCAGTAAGATTTTGGCCAGCTTATCGAATGAAGTTCATGATGGACACCAACACGTCGCATAATAGACCTGAGATGTTAGCGAATTCATTTTTTCAAAAAAAAAAATTCCCTTTACTATTCTATTACAATGCACTTCAGAAATTACGCAAACTTAATGTCACAACGCACAAATTACTATCGATAAAGGGTGAAACGTGTTTAAATATTCCAAGACATATTTTCTG
Organism: Taxus wallichiana var. yunnanensis; assembly: GCA_018340775.1. Lineage (NCBI taxonomy): Eukaryota > Viridiplantae > Streptophyta > Pinopsida > Cupressales > Taxaceae > Taxus > Taxus wallichiana. The sequence continues at coordinate 445,774,236 of CM031241.1, read as the reverse complement.
ATCCCTGCCCAATAACTCATTTTTCGTCATCATTATGAACGAATTTATTGTTTTCAGAAAAGAATATGTTCCTTTTACCAATGTCTTCCAATGCAGGTTCAGTACACATTTATTTGAATTTACTTTTGACATTTACAAATTACTATCGGTAAAGGGTGAAACGTTTTTAATTATTTTGTTGATTATTTCCTACAATTCAAGGTGGTGTATTTTATGAATATGTATAAGGAGATACGATGAACTAAAGTATTTTGAGTAAAGAAGGAAAGCTTACAATTATTCAAACTTTCAGATTTTTAACAATATTTCTTAAACTAGCAATCAACGTGAATTGTAATACGGAAGGGGACAAAGACAAGAACGAAGAAATAAGGAAGTGAAATAGAAAAAAAAATAAATTAGGGTGATAAAGAAGTGGTTCGATGGAGGGAAGGACATTGAGTTTTAGTGTATCATCTCTATCTTAAAGGTTTTAATCACAACGGTAAAATATATGTATAAAGAGGATAAACTAAAAAGTGGGGAAATTTGAAAAGGTTCCATGTTTGAGACACTCTTGAAATGCATGTATTGGACATTTTCGTAGGTCAAATTGTAAGACCGTAAAAATATCGGTTATCTTTGTTCCATTTTATTGTGACTATAATCTATATTTAAAAGAGGCAAAAAAATAGTGGAGAAAATCTAATAAGTTTCTTGAAAACTCAACTGAAATGCTTGTTTCCTAGAGCAATTTATAGCCACCCTTTATAATACCAAGTTTGAGTAAGTGCATAGAAATAGATGAAGTGTGAATAATCATTGGTAATTGAGTTCACATTATGCGTGTAAGAGAAATGTTAACTTAAAGGTGAGATAAGAAATTGAATATCAAAGAAATCGTCGATTGTTAAAGCACAATCTACATCTATAAAGAGTATTCTTTAAATTAATCTCATACTATTCTATATGATAACTTCCTTCTCAAAACATTTTGTAATACATTTCTCTCAATAGAAAATTAACTTCAAGAAGAGATGATCAAGTAGAGAGAGATTGGAAGATTTCATTCACGTATTTTGCACCTTACAAACATTAAAAAAATTCCATACAAAGGTGGATAATTATGTAACATAGATTGAAATTATTTTGTTCATCATATAGCCATCTTATGCATTAAAAAAGTCTCCATACAAAAATGGAGAATTATTGAACATAGATTAAAATTATTTTCTTCATCATATAGCCATCTTCAAAGAAAATCCAACACAAAATATTGTGATCAAATTGAAAGAACTGCTCATGCCATTATATGCACTTATCCTCAAAATCTAAAAATACACTTGTTTCCTTTTTCATGTTATGATGTCACATATGAATCAATAATGTATTTTCAGATGTACTATCAAATTCATTTAAATTTCCTATGACAATTGAATGCCTACCGTTGCTTGAACTATAACACTCCCTTTTTATGGTGGAGAACATGACACTTTCTTCAAGTGGGAAAACATGACACTTTCTTTTGCACATTTACAAACACACCAAGGATAAAGTTGAAAAAGAAAAGATAATTTTAATGTGCTACCATTTATGTAATCTACTGATTGGAAGTGTGTCGATTAACCGACTAGATACACAATCTAAAACCTTCTTCAATTGAGAGCTTCTTTTCACATCAATCATACAGGGAATGGAAGGAGATATATAGCCAGCACTATGTTTCCCTCCTTCACTAGCCCAACCCATCAAATTGAAATTTTTTCTTTAGAATGCCATATTTTCTACCTTTGGTTCACATAAACTATTATAGTTATTGTTACAAACTATCCCCTTCTGCACATTACTGAGCCTTTCATTGAGGACTGGAAAGTGCAAAGCAACTACGAAGCCTACCATTTCTATATATCACCAACCCCTGATAATACTCCAATTCAGATGACAATAAACAAATAGTTTGGACTGCAATACAACTATTCACATAATCATAATTTATAAATTCTCCCAGTTGCAGATTCTCTATGAGATTCAATTGAACCAATACCAATGTTTATGCAATTAGGTGACTGAAAACCAGAAATCCTCCCAGTTTCAGAATCTCTATAAGAGTCAATTGAACCCAATCCAATATGTATGCAATAAAGTGACTGAAACCCTAATGATAAAATCTCTACTTCTCTTAACACGTCATAGTAAATGCATAAATTTTGTAGCGCAGAATACCCATAGAATATATACACAAAATATGTTACCGACAGTATTAGACTGTAATGTTGGTCGTGCAAAATTTAGCTGCACCATATGACTAATTTGTCCAGCCTTCCTACGCATCACAAAGTTACAAAATCTGGGTGTTGAATTTCGGAGCCAAATCGTAGATTTGTATAGTGCAGGCTAGATGGAAGCTGTACAAAAACCCAGATTTAAATACAATGCAAAAATCAGTGAAACACTTGTACCCTAGTTGTCATTTGAATACCCTGTACATACAATTATGTGAAAGTCAAAACATGAAAACAAGCAATAGAAAATACCTCAACCAGGCTTCCATTGCTCACAACAGCAATTCCATCCTGTCGTCCCCCTTCATTAATCTTCTTCATTAGCTTCACAGATTTTGTAGGAGCATCATTCCTATTGTTATTGCCATTGCAGGCCTCATCAAGTGACTGCAATTACCAACGTGAGATGTCACTATGAATTTTATAGCTTCAAAATTACCGTATTTGCTATTTACTTCTTCATGTATTTGATAGCACAATAAATTTTGTAGCGACAAGTGGCACTGTGCTGAATGGAGCTCTTGTATGCCCTCATATTTCAACGCAAATTTCCAAATTAAATCCCTGTTGTCCGATTTATAAATGATGTTAGAATTAGCAAGGTATGTTTTACTATAAAATGACTTCTAGCGCAGTAAAATCTCCTCTAAATATTCCTCTTATGAATCAAGATTATCTCTGGCATCATTCAAATAAACAAAAATTCAGATTTTTTTATACATGAAAAATATGTTTCAAGGGACCGTACCATTAGAAAACATAATGCCCTCGGAATGTGAATAACAGTAAATATGAAAATTAAAAACCATATTAAGACATCCATATAAATTTACCAAGCCAAAACTCCATATCTATTAACTTTAGCTTTTTCGCAGGGAAAAGAAATGCTTTTAAAATAACTGTAGAACTTTATTTAAACTGTAATGTTTTGTTTCGTAAAATCCCAATACAAAATAATTGTTAAGAATACACATTTTCTTTGATGAACTATTAACCAATAAAGTGGCTTTTAATTAACCTTTTTCAAAAAAATAAATAAATTAATTGTATTCATTGGGAGGTGGAGCTTAATTTTTAAAATTAAATTAATATAGTTTTAATACGAAAAATATAAGAAACAAATATGTTTTAGGTTTCTATGTGAATGAGGAAGCACGATATTATATGTTTGAAACAATGATCATAGAAGATTGAAAGAAGATGCATGATGAATAAAAATAGTTTGGACTCATAGGATGGCTGAAGTGCCAATATTGTATGAATATTATATTCATTTCAATTTCTTCGATCACATAATGCTTATTCTTTAATTAATTTCTATGAATTGGTATGAATGTATAACAACTAAGAATATACAAGGATTAGCATTAAGTAGATTGTTATGATCTAATTAACTTCCAACATAAATTATGCATCATCAAAATAATGAATTCTCATATTTAATGAATTAAAATATTTATAACTTATAATCAAATAAAACAAAACACTAGAGAGAATTAATAGCCTTAAATGTTTAAGGCTATTCTAAAATGATCTGGGTATACAAGAAAATGGAATAGCGAATTATGGATCTATAGATTATGTATAGAAGATGATGTAACTCTAGAACATGTAGTCTTAGAATCAGCCAAAATCTAATCAACTTATGTAGGAATTGTATGGTAAAGTACATGGATGATATGGTTTCAAACCGGAGGATATTTGGGGTGCAAAGTTTTTGAGTGCTTGATTGTATAGAATATTTTCTCTCTATATGTTTCACTCTTCTTCACATGCAACATTGGGATGACATGTGACAACCCACATCAAAGTAGAAAACCGAAACACTTTTAGAACCCTTCATCATGAGCATAAGACAACTAATCGAGAAAACATATGAGTTTGTAAGGCTTGACCTCTTCAAGTAATAAAAATCCATTTGCTCAACAAATCCCATTTACGCACAACAAATTATTGTTGAGGAACCAATCATCATGTATTATCGTAAATGTTTTTGCAATAATGTATATATAATCAACACCGTCTTGGCTCCCTCATTTTACTTTGCACCATGATATCATGCCCACTATTGAGTATCTTCTATATGTTCACATACATAAATTCTTCATGTTTAATAATCATTAAAATCCCCTTACCTACTAGATAATGTCTCAATTTTGTTAATACTTGAAAAATAGGATAAAATTTGACATCATAATTAGATTATTTCATCATATACTTGTTTAGTGTTTAGTTTAAAAGTTTAGGGATAGTCCTTATTTACTCATTATAGTTCCAATCATGATATGCGAAGAATCATAGTCAACCTCAAATACCTAACTAAAATCTACCAATACATAAATAGTTTCCGTTCACATTTTAATCTTTAGCAACTCAAATTCTTGATGAAATCCTTTCTACTCATGCATTATGTTATGGGTGCGGTCATGCTTCTCAAATTCCCTATGAAATTCCTATAAACTATTACCAAGCCATGAAAGATATGAACGTGTTTCATATTCCTTGGAGTAGGCCATTCCTAAATTTCCTTCACTTTTTCCCCGTCCATCCTCACCCCATTCTATGAGATGATGACCCCCAAAAATTAGACTTATAGAAATAAAACTAAACTTCTTTAATTTTTCAAACAAACTTTTATTTCATAAAACGTTTAACACACATTTCGAATGTAAGAAGTATTTCTCCTGAATTCTTCTTAATATACGAATATCATAAAAATCGACAATATTAAAATTTCCATTGTATACTTTAGGTACTCTATTCATTAACTTCGTGAATTTATTCAGTGCATTTGATAACCCAAATGACACCACCATCAAATTGTATAACACATATATTTGTTTTACAATTATGTTCAACTCACCCCCACTCAAATTTAGTAGTACCTACTCTATAGGTCAATATTTCCTAAATAACAGGATCTCATTAGTATGTCCATCATGTCATCCAATTTCTGAATTGGGAATCGATTATTAATTATGATTTTATTTATAGCATTACATTCCACACACATTTCTCATTATCCATTCCTTCTACGATTCAATAGAGTTGGAGTTGTACATGTACTAATGATTTCTATAGCTAACAATTTCTTTGTTAAATATGTGACTTTCCTATTCATCTTGTCACTCTATGTTGGGCTCTTTTTATAGGTTTCCTTATTCGAGAGGGATGATCCAAGGATAAAATTGATTTGGTGTTGAATATCTCATTTTGGAGATAACCAATCGGGTAGCTCATCTAATATGTGTTATCTCTCGGAAGTGCCTTTTGGTTGAGAGATAACAACAAGGTTTCTAATATTTCTTCTCTCTATCACTTTTGTTGATACAATGGAAACACCTTAGGTCCGTGGGTATACCTATTGTTGAGGTGAGTCTCGTGTATCAAGGACGGTTCTTTATTTATGTATCCTAAATCTAATTTTTTGGAGTTTTTGGATTTTTAAGGGTAAATAGATGGTTGTAACTGAACTTGAAATGGGGTGATAAACCAAATTTATTGATGGTTTTTATTGAGTACATGAAGAATAAATTTGCGAACAAATGGTAAATGCTCGAACCAATGGGTTTTCGGCTTTATCCTAATACAAACACTTGTGTGTTGTGGGCATAAATCAAACCAACACAACAACTAACATACACACTAAGACTATATAGAAAAAACCAAATTTGCAATAAGGTAAGATAATTAAATCATGGAAGTAGCCTTCAAAATTACCAATAGAAAGATACGCACTACTACAATTAATGAGAAATTAAGGTAATAATTGGTTCTCATTCAAGGGGAAAACTGGCAAAAATTTTCTTCAAGACTCTTACATCAAAAAATTCCTTCTTTGTGCCTTTCCAATGCACACAATATATAACAACAATACTTAACCCATCCCCTCTAAAAACAAACGATCGTCTGTACTCACCCATAGGCGTTAATTTTAGCTTTTATCATGAATAAATAAAGGGATAAAATAACCATGCAATTTACAATGAGGCATTAATAGCCTAAGTTCTAAAACTACACTTTAGTCAAAGTGTAGTTGACTTCTCTACTTTTAATACAATGAATAAAATTAGGTGAATAATTTTAGTTAATAATAGCCACTTGCTTGATGTGTAATCTTTACGCAATGTGCATGTAACTTCTTCTTAGTCTTGTAGCTCATGATTAAATAATAATATTTAATCCTCTGATGTGACACTTGCATATTCATCTACTTGAAAGGTGATTTGTGTCTTTATCTTTGTTATGTCTTCTTGTAAAGGCATGAAAATCACATACTATGAAAAAAATAATGGCTTTATTTTAAATACCTAGAAAAATAACTCATTCAATAGTTTACACACTATGGGGACAACCTATGAGCATGTGTTCAGTAAAATAATACTCTTATTTTGTGAAAAATAAGTTAATTAGGCTCCACTTTAATCATGTTGGCTCTGATGCTGACTCTCTACAGGCATTATCCTTCTTGTATTTTCTCACCATGATATGAACATACTTAGAAAAAGGCATTTTGCAATAAATAAGGTAATAATTCACCTTTTGTGGGGTCTCCTTAGAAAATTTTAAGGTATCTTTGTTATTTTTAAGGTAAACATTAGTCATTCTTTTAACGTGGGCATATAATATATTTTCAAAGAATAATCATGCTTGATTATTAGGCACATTTAATTACCTTGGAAAGTAACATTGCTACGCCCTTAACCTATTGCTTGTATTAGGATATGAGTAGCCAACTTGTGGCTTACCATATCATTTTATTATATCATTTATACTTTATCATGCTTAGTAGGTCAGCCTCGGTGATGGCCATAACATATGAATAGTATATATAGGGGATTGTAGGTAGTAGTTCATCATCATTTGGAGCATTTGAGTCTTATTGTATGGTTTGGAGGTTGCCCCCTCAAAGTGGTGAAGCTATTCTAATTGCATATTGAGATCATTATTATGGAATATTGTGTTATTTGGTATTATATTTCTGCTCATGATCTAAATTATACAATTAATTTCACTACAAGTGGTATCGAACTACGATCTTGGGAAAAATTAGGGCAAAACCTATTTTTTTGCTTCCACCATATATTGAAAACAAAAGTGAATTGGTGGGATCTGTTTTTACCGAGTTGTTAAATACTTCAAGTAAGGTTCCCTGAAAATTTTAGACTTTTTTATTTTTTTACAAAAGTTATTACAAATTTAAGGTTTTTCATAAAATCATTCCCTAGGGTGCAAATTGTGGAATTTTTTCAAATTTGTTACATTTTCGGAAAAGAACAAAAAAATTATTTGGGGTTTGTTATTTTTTTTACTATTTGGCTGAATTCCTATCGAAATATGAAACCCTAAAACTTGATTGGGATCCCTACATCCTACTATTTTGGAGGATCATGGCGGGGACCTTCACAAGAGGAAAAAGAATCCCATCACTCCAGGTAAAACTCCATAAAAGGATGAGATAATATTTGATGAGTTGGAGAAAAAAGATATAACTACAAATTCCTCGGGGTTAGGGTTTACTTTGGTGACCATAAAGTAAGCCAACTTGAGTTTAAACGAGAGACCTGAATCTTGAAGGCTAGTAAAGAAGATGTGGATAGGATTGGAAAAATATTAGAGGATTTCAAGAAAAATTAAGTACGTATATGATGGGTAATCATACTTATGTTAATCAAGGTGGATCCTCAATTCAACATAATAGACACATGAGCGAGTGGATCTTCAAGTGTGCGCAGAATCCAAATATGAGCACTCTACGAGGCCCGTACTATGTTTCCAAAAGTGGAGATGCATAAGTTTGATGGAAAGGATCCGCTCAATTGGATCAACCAAATGGAGAATTTCTTTGAACTACATCAGATTCCACGGGAAAAAAGGTCACCATGGCATCTTTGTATCTTGAACGACCAATTAAATGCAGTATCGATGGTTATATGCTCAAAGGCAAAAGTTTGGTCTCAATGTTACATGAATAGTGTTCAATGAAGAGTTACAATTACACTACAATTCTAGTGTGTTAGATAATTACTTCACCAATTAGCAAATTTGAGACAGATAGGATTTGTTAAGGATTACATTCATCACATCCAAAACCTTTCTCTGGGTGGAAAATATTAATGAAGAGAATCTGAATTACCTATTTCTTGGGGTCTTAAGGATCACATTGAGCATTAGGTGCATATGTTTAATCGTCAAAAGGTTTATGATTCGATGATTATGGCAATAAGGGAAAAGGAGAAATTTGTTTCAAGTAGGAGATAACATTTCACTTATACGAGAGATCGCAACACCTTGGCCCCAAAACTTCCTTGACCAGTTAGACTAACACCTCAACAAATTAAAGAAAACAAAGAAAAATGTTTATGTTTTAACTATGACAAGTAAATTTGTACTAGGTCATAAATGTCTGAAAAGAAGTTGTTCTACATTGGTGGGCCTAGTGAAGATGAAGAGAAGAATGAATATTCGAGTCGAGAGGTCTTGGTTGACCCAAAGTAGGAGTCGGGAGATCCTCATCCAACAATCTCATGTCATGTAATTTCAGGTATTAACACCCCCAAAACCCTAAAGGTGGTTGGATTCCTAAAAAAATAGAGGGTCACAATGTTGATTGATTCAAGAAGTACTCACAACTTTATCAATCATAAGTTAGCAAGTGTTCCTAAACTGATTCATTTAACCAGCTCTGAATGTCAAGTAATGATTGTTGATAGAAGTACTGTTACTTATATCGGAAAATGACATAGCATTAAGCTTTCCATGGGAGATTACATACTAAATAGTCCCATGTATGCCATTGCTATGAGAGGAGCAGACATTGTGTTAGGGGTTCAATGGATTACCACTTTGGGAACCATTGAGATGAACTTCAAGACTTGTTCATGCGATTTCACTCTGGAGGAAGGAATTTTGAGCTAAGAGGCTTAAGAGTGAAGTGTCCACAAATAGTAAGTTCTCATCAGATGCACAAAATGCCAAAAAAGGGTGCAGAGGGATTTGTGGCACAACTCTTTTCATTGGAGGCTCATCATTTTAAGGACATTATACCATCAGGTATGGAAGTAGTGTTGGATGCACACGCTGTTGTATTTGAAAATATACTAAAGGGTTACCTCCAAAGAGAGATTATGATCATGCTATTATATTTTTACCAGGAAGTCAACCGCCTAACATAAGACCTTATAGGTACCCATATGTGCAAAAGAGTGAAATCAAAAAGATTGTAAAAGAAATGTTGGAAGCAGGAATCATCCATCATATTCAGAGTGCTTATTCTTCTCCAGTAGTGATGGTACAGAAGAAAGATGACATGTGGCACATGTGTCCTAATTATAGGGAACTTAATAAGTACACAATCAAAGATAAGTTTCCTATTCCTATAATTGATGATTTTCTTGATGAGTTGCATGGTGTTGTTTATTTTACAAAGCTTGCTCTTAGTTCGAGATACCACCAAATCAGAATCAAGGATGAGGATGTTCATAAAAATGCCTTTGGACACATGAAGGCCATTATGAATTCCTAGTAATGCCTTTTAGCCTCACAAATGCACCTTCTACATTTCAAAGTTTGATGAATTCTATTTTTAAGTCATTCATGCAGAAGTTTGTCTTAGTGTTTTTGATGATATATTAATTCATAGCAAAACATAGGAGGAACATTTGTATCATGTAAATAAGGTTTTGGAAACCCTTGAGCAACATCAACTTTATGCAAAGCCCTCAAAGTGTTCTTTTGGACTCAAGGAGGTTGAATATTTGGGTCACATTGTCTCCCATGAAGGGGTTAAAGTGGATCCTAATAAGATCAAAGCCATGATGGAGTGGAAGGTTCCAAAACCCTAAAGAATCTACGAGGATTTTGGGGCTTACAAAGTTATTACCAAATATTTGTAAGGAATTATGGAAGCATAAGCGCACCTCTCATAGCTTTATTAAAGAAGGACTCCTTCCATTGGAGTGAGGATGCAACCAAAGCATTTGAGCAACTAAAGGAGGCCGTGTGCACCACTCCAGTCTTAGCTACCCTAGATTTTTCCAAAACATTAATTGTTAAATGTGATGCATCGGGGTGGGTATGGGGGTTTCTCTGCAAGAAGGCCATTCTCTTTCCTTTTTGAGCCGTCAATTCAAAGGTAAGAATATTTCCAAGCTGACTTATGAGAAGGAAATGCTAGCCATACTTCATGTAGTAAAGCAATGGAGACCATATCTCATAGGAAGACACTTTAAAGTGAAGACAGATCATGATAGTCTGAAATAATTCTTAGAGCAGTGTTTATCATCTAAAGAACAACAAAAATGGGTCTCCAAGATGTTGGGATATGATTTTGATATTATCTATAAGAAAGGGAAGGAGAATGTAGTTGCGGATGCTCTGTCGTGGAAAGATGAATCAATTGTAGCCTTGTTATGTGCCATATCCATATTACAGGAAGATTGGATAGATGAGGCAAGGTCCGAATAGAGAAATTACCCAACAACACAAAACCTCATTCATCATCTCTAGAATGATCCAATCATGTCTGAAAAATTTATATTGAAAGGGGATGCTTTATCATATAAAGATAGATTATACCTATGTAAGAACTCCACTCTTAAAAATAGGATTCTATTTGAGCTTCACTCTTCTCCAAGAGGGGGAACTCTGGATTCTTGAAGAATTATCATGGAGTCAAACAAGATTTCTTTTGGGAAGGTCTCAAATGGGATGTCCAAAAATTTGCGCAGAATGCATGGTTTGTCAAACAAAATAAGAATGAAACAGTTTGATCCCGGGTCTTCTACAACCTCTTTCTATTCCTAGCCGGTGGTGGGAAGAGGTTTCCATGGATTTTATCAGAGGATTGCCTAAATTTGATGGAAAAAATGTCATCATCATTTTCATGGATAGAATCACCAAATATGCTTCTTTTTGTTCCTTGGCACACCCATTTTCTGCAAGCACAGTAGAACGGCCTTCATGGACATAGTTTAGAAGCTTCATGGGACACTAAAGATTATAGTAAGTGATCGAGACCCTATACTTACTAGTAATTTTTGGACTTATTTTTATCATGTTTGGGTACTCGGTTAGCTTGTAGCTCTTCTTATCATCCCCATCGATGGGCAAAAAGAAGTTGTAAATAAGTTTTGGAGGGATATATCCATTGCTTTTACGTCGGATAAACAAGCAAGATGGATCCAATGGTTGCCACTTGCGAGAATGGTTGTATAACACTTCCTTCCATACTTCATCTAAAATGTCTCCTTTTTGGAACTCTATGGGTACCATCCACCATCCATCACATCATCATTGAGAGGACAACCACGGAGTTAGAGAAGTAGAAGAACACATTCAGTATCAACAAGAGGTCTTCTCTAGTCTCAAGGAGAACTTGGTCATGGCACAAAACCGTATGAAGCAACAAGCTGATCAACATCGCATGGAAAGGCATTGTGATCGATGATTGGGTTATGTACGGATACAAACATATAGGAAAATTAATTTGAAACAACAACAAAAGGATAACAAACTTTCACCAAAGTATTATGGCCCCTATCAAGTATTGCAAAAGATTGGTACTATAGCATACAAATTAGAACTTCCACAATCAACCAAAATACATCCACTCTTTCATGTTTCTTTCCTGAAGAAAGTAATTAGACAGAGAGTATCAGCCAAAATAGTGTTACCTAAGCTTGATGAGGAGGGGAGAGTCATCTTGGAACCTGAATGCTTCCTTCAAACACACACTAAAGGATTGAGGACACGGGTTATTACTAAGTACCTGATCAAGTGGAACAATATGGACAATGAAGAGGCAACATGGGAAGATATGACATTCTGCGGCAGCACCTAGAGCTTCTCAACATTTGGGAAAATGTTTCTTTGAAGGGAAGGGCATGCTATGCCCTTAACCTATTGCTTGTATTAGGATATGAGTAGCTCACTTGTGGCTTACCATATCATTTTATATTATCATTTGTACTTTATCATGCTTAGTAGTTGGCCTCACGATGGCCATAACATATGAATAGTGTATATAGGGGATTGTAGGTAGTAGTTCATCATCATTTGGAGCATTTGAGTCTTATTATATGGTTTGGAGGTTTCCCCCTAAAAGTGGAGAAGCTATTCTAATTGCATATTGAGATCATTATTACGGAATATTTTGTTATTAGGTGTTATATTTCTACTCATGATATGTATTATACAAGTAATTTCATTACAAACATTATCATTGAACCCATTTTATTAATCATTGTATCATTATGATATTTGATCATGGCACATGTAATAACGTTTCGGGTTTCTTTGAATATTATTTGGCATCATATACGGTGATATAGACCTTAGATAAGGTCAAATGCAATAATTATCTGAATTATGGTGTTGAATCCCTTCTCATGATTTCTAATCCTTCTTTTATCGATTACTCACATCAAATTCTAGTCGAGTTAGGTCTTCAACACCAACATTTGATCCCTCTACTTTATGATTTGAGTAGTTGATTCTTTGAACCTTGGTCAACATGTTGGTTTAATTATTTTATCTGTTGATTGATTTCCTTTCCTGACCTCAAATGTTGATGCTTTACCATAGTGACTTGGATCGCATTGAATCTAGTGATCAACTATCAAGCATTGATCTTTGTACTTTGAAAATATGGAGCATTGATCTCTGTAGTCATGGTGATTTGGTTTGTTGATCTATGTTCACATTTTTGGACATTGGATCCTATACCAACATCATCCTCATCATTGATCTAGTAACTTCTAGGTCGATTTAGGTTGATTGATGGTTAGTTGAGATCAGTAAAATGATTAAAACCTAATATCATCTCATTTTCATTTCTCATTAGGAGTGGTGAAGCCATGAAATAATTATATCGACAACCATTCTTTGATCTTGGAGCTCCTTATAAATCCTATGAGTTTTTGAGCTTGAATTTGTTCTATTCTAGTTTTTTTGATGTTTTGTTAGCATCTTCTCTAGATCATTTACCATTCTTGAAGGCTTGGCTTAAAGTTTGATTCTATTAGATGCCATGGATATCATTCTTGATCATTTCAAGCTTTTCCATTTTCATTTCAAAGAATGATGGATAAGGTCTTAATTTTTCATTTAAAATAAAGTTTAAGTATCTCTCACGAGCACCGTAAATGATTTATTTTCAAGTGATATTGGAAAACTCAAGCATTGATACTTCATTTTATCTTAACTTTTATTTGTGTTTTTGAAATGGAAACAATATTGAATTTGGAAAACTCGTTAAGTGCTCTCTGTAACTCAAAGTTTTAAAGAAATTTGATCTGTCTCATAAGACATCGAGCATTGCTTTTTTTTAACGATATTGGAAAATTTTTGTCGGAACTAAATGATCATACAAGAAAAAATAACTTTCCTTCTCTAAGTCTTTTTAAACTTGCATAAAATTTGTAAATGGGTTCTTTGAAACCTACAATTATAAAGGAGGCCATCATTGTTGTTATTCATATTCTTAGTTTTGAAAGAAAACATTATGAAACTTGTTTGAGTATTTATCTTTGATTGTTTTGGTTCTAATCCCTTCTTTAATGGGTAAGCTGTATTTTTTCATTTCTCTTTCATACTCTAATGATTTGGTCTTTATTCTTTGTTTATTGTGTATTTATATTGAATAGGATTTTCCCATTTCATTCCTTGAAATAATGTCATCACACCTCAAGATTTGAGGCCTTCATGTTGTAATCTATTTTTTTACTGTTCTTTTATTTTAAAACTGTCTTCGAGCTTACTGTGACTGAAATTTTACATTAATTAGTTTCCTCCAATGTAAGTTTTTATATGTTTGAAAATAAGATACCCAAGCTGGGTTGTCATTTCATATCATATATTTATTTCTATAGAAATGTCACCTTTAGTTCCTTGAATAGATTAGACTAATGCTTACTTGTATCTTTCCTTTATGAAGTTTCCAAATAGTTATAACTACTGTGGATTTTATTTCAAATTTACATAAGGTATACCTCAAGTGTACATATGGTTTCTTTTGATTCTTTACTTTTAAAACATTTACTTTAAACACATAGTGGGTTTTACTCTGTTTAGGTACTATGAGTGATCTTTGGATATGCAATCTTACTCATTATCACAATATAAACTTGATGAAGTTTTCTTGGAGTCTCACTTGATTCAATAGCTTGACATTTGATCTTATTGTACATGATTGTAGATAATTTTTTAAGATGAACCCAGTCTCTACAATCTTGTTGTTTTCATATTTCATTTTTGAATATTTGAGGCTTATTGAAGTTGAAGTTATTTTGAGAAACTATACTTCTCTCTTTGAAAATTGATCACTCTGAAAATATGAAATCAATTATTACATTTTTGGAAGTATCCTTAGTGCATTAGACTTATTTATTTATTCTTGAATCGAAAAGGCTTACTTCAAAAGTGCATATGTGACCTATAGATTAATGGGATCAAAAATTTTGATTCATGAACTGATTCATTTTTGTTGTGTTTATTCATTGTTTGAAATTTAAAAGAGATGTTCTCATTCTCTCAAGTTGATAAAGTAATATTCTAATGGATCTATGATTCAAAGTTCCCCGATCGTACTTGGTAATAATCGGATTTAACTTCCTTTGAATATTATGTCTTATTGATGGGAAGATGATATTGTTCCTTGACATTCTTGAATCTAAAACATTATTACTTTGATTTCTCTTAGTTTCAGGATATATTTGTAGGTTTTAATGCTTAATTTTTAGAAATGATGGAAAGTTTATCGTAAATGATGTTATCTTTGCACTATATCATGATTATTGTGCTTTAAGAATATTTTTTTAGATGTAGGTATTTGATATTCTTGAAACTTCATCAATTCTCTAAAATGAAAAGTTTTAATCATGTTTTTTCAAAGAAATTATTTAGTATGAAATCATCTTCTTATAGTTTGATGTAACTTATTAAACTCAAAAGTCATGATGATTTCAGTTGTGTAATCATGTTTCTCTTTCAGAAATGTTTTTAACTTACATTCAATAATTCTCTACCCGATATTTATATTTCCTTTTGCAAAACATGGTCTAAAAATGCGGAAACATGACATTCTTTATTCTACAAGTTGCATTATGAGATTGTACTTTTTGAAACCGATTCTTTATTCTTATCTATTGGAAAGATTGAAGCTCATTTTCTCACTTCAATGGTTCATAATGGTTGATATTTATATTTTCTTTCTGAAGTAGTTCCATATGTAACCAATTGTCTTCGATAGAAGAATAATTTATGCTAGTGATTTGAATTTATCATTGACACTTCCCGCTTTTCACTTTTCAGTTTGTAGAAGCTCTAATGCATGTTGTTATGTTTAGCATATTTAATCACATACAACTACTTTTCATTTAATTTAATTGGTTTTATTTAAATGATATGACATTCGAATCATTTCGTACTGTTTATACTTGAAAACTATATTTTATTATTCGTCTCAAGATATTAAATAGAATGTCTTGAATTAAACTTTGAATTCTTATACTACCATATGAATAACAATTGTATTTCTATGTTTTTATTAGATTAGGTAAAAATAGATTTTGAAGGGATTAGGAACCCTATACAACTAGATAAAGCAGTCAAAGCCCAAGAGAGAAACAACAACAAGCAAGATCCCACAGGACAAAAAAGAAACAAACAGACAAGCTAGATCCCAAGGACAACCAACACCAAGTAAGCAGGTCAAAACAACTTGACCCACAAACCAAGGGACTCAACCTTTCCCTTTATGAGATCTAAGGCTCATCTTGAGAGGCAATTGTCCAACTTTTCCCCTCTTTTTGTTGTTCACCAACATCCATCCCTCCCCCCAAGTATGATCAACATTCTCATTTGAATTAATGGGAGGCTAATTTCAAGAGACACTATGTTTTGACCTAGAAGAACACAAAGAAATAGAGGGTGGCAAAGGAGCATCCCCCTTAACAAGTTGTTCATTAACAGGTGAAGTGGAAGGAGAGTCAGTCTCACCCAGATTCTTCACTTTAATTTCTTCCACAACCCTGTCCTTCTCCTTTCCTTGATTCCCAATGTGACTGTCGAACACTTTCGAAACATCATTGTCCTCATCAGCCTCAACTGAAAATTTTCAGATTGAAATCCTTCCACCACGAGACCCAACCTTTAATCTGCTTCTTCACAATGTGACACTCAATGACGAGATGACCAAGGGAAAAACATGTTCTACATCTGAAGGGGAGACCTTCATAATCGAGATTTTGAGTCCATATTAAATCCCTGACTTTGAGCTCCATTGTGGCTGGGAAATCAACCATCATATCCATATCCACCAAAATACGGGCATAAGTGGTGTGATCATAAGATTTTGTCCTAGTATCAACATCAAGGAATTTACCCAAAGCATCCCCCATGGATCTGAAACACTCCACACTCCAGAAATGCAGGGTAAATGAGGCATCCTTATCCACATAGGTCTGATGGTAAAGGTTTCAGTAACCGGGTTAAATTTGGGGAACCAAGGCTTCATAAGAAGATGGTGTGACTGAAAATCCCATAAGAAGATGGTAATTGTACTTCTAATTGATTATTATTATGTGAAACTATATTATGATCCTTTGGTTGGAATTTTACTATCAAACTGTATCATGCAATGATAATTTCTTAAATATGTTCATATTGAAAGTTGTAATGTTTCTTTTAATACAACAGCTAGTGTTTCTTTCTTTCTTGTTATTCGTATCTACACATTTAGACAAACTAGTTAGAAAACAATAGGCTTTTGGCCTATGTTGTATTCCATAGTCGTATTTTTTTCTTTTCATGTCTGTCATGATTGGCTTTGTGAATTCCATGAGATTCGGAAGATATTGTGTTCTCAATTGTGCATTTGTTATTTTTATGTACCTTATGCTTTTTGATCTTAAATGTTCCATTTTCCTGAAACTAGATAACACATGAGTACAAATTAAACCTTGAGATATTTTTTGGCATTCTTTTCTTTTCCTTTTCGTGTACTCGATGAACAAGATGGAGATAGAGGAGATAGAACTAGAGCACTAAGAACAAAAGAAAACCCAAAAGAAATGATGGGTTTATTCTACAATATTTTACTTTTAGCTTTATGCACATGTATCTTTTATTTCAATAATCATAAGTTACATCCCACGAATTATGTGGGAAACATTGAATTTCCTCAAGAATAAATCATATTATTTATGTAATTGATTTGTGTACCTCCTTTTACATTCATATGTTCTGATATTTAATGAATTAAATAGCTCAATAACATACTTAATCATAGGAAATGATCAAATTGAAAGTACCTATATCTTAAGAATAAAATCTCATTCATGTAAACACCAATTGTTTTTGTTGTTTTCTTATTCTAAATCTTAAGGTATTCATCTATTTACACCTTCCTCAAGGCTATAATTTATTTCTTTAGAGATTTTGTGTAACTTCGATAAAGGTGAAGATGGAATAACAACAAGCGTGAGGTGTTGCATTCTACAATAGCACATATATTTGTATTTTTCTTTGTTGATCAACTTATTGCAACTTAAATTTTTTAAGAAATTATATGTCTTCCCCATTAGTTAGGTCCATTCCATCAATCCTTTCCATTGAAAAGAAAGTTTTGAGTTGGCCATTTTTACACGTGTAAAAATTATACACATCTATGGTGATCTTGCGGGAAGGCTACTGCTAGCTTCAAGACTAGTGCAATTCTCTTGTCCTTTGGGAATGGAGTCAAAGAATGTAATAAAAATCTTCCCTTTATCTGCAAAAATTCACTTACTGAATTTAAAAACATTTTGATGTGCATGAACAACAATTATTGAAAGGGAAATCCTACTCTAACCAACGCTATAATATTTTCAATAATAGTTTTTGAGAAAGATAACATTCATAGGAATGGGAAGTTACTCTCCATTTAGCCTTAAATTTTGAAATGCATTTTTATCTTTAGACACATAAATCATGTAAGGACCACTCCATTATATTGAAATTTATGTGGTTTTCATGATTTACACGATCAACATCCCAATTCAAAGACAATCTCTCCTTTGTTGAAGACTTTGAATTTAGCCATTTTTATCAAACATTATCATCATGTTTTTCTTATTATTTACCATGTTCAAGTGTGATTGATCTCTTACCTCTTGCAACTCCATAATTTCTTCAAAAACGAACTTGCATTGGTTCATTATCAAGTAATTCCATTTGATGTAGTAAATCCAATGCGGGTAGCTTAACTGAAATAGTCATTCTTTCCTCACATCGAAAAAAACCTTGTACGGTTAATTGGCAACTAATATTTTAGGACTCACTCTATCAGCCCAAAGTATTTAATTCAACCTTATATGCCAAGATCTTTCATTGTCCTTGACTGGTCTTGAATAAATTTGAGAATATTTTTGTTTGTACTTTCCGCTAATATGTTACCTTGAGTGTAATAATTTGATGAAGTACTCAAATAAATATTGTGCTTCATAGTCTAATCTCATTACCTTTCCACCAAGAAAATATAAAGCATTATTCTAAATGGTAGTGGCTACAACATTTGAATCTACAAATAATACCTTCGTTAAGCGATCATATTGAATTCTCATTAGCTTATTTCAAGGGTACTCCTTCATTCCAATGTGTCAAATAATCTATGGCATTAAAAATCTACTTGTGTCCTTGTGATGAAGGTATATTATCATACCGATTAAGTATAGACCCCACTACATGAATAATTGATCCACTAAAATAGGTTTCAAAGGAAGCAAACCTAATATTTCTTTTCTAACAAAGAATCACACTTCTTAACCTTTTTAATCCATTCAAAACAATCCTTGAATATGTTGGGACAATAGTAACCATATTCATAATATTTAAGGTTGTTGTATGTGCTTTGAGAAGTTACCTCCTTTAGTGTTTTTTGTAACTCAGATAATAATTATTGCACTCTATAATAATCAACACAACACAGTACTACTTCATTTATGCATTTTTTGAACACCACACCGTCAATGAAAACATAAGGTACATCTTGTAGTCTTAAATACCCTTGTTTGTTCTTGTCCATACCTTCTGGATAAGTATCATGTGTAAGTAATTAATCAAATCAGACATTAAACTTGATCTTGGAACTTCCGAATTTAGTTCCGGCTGCTGATTTTATTGCTGTAATAAAATTTCAGGTTTCTGATATGAAACAATAGCACGGTGTAATGGCTATAATGAGCATGCAACCTTCTATTTTTCCATATCAGCAATCAAATGTTCACATAATCCTTTTCCTTGGACTATTTTTGTAACATGGATATCAACATCATACTCCATAACCTTTATAATCCAACCTGCTCACTTCTCATTCAATTCCTTGTTCAACATGAATGCTTTAACACTTGGGTGAGAAACTAGAACATGAATCTTATTATTTGAGAACATATACTTGAATTTCTTCAATTATCTAACTACAAAAATACTTGTTTTTAAAGAAAAGTGTACCTTGTCTCGTAGTCATGAAAAATTTACCCAAAGAAAGCAATAGGATTTTTACGTATCCTCATCATTTACTTGAGTTAATATGGTTGAAATAGTTTCAGCTCCTCAAAGTGTGTACATCATGAAATCTTTATCAAAATTACGATTTAGAAAATTAGGAGCTTGTGAAATATCTTTTTGATAGCCTCAAATCCTTTTCTTCCTTCGCTGGTTCAAGAGAAAGTTTCATCTTTCTTTAACATAACTATTAGTAGTTGCTTAACCAATGCTATAAAATATGGAACGAATATTCGACAAAGTTGATTCTTCCGAGAGAAAAATTTGTAATGCATTCTTATGATGAGGAAAGGACACCTATGAAATTTATTCAATTATTAAAGGATCAATAGCTAAACCTTGCTTAGAAATAAGGTGTCAAATTTACCTTCATGGACTAAAAAGACAGACTGTTTGGGACTCAATGATATTTCAAACTGCATGAAAAGATGGAAAATGTCTTAAATGCATAATATTATCATCAAAATTATTTCAAAATAAAGTAACATCATCTATATAAAACAATATGCATTTTTTCAAGAGGCTATGAAAAGCCATGTCCATTATACGCTAAAACGTTGCACCATAATTAGAAAGCCCAAAAGAAATTCTTTTATAAGCATAAGTCCCACACTTTGTGGTGAATTTTGTTTTGTATATATATTATTCATGAACAAGAATTTGATTGTATCAATATAGCCATGTAACAGGAAAATCTTTCTAAACCCGAAACTATTCTAAAAATTTGATCCATATTGGGTTGTAGATAATGATCTTTTAATGAAGCTTTGTTAAGATCTCTAAAATCCACACACACCTAAATTTCACCATTCATTTTCCAAATAGGCACAATATTAGATACCCAACTTCAATGCTTAACTAAAAAGGTAATATGTGATTCAATCAGCTTGGATAACTCTTTTGTCATTAATGGATCAATCTTAGGATTAAGAGTCCTTTATTGTCGCCTTACTTGTTTTGAATTTTGTTTCAATTCTATGGCATATTGAGAAAAAATGTGAATCATATCAAATATACCTATTTCCAACCAAAAACATCTTTAAATTATTTTCATAAACTAATTGTTATCCAAAATTCACCCCTCAAGGTAATTTTGATAACATGCATCAAATTCTTTAGTCCCAAGAAATTATATTGATTCAGGGCGAAAAGTTATGTTTCTAGGGTCCCCTTAGATTATTTCTAACTCCCTTGTCCAAGTAGAAGAGAGCAAGTTCTGAGAAAATGTAAAAAATTGCAAAAAACAAGGTCGGGCCAGAAAAAATCATGAAAAATGGCTAAGTCCTAGTCCAGGCGGTCCTTGGGACAGTTGGGACAAAAGGACGCGAACCGGCCGGTTCGGCCGAAACAGGAATTTCAGCACCTTTGTGCCAAATGGGACAAAAGGGCACGAACCGGCCAAAAGGCCGCAAGCGGTCTCAAGGAGCATTTGGGACATCCGGGCCAAAGGGACGTGTGGGACGTGGAAATCCGAACTAGCCGAAATGTTGAAAAAATTGACTAACTGTTGAAACAGGCAGTCTGGGACATCTGGGCAATAAGTATGCGAACCGGCCGGATCGGCCGAAATGAGTCAAGGCAGCTGGAGCATTGGGCGAAGGTACGAAAAGGAAATACGCGAACCCGTAGAACCGGGTGAATCGGGAAAATTTGTCCCGGACGATCCGAAAGCAAATGGGACATCTGCGGGCGCGAGTACGCGAACCGGCGGTTCGGCTGAAACAGGGGAATTTCAGCCTTTGTGCCAAATAGGGACGAGAGGGACGCGTGGGATGCGAAAATCCGAAGCGGCGAAGGAGAGGAGAAAAGTCAACGTTTGGTCAGGAAACTTCAAATGGCCATAACTTTTGACTCCGAGCTCCGATTTTCACAAAATTGGACTTGGAATTTATTTTGGATTTATTATTTTTGTTGAGGGTAGATATATTTAAATAAAAGAAACATATTCGGCTCCAGTCATTCAATGCTCATTCCTCAAATGACAGAAAACACTGCAGGACCCAAAATAGTTATGCACTCGAGAAGGCCATAACTTTTGCAATTCTCAACGAAATCACACAAAATTGGTATCTGTTGGAATCGTGGTTCCGAGACCAATACACAGAAATAAAGAAATTATAGATTTGATTAGAAATTGATTGATATTTTTAAGAAAACGTGGCAAGGTTTAGAACAGTGTTTTATTTGGTAGCTGGGAGTGCATTAAGAGGCATGGTCATCATTCTTTCTCTGCTGCAGCACATGGGACAGTATGGGGAGCCTTTTGCAAGTAATGGATAACCATTTCACTCAATTTAATGCCTCTTACAAATGGTTGAAGGACAGATTTCGGGATTTCCATTTTCCCTTCTCTTTTCCTTCTCATTTTTCTATAAATTGGAGTGTTGGGCTCATTGTAAAGGAGGGATTTTTTGGGTAGCAAAGCTCGCCAAAATTGCTTTGTGAAGCTTGGTGTGTTGCAGGCCCTTGTAGTGGACTCCTTGCATGATGATCCAGGTCCTTATCTTGTAATAGTGCCCGAATCTGTGCATACCAGAAGCAATAAAATACAAAGTTTGTGGATGTATCTTCCCCTGCTGTGTTTTCTTGCATTCTTCTTGCCCCTTTTATCTTTCTACAAGAATATTGTGTCTATTATTATGTTCTTGCAGGAATTCATTATCATTGTGTGTGCTTGGAATATTGCTGTGAATGCATTTTGCTAGATTATGGAGAACTGTCATCACCTCTTCTAGTGTGCACTTTGCCTCTGTATTTCACACATTTGGAGACTACTCTCACATCCTCCTTTTCTGGTGTATCACCGCTTTAGTGTA
Source organism: Taxus wallichiana var. yunnanensis (assembly GCA_018340775.1). Classification (NCBI taxonomy): domain Eukaryota; kingdom Viridiplantae; phylum Streptophyta; class Pinopsida; order Cupressales; family Taxaceae; genus Taxus; species Taxus wallichiana. The sequence continues at coordinate 445,751,618 of CM031241.1, read as the reverse complement.
GGATTTCATTTTATGCATTCTCTTTCCCTGGTCCTTGAAATTTAGATTAGAATAGTTAGCTTATCCTGCATTAGAGTAGATTGTGGCAGGTAGTTTAGGAGCAAGAACTAGCTTTCTCTGGAGGTCTATCTCAAGTAGCAAGTCCCACAACTTGGAGATAGTACCCATGTTATCCAATCACACTGTGAGCTCAGGTATATGCACAGGGTGCTGTGATTCGGTGATAACAGTTCTGGCACGCCCGGTGGGAGCTTAGAAGTCTTCACTTTCATTGCAACAAGATTGATGTGCACTTGTTGTAAGTTCCAGCTTTGAAGGAGCTTTAAAATCGCACATCTGGCGACTCCCAAAGAGGCATAATCCGCTGGTCTCGTAGTCTAATCCTGGTGAATTTATGAGAAGAATACAGACTAGATCAAGAACTAGGGAGGAAGGATTGTTTGTTTATCTGCATCTATCTCCAGGCAGAGAAAGAAGGGGAAGAAGAGCTCAAAGATCTGCGTCTCCACCTAACAGAACTTTATCTACACCTCCACCTGGTAGACCTTTTCTCGCATCAACAAGGGTTCTCAGGCCAATCAGAATGGCGCAACCACTAAATCCCTTTGTCAATTTCACTGGCAGCAGCCCACTTGCCCTCAATGCACAAAATCCAGTTCCATTGCAGCGGCATGAAGAATATTCCATTTTTCACTGGAGAAAATCATACCACTCCTGGTGATCATGTCAAAGACATTGCTAATGTCTGTGCAATCCATGAGATAAATGAAATGGATGTGGCTGTCAAATTGCTGGCATCATCGTTCAAAGGGAAGGCATTGCAATGGTTCAGAGCCTTGAAGCTGGTTCTATCACGAATTGGAATCAGTTATGCATAGTTCTCCATGAGCAGTTTGGAGAGAAGGGAGACAACTTGTCTCTTCTAGAGCAATTGACAACTATCAAGAGAGCCCCCAACGAGCAGCTGACTGACTTCAACTTCAGATTTCAAAGGTCTTGGGATAGGATTCCAGTGGCAGTCAGGCCAGCAGCAGAAGGTTCTTTTCTATACTATCTTAAAGCTTTGAATTCTGATATTTCTATGTTAATTCAATCTATGGGAGGCACAACCTTACCTGCTGCTTATAGTATTGCCATTAGAGCTGAAAACTGTCTTATTCAAGCTGGTAAACTGGCTCCTAGGCCCCCAATGCCATTATATCCAAGTTTAGAGAGCCCAAGTACTAGCCAAGCACTGTCTTAGCTCCTATTCCCACCCCTAGAAATCAAAGTTCAAATGAGACTTCTACCTCATCCTCTAGTGCTTCAAACGAACTCCAAGAGGTCATGAAACAATTGCAAAATTTGGGAAATGAGCTGGTTACTATCAAAAGACAGCAAGCACAAAGTGCTAGACCGTATCAGCCTCAAGCTCAGCTTAACAGGCAGCCATATCAACCTCAAAGACCACCCAATCCAGCTGCAAATCAGAATCAAGCAAGGCCTCCTGCCAACAGACCATTTCAGCCCTATAATCCCAATGTTGCATCCACATCCAGAGCATTAGTGCCAGTCCAAAATAACATGGCCCAAGAATATGATTGGTGTTTCCCGTGCAGTCAGCCACATAACCAATCAATGTGCTTTAACGGTGCATTAAATCAGGCTCTAATGGTGCAAACCATTGGTGGGTCACAAGAGTCCAGCCACGAAGAAGACCAGCAGCAGAAGCACCTCAGCAAGGAACATCTCCGAACGAAACTACTCTTGTCAATTGGCAGGCTGAAGATTTCTGTGGTATGAATCAAATACCCTCTCAAAGTGTTGCAGCCAACACAAGGTCAAAGAGGAGAAATTTGGGTGAAGAGCAGCCATTGGCTTCGAGTAATCCACAACCTTCTACCACTCCACAAGCCACTGGCAAGCAAACTGTAGTTCCAAACATACAAGGAGCATCCAAACCAGCTCCTAAACCAACTCAGATGCCAGCTGCTGCCGCTCATTTGCAAGGAATGAATGTGCAGGCCAAGGGACAGCAGAGGGATACTTCATCTCCATTCAACATCATTGATCAGATGAGAAAGACAAATGTAAACATATCAATGTGGGAATCACTATCTATCCCAGGACAAAGAGATTTGCTACAAGCTGCCATGAAGGACTGGTCAACTTCAAATCAACAGGTCCAAATGCAAGAGAAGGTACTCACAAATGCTGCCCAGCCTGAAGGAAATCATGGAGGACAGCAAGGTAAAATGTTGAAGCCCCCTCCATTTTATGTTTCATTGATCATAGGAGATAAGCTGGTGCATAATTGCATGATCGATTCGGGAGCAAGCAGTTCAGTAATGCCCAAGCAAATAGCTGATCAGCTAGGACTCCAATATGAAGTCATCTCCAAGGGTGTAGTGCAATTAGACGGGACAGCAGTGACAACGGTTGGAGTAATCAAAGGTTTGAGCCTCACACTGCACGCATGTCCGAACGTAACAGTGTTACAAGATGTGTCAGTCATAGACCTCCCACCACTCTTTGCATTGTGCTTGTCAAGAGACTTCACTGCTAAAATTGGAGGCTATCTTTCGGCGGATTGGTCACACATGTTGTTCAGAACAAGGTATGGAACCAAAGCCACAATCAGGTCTGAACCTATTGCAAACTTTCACATTGAGCCTTACACTCCAAGCCAAATCAATACCAACTATTCAGCGTTTGATCAAGAAGATTATCCAAGCACTGATGAAGCTGACACCAAGGTTGGAAGCATCCCAGATTTGACTCTTGATGAATGGGCAAGCAAGGTGCATGCTTTTGATCCTTATCAAGAAATAGAAGAATCTGAGCTAGGAGTCTATTGTTTACATGAAGAGAATCAACCTATTCCTAGCATCACCAAGCCAGATCATAAAGACAAGAATGAAGTATGGCAATTGTTCTTTGATGGGTCAAGGAGTAGACAAGGTGCAGGAGGAGGAGCTATGCTCATTTCACCGCAAGGTATAAGGTACTACTCAGCCTTCCGTTTCCAGTTTTCCTGTTCAAACAACACAGCTGAGTATGAAGCCTTAATTCATGGACTGCACTGGGCAAAGAAGAAATGCATCAAGAATTTACAAGTATTTGGTGATAGTGAGCTGATCGTAAACCAAGTCAAAGGAAAAAACGCTGCCAAAAATGATCTGTTGAAGAACTACAAAAATCGGGTATGGGACCTCATTGAAGATTTTGAAGCTTTTAGCATCATTTCCATCCCAAGAAAAAAGAATGAAGCCGCTGACAGACTGGCAGCAATTGGGGCTGCGTTTGATGTTGTAGAAAGTATCAAAAGTGAGAAAACTCAGCCTCATATCAAAGTGGTTGTGAGACCAGCTGTTCCAGATAACAACACAAGTTGGCAAGTCTTCGAGAATGATCAGCAGATTGTTAATTTCCTGCAAGAAGAAGCTGAGTTCTCCATGAGAAATCAAGACAAGCTGGAGCAGCAGTATGGCGACCAAGTGGTGCAGCTTAGGACTAACAAATTGCCAAAAGGCCTCATAACCTTGGAGTCAATCTTCAACCCGAATGATCAGTTCCGGAAGGAGAAAGCAAACATTCAAGTAAAGGGTGAAGATTCAGAGCCTATTTTAGTAGAAGAAGGCAAGACATTGCAAATTGGCAAAGTAAGTACCTCACAAGAAAAATCTGATTTTGTTTAGCTTTGTAAAGAATTCCCAGATGTCTTTGCTTGGACTTACAAAGATTTAAGAGGTTTCAACCCAAAGTTGGCACAGCATACTATTGAGTTGGATCCGGAATCCAAGCCTGTCAGGCAAAAGCAAAGGCCAGTAAATCCTCATATCGAGCCTCTCATGAGAAAAGAGTTAAGCAAGCTCATTGAGGCTAGTATCATCTTTCCCATCAAACACTCAAGTTGGGTTGCAAACTTGGTGCCGGTAAGAAAGAGAAACGGAGAAATAAGATTGTGTGTGGACTTTCACGATCTAAATAGAGCATCACTCAAAGATCATTATCCACTTCCATCAATGGAACAAATATTGCAGGTTGTAGAAATTGGGTTGAAAGGTTTTCATTACTAGATGGATATTGGGCTATAATCGATAATGGTAAAGGAAGAAGATCAATTCAAGACGGCCTTCACTACAAAATGGGGCACGTATGCTTACAAGAAGATGCCATTTGGACTGTCAAATGCCGGAGCAACATTTCAGCGAGCTATGGATATGGCATTCAAAGGCTTAATCAACAATATAGTGCTGGTATACCTAGACGATATCACTGTCTTCTCAAAGAATGCAGCAGACCATCTCTTTCACCTCAGGCAAGTATTTCAGAGGTGTAGAAGGTTCTGGAGTGTCATTGAATCCAAAGAAGTGTGTATTCTTGGCACACGAAGGCAAATTGTTGGGCCACATTGTCTCTAGGGAAGGGCTAACAATTGATCCTGAAAGGGTTGAAGCCATCCGAACGCTTCCATTTCCACACCACAAGAAATCTCTCCAAAGCTTCTTAGGAAGGATAAACTTTGTCCGCAGATTTGTGCGTAATTTTGCCACTCTTGTGAAGCCCCTAACTATGATGTTGAAGAAGAGTCTGGCATTCAAATGGACAGCAAAAGGCAAAGAGAGTTTTGAAAGCATCAAACATGCAATATCACAAGCTCCAACTCTTATCAACCCAGATTTCTCAAAGGACTTCATGTTGTATGCATTTGGAGGATCAGATACAATCTCAGCCATCTTGACACAGCTGAATAGAGAAGGTTCAGAACAGCCCATAGCATTCTTCAGCCAAACCTTGGAAGATTACGAAATAAAGTATTCTTTCATCGAAAAGCATGTCCTTGCTGTCATTAGGAGCTTGAAGAAGTTCAGACATTTGGTCTCAAACAATAAAATTCAACTGCTGGTGTCTCATGCTGGCGTCAAGGACTTCCTCCTAAACAAAGATTTGAACGAGAAGAGAGTAGGTTGGATCACTCGGGTGATGGAATATGATATTGAAATCAAAGTGACCAAGCTAGTTCGTGGCAAAGGCTTGTGTGAGCAGCTCGCTTCCAAACAACCAGACGAGTTAAAAGGTGAAGAGGATGATATCTTGCTACTACAGAATGATCAAGAACAACTAGCTGATGATGCACCCATCCCATGATCACTCTAGCATCCGGTGTGATTGCACAACATGGAAACCTCTCTCCAAGCGTGGGGACTTGTGAAGGCGAGAGAGGAATCTCCAGATTATGAGGCTGGTTCCTATGTTGTGCAATCACACTGGATGCTAGAGTGATCAACCTAGAATCCTGAACTGCATCCGGGAGTGCTTTGTGAGTCTACTACAACACTAATAAAAGACTATATTTCAGGTAAGGAACATACCTTTCCAATGAATAATTTATTTTCATCATTAACTAAGATCTTTTCCTAATTATCTGCATGAGTGGAGATATTTCTGTATCTTTATGATCCGACCATCTAAAATTAAAATATCCTCTAATGTGACTATCCCTTTGGGAAACTTATTGGTCTTTAATTTAACAATATGGTCACCATATAAGTGCTACAATATTTCTTGATTCACCGCACAAAATCAACTTCTTGTTATAGAAATCTACAAATTTCTTCACCATCTTCAAAAAAATTCTAGTTTTGTTCATTATCAAGAACTCGAGGGTCTGATTATTAGCTTAATATGTGGCTTAATTGTATTTATTTCAATCTGTTCTAACACATCGAAACTTGTACCAACTTATACAAGTTTGTTTGCATGTTTTTTTTCAATTATTGGGACTTATTTAATGCTAATATCTTCAAAATAATCCATTAAATAAGAAAATCTATGTTTGTAAGATTTCAACAATGAGTTCTTACAAACATTAAAGTTTTTTACTTGATTTATAACTAACTCAGAATCACCGTAAACATGTAACATATTGATTCCTCTCTTTCTGGCCCATTGTATGCCATGAATTAATGCTTCATATTTAGCTACGTTAGAGGTACATGAAAAATGCATACTATGAGCTAAAAATGCCTTTCATTTGAAGGGGAACTAAGCATCAAACCCACACCTTGTCTTTTTTTGTTCTTTTCTCCATCAAAATGAATCCTGCATAAGCCTTCTGTTGTATTTTTTATTTTGGACGATAAAGGGATAAGTGTGTTTTCTTCATACAAAAAATAAACACCAAACAAACCTTCTTATACTTATTTGAAAGGATCATAAGCATGTTTTTCGAGAGTTTTTTCATCCATAAACAAGTTAGAAACACCATCTAATGTAGAAACGTGTGTTGTGAAATAAAAATTAGACTAATCTATGGCTGTATAATTATCTACAACACTTCAAGCATGAGGTTCAATATGAAATCTATCCAAATGCTCCTAATTAATTGTAATTTTACTCCCAATCCGAAGAAATATAACCTCCTATATTTATTGTAATATCTCTTGATAAACATAAGGTAAAGTAGGGAGGTACATCTAATAAAATTACATCTTGTAAAATTGAAACATTGGGACAACCATGTAATGTTTCCTCTAAATTTTTAATGGCACAAATTGTGTTAGTTGTTGGTTTTTCTAGCTGCAACACACTCTTTTCTCGTAGGTTCATTTTGCAGGACCAATTTTTCTACAATTGCTTTAGCCATGACTCGTGCTACTTTACAACTACCAAACATTTAGTTATGAACTAGATGATCTCCAATAATAAGAGAAATATAGAAAGGAGGTAGCTTTTAAATATCATGAGCATTAAGAACATTTTATACCATCCATCTAACATATTTCATAAGGTCTTGATCAAATATACCAAGGACTAGATCAACCTTTTGAGCTTCTTTCTCTATTGGTTTTTATGAAATATGCAACTTAACAAGCTCTTGAGTAAGTAACTCTTTCTATCCAACTAGATTTAAAGAATCCCATAATGAAATACAAATATTTTGTTTTTTCATAACCTCAAAAACATTAAAAGAAGCAACAATTTTAGAAAAAGCTTCTCCAATTTTAACATAAGCTTTAGCAAAAATTGAATCTTCTTTAACAACTTTTGAAATCTGATGTATGAACAATCTTCTAGGATCATCTTCCAACTATTTTTTCTTCTCTTTAATGGTTTAAGTACTTGTTATTTTTATGTGATGAAATAAGATCAATTTCTATTTTTGGACCTGCAATTGTTGATTTATTGGTAACTATAGGTAAAACAAGTCTTTTTACTGCTTTTTCTTCATCTTGAGCCCTTTTCGAAACGTAGTTATGAAAAAAATAAAATATTCTTCACCAAAGCTTACTACATTTTTAATGTGATTTCGAGTCTAAACATCTTGTTTCCCACCTTTGTCCATTTGAGGCATGTACAATGTTTTGATTGAGGTTGGGTAATGAGGTTCAAATTTAAGAATTCATTTAGGAAATTAAAAGCTTAATGAGTTTTATTGAAAGGTGGGAAGTACTCTTCGAAGCTATATTTCTTGGTAGAAATGCACCAGATTAACTAGCACCTTAGAATCAAATTGCCTTTGCTAATAAGGTTGCCTCTAATTCTGATTTTGTTGGTATGGCTGCATATTCTTCTTATTTTTCTTCTAAGTATTCTCAATTGATGTTAAATTGTTTCCCATGGTCTGCAAGTCCTTAAATATGTCACCTTAAGGTGCTGAAATAATATACTCTATTATGGTAATACGGTACAAAATAGATGTTAGATCTATAATAATAGGCATTAACGGCCTAGGGGATAGTTTACAAACTTGAATAAGGTTGTTTTCATCTCTAATAGAAATTTCATACACTTTTGGAAGTGTAGTTCCTCTCATAGACTGTAAAATAGCTGAAATATCACTATTTAAGGCTTTGAGATAGTATAAAAATGCATGATTATCTTGAGGCTTTAACCTTTGGATGGAATTCATTCCCAAGTTCTAGTATATCTAATATTAAAGATGGCCATAAATTCATTGGGAGCTATTTTGATTTTGGACAATTTGTCTACTATGAGAGGTAAATTGTTGGAATTATCTTGAAACTACTTCAATAATTGATTTCCCAATTCATCCCAAGTTGTTATTGTCCCTACTTCTAAATTTTTGTACCATAGCAATGCTTTTCCTTTAAATGATGTAGCTAATAGTTTTAAAGTTGCATATTCTGAGTAATATTATGGACTGAACAAAGGGTTGTAATTTATTTAATATGCTCAACAAAGGTAATATAATTTTCACTAGTAAATGAAAGTAAACCCTTTAAGGCAGTAGGAGGTATGTCATGATAAATAAGAATAATTAAATGGATTCCATTGGTGAAAGTAACAAAATTTCTAGGTGGTGGTTGATCCATTTGAATAAATGGGATTTGAAGAACAAGATTGATATGTGGTGAATCAAGGGGAGGAGGGTTTCCAAAAATGGGCCTCTTATAGGGTAAGGTATTATAAACTCTTCTTCTTCTTGCTGAATTTAAAGTCAAAGAAACAAAATTATGAAGAAGACCTCTAACCTTTGATGTTATAGTCAGCTTAGGCATGAAACATGCTACAATACTTGTTTGAAATCAAGCTTATGGAGTCACCAAATAATTTTCTTTTGATTTTCAATGGATATATGCAGATTTTTCCGTCCAAAAGTGTTGTTTTTTTTTCTTTAAATATTTTGTAATTTGCTCCAAATCTGATTTGAATATAATTCGTGTCCCACTATGGTGTGCCAAAAAATATTATCTCTCAAAAGTGAACCCTATTTGAGGGATAATAACAGGGTTTCTAAGCTTGCTTCTCTCCCTCACTTCTATTGATATAATGGAAGCACCTCGGGTCTTTGGCTATACTTATTATTGAGGAAATTCTTCGATATCAAGGCCGGTTCCTTATTGATGTATTCTAAATGTGTGCAATGTGAAATTGCAAAAGCTATGGAGTGAGGCTAAAGAACCTCAAAGCTTTACTAACTCAACCATGCACCATCAAATTAGAGCTAAACAAGAGAAACTAACATAAAAGTATTATAACTTTGACAAAAACATCAAAAAATAACATGTATACTACTCTCTACTCTATGAAAGCTTATTAAAATTGAACCTAGTTTAGATCCTAAGAAATCATATTATGTTTTTTTACTCCCAAACATAGTGAGGAGATATCTCCAAGTTGGATACATGGCCAAGATTTAGATCTTCCCTTACCGACTATATTTGGAATGGATGGATGCAAGATGGAGGAGCTCTTAACAATGGATTATGACCAAGATCCAAATGTTCTATATCTTAAAGCTATAAAAATGGTTTCTAATGCCTTTCCAAAGTATTTGAGAGTAAAGTTGTAAGTACGAATGGGTAGGCTTAGCCTTGTATTTATAGTTTCTAGCTTGGAAGAGTCTGGAATTTGGGTGCATGTGGGACTAAAGTCTAAAAAGCACGTTAGGATTAGATTAGGATAAACATGCTTTAATCTTAGTTAAGATGTGTTTAAGCTAGTTAACTAGGGTTTAGGCTAGTTAAACTTGATTAGAAAGTGATTAGAGACTCATTGAGAGTTGGGGGTGGGTCTAGATAACCAATTGTGACTAATAGATAGCCTAGGAAGCCAACAAAAGTGTTCTAGAGAGAACTAGGAGATTCGAATGGTCAAAAGGAGGAATGTTTATCTAATAAGAGATATATTAACCAAATTAGATGATTTATAGGAGGAATATGGAATGGAGTGAAGAATGGGGAATTAACGTAGTATCGTTAATCGGTTGAATTGGATGAAATGCTAAGTGTAAGCATATTTTAGGTGTCTACATTTTCCCCTCTTTGGGGTGGCGTAAGTGACGTCACTTCAAAGAAAGTAGACAAACATAAACAAGTAGAAAATTTTGAAGGGATAGAAGAAAAAATGAGTAGAATGAAGGATTCCCCCTCGATTGTCGATGGGGTGATAGAAGAACTCAATTGATGATCGAAAAGATGACAGAAAGAGAATAGAAGAAAGAATAGTGTGATGAAGAAGAAAAGAAACGGGATATAGAAGAAAAGGAGTATGAGGAAGGGGGAATGAGCTAACATCCATCCAATTCCTTTTAAACAACTTTATTTTTCATCATATTGCTAGAGATATTCATCATCAGTCCTTATTAAAAAGAATGAACAAAAGTGTAGTATGACATGAAAATCCATATACGAACAAATGTCCATTGCCAAAAAAACACTAACTCCATGCAACATACAAAATGTAATGCAATACGAGAAAGTCAAAGATGCCTAACTCCATCCAACATTTCCAGCCTGTTTGAATTAATGACAAGGGTTAACGATGGTGCCCCAAGAAAAGATACATGTGAGGGGGAAATAATGGAGGACACTTTGGTCCAATGGAAAAACAATGTGCACTAGGAAACAGGATTAGGAAACTCGTTGTGCCCTGCACTCACTGCAAGAAGTAAGCACTGGCTTTGGTTGATGGAGGTAGATCAAGATGATCCCGAGATGTGCACATGAATAGGTGAGAACCAAAGAGCAACATTTATAGGATGATTTATAATGTTTTTGATGTTTCTTTGAACATATTTGAATGTTTTGATTTTTCTAACATATTTGAATGTTTTGATTTTGAAAGTTTTCTGAAACTATGTACAAGAAGACAAAGAAGTGTGGATGCCCCAAGCAATAGACCGGATGTACAAGGGAAAAAGGCCATGTGCATGTGAGAAAGGTGAAGATGTGAAAATTCCCAAGGATTAGGTGGGAGTATTCAAAGGAAAACTCTTCATGGATAGAAGCGAGACCCAAGGCCATTATGGATAGGTTCAACATGATGATGAATGTAAACCAATGAAGTGCTAGGAAGAAGCAAGGATGCCCCAATGTAAGTTGGCCTAAAAGCACATGATAGAAAGGAAGGAGAAGATTGGATTTTGTGAAAGGGGACAAAGGTGTCCAAAAACATGGCAAAAAAGGAAATATTATACACATGGATGTCCTGAACGAAGTAGAAGAATGATGTGAAAAACATGAATGTAGTAGCCGAGAAGCCTTGCGATGAGATAAGTGAATAGCTAGAGGCACAAATCGTGAGATGAGATACAGACTAGAGTAAGAGTCTAAACAAGGTCAAAAAAAAGACACTTGGTAACATACTAATCCTGCATACTCATAGAGATCCAGTGTGTGAACATGGAATTAGATTACCTCTTGAAGGGAAGATTTAATAGATAACAAGTGAAGACACCCTAGCCAACGTGTAGGAATGTTTGATTTTGAAAGGTGATTTGTGAATGGAGGGTGGAAGGATAGCCATACATTGCTTCGCTGCCAGTCAGGTGTCCATAGCCCCGACAGAGATGCATTTGATTCTAATTGCAACATTACTCTACCCATCAGTGTCCATAGCCCCAATAGAGATTATTGGAAATACCCCAAGAGAGAGTTATATATCAATTTTATTTTTCTTTGTAGCTTTTAGATTTTGAATTTTTGATTGATTTTGATTCTTTTGCTTTCTAAAAACTTATTTCAGCTCTCCTATTTGATAGGGGTTAAACCACAAATGGCTTGATGGAATGAGGTGGAATTGATTGTGAAGACGACATTGGCTCGTGTCAACAAATATATCCAAAATTTCTTCGCAAAAAGTTTATTAGATGTTGAATGTGATAGGATCTCCACGAGGTCATTCATTCTTTAATTTACCAAGGTGATTAAAGACCAGGGTCAAATGGATACCATAGAGATAAATGTCACAAAATGCGTGTGAATGGGCTAACCAAAAGATCACCGAAGGGATAAAAATGGTAGGAAGACTTGCAGAAGAATAGTAAGGAAGGGAAGAAAGAACATCCATGTGTACGCAATACCGATTGCAATGTTTGATCTTTGTACCTTTGATTTTTCTTTGAAATGTTTTCTCATGTTTTTGTATTTTTGAATTGTTTTGATTTTTAGATTTTTGATAGTTTTTGGAAAGGTGGGACCAACAAAGTCACTTTGTGTGGTAAGATCCAACAACAATGTTTGTAACTTCCTTAATAAGGGAGATTAAGCATGATTGTTTATCAAGAGTCATGTTATCTCCCATGTCGATGATCATGGTGAGCTCATACTCAACAAAAGATTGTGATTTATCTTGAAACATAGATTTCATATGTGGGAGTTGGAGTTCCCTATCTAGAGGTTTATGTACTTTACATCATACTTGATGGTTACGTTGATGTGCATTCTTGAATCATGTTTGATTTTTAACCTTAAGATCATTTACTTTGTTGGGAGCTTTGGAGCTCTTGGAATTTTTGACCTGAGCTTGATAATGAACCTATTTTGGTTTTTTATAAGCTGACACATGACTTGTCTGATCCCGAGAAGGAGAAGAAAGTGAACGTTTATGATTGATGAAAGGAACGATAGAAATGGTAGTGGGCTTGCCACAAACATTGATAGAAGAAAGATGTGATAGATGAAAAGGATATGGTCCAAGAATTGAAGAGGATGGGCTACCAGGAGGTGAGCCACCGATAGAAGATGATGAAGGGCTGCTAGGATATGGCCCTAAGATGGAAGAAGTTGGGCTACGAGGACATGGTCCAAGAATAGAAGATGAGGGTGAGGGACTACTAGGGTGTGGCCCAAGTATCGATGAGTAGGGGCTACTCAGAGGTGTCCCATAGATAGAATAGGATGAATGGCTACTAGGACGTGGCCCAAGAATAGAAGGTAATGGGCTACTAGGAGGTGACCCATAAGTAGAAAATGGAGGGCTACTAGGAATTGGCCCCAATATAGAAGAAGACGATGGGCTACTAAGAGGTGAGCCAAGGAAATATTTTGATTGAGGAATGATGATAGATAAGGAATGATTGGGAAATGAGAAGATAGGCCATGGATCAATGCTAGACTCCAACATCTCATCATGTTCAGAGGAAGGTGAAGATGGAATAACAAAAGAATAATCATGACCTTAGGCTCTTCCTCTATGTTTTGATAAAAGGAATCAAACTCTTCCTCCCCATACGCGAGCGTATCGAGTTCAAGAAAGAAACCTTGTTTGCAATCCTCTAAAGGGATATCTTCGTGTAGTCTGATTGGTCCTTTATCCTGAGATAAATCAATCAATAGAGGTTGTTGTTCTTCGACCATGGGGGTTGACTAGAAGAAACGGATCCGCTAAGCGGGAAGATTGATTGACATAAGAAGATGACTCAAGAGAGGAAGTAGGCTTGGAGGTAGGTGTTTCATGAATGGATGATTTGGATTTGGACCTAGGTCATTTTTCTAGAAGACAACATAATGTAGGATCACATAGCCATCTATTAAGTTGCGACGTAGGAGTCAAATTGGATGAGTGACTAGAGGTAACCTGAGTCGTGGAACTCTTCGACGGAGGAAGAGGTCATTGAGATGACTGATGAAGGAGGTCCTACGAAGAAAGGGAGGATTCGACTCAAGAACCAAATTAGATGTTCGATCAATGGAACTTGGAGTCACACGAGTCTTCAAAGGAGGAAGACATCGTTGAGGTGAGTTGGAATAAAGGTCCTATGAAGGAAGGGAGGACCGTGATTCAGGATTTGATCTAGGGGTATCCAAATAATAGTTGGGATCTCGAATCTTTCAAGAAGAGTGGGAATCAATGGTAGTTTGGATCTGAATCGGAAGAAGAGTGGGGGGAACCTGAATAATAATTTGGATTAGAAGCATCCAAACCATACCACCGACTATGAGCTAAAGGTGGGGAATAGGGTACCTAGATGGGAATTCTAGCGTGAAGAACCAAATGAGGCTTAGTCATAAAGGGTATCTTTTGATGTGAATGCCTAAACCTAGGTTCCGCACTATCGTAAGTGTGAGGAACCATGTGATAGTTAGTCATGGTTGGGGTTGTTTAAGCACAAATGTCTAGACCTAGATAGTGCAATCAAACTTCTTCAAAGTGAATAAGGCCTCATGCCGATTTGGGTAGCATAATGGTAGCCAACTAGACATTCAGTATGTACGGAGACGTGTGTGTGATTTTTTGAAGAAGGTCTAAGGAAAATAGACATCATGATGATGCAATCTCGATGAGATCAAAAAAGGATTGTCCTAGAAAATAAGTTTTCTAAATGAATAATCACAAGGAACAATCACGCAAGTGTGAAACAAAAATCCAATCAATAAGGAAATACTCCCTATGTAAAATGTGTGTGCAAAATGACAGCCCAATGCAAAGATGATCCACACAATGTCAATACTTACATCAAGTTCGAAAAGAACAAGGAGTGACCTCCACATAAGGTATAACTAGTACTAACTCAAGTGTCGATGAAAGCTAAGTGTTTTGAAAAGTGGATGTCACAACTAGATATATCGTAACAACACTATCTCGATATCTCAACCAAGCAAGCAAGGTGTCGATATCAAGACAACATTATGGCGATATATATAACATAGTATCAACACTCATCAAGAGACCCAGATGACATCTAAACTAAAATCAAGTAGAAGGTATAACAAGAAGTCTATGATAATGCAAGCAACGTAACCCACGTAAGAGGGATTTATACTACGTACCCAAAGAATGGGAGACACAATGTAAATACCAATACTGAATGACCAGAATGCAAGCAAAAGTTGACAAACTAGGGGAGAGACAAAATGACAAAACCGACCTGTAATAATGATGAGGATCCTGAAGTCAAGATCATAGGACTGCCAAAGACATGAAAATGTACCTGCTCGCTTTAGTCGTTTAACACCCCAACTACAAACATGGATGAGTGTAAATGTACAAAAAAGTAGCTAGCACAATCTTTGACACGACACGTAAAGTATGCCTCTGTTTGAATTCCAACGTGGAAAGTATGAATGCATGGGTGTAGGTCAAGAACATGTGAAAATAGACTTAGTTTCACTTTGGGCAGAGCTTCGCCTCATTCGAAAAATGAGAAGGAAGCTAAGCTAAGTAATACGTTTATCTAAATTCGTGATGAAAAACACTTAGATCCAACTTAGAATGGGTTCGTTACCATGTTCGACAAACAAGGTGTTGAATCCAAACAAGTTATCACTTCATGATGGAAAACGACGTGAATGGACTAGTAAAGTTGGCCTCCAGACAAAATGGTTTCCTTAATAAGTTCTCTCAACTAGGTGTTACAAGGTTGTCTAAGAGCGAGGCATGATTTACCCAAAAAGTCACACTGACTAGTTTGGGAGTATCTCGGCTTTGTCCCCCTTCAAGTACAAAGTGGGCAATGAATGCATCCATCATGTACTTTTACTAAGGTCGCGATACGGACAACTTGCAACTCTAACTCACAAGGCATACTAGTCAAGTGGGTAAGCGAGGTGCTTCCTGTTTTGTCCACGAGGTTACTCAATGGTGGATTACTTTGGGGTTCCTGGAAACACCCCCATTGATATAGCTTAAGGCATTTTTTCAAAGGGGTTACATTCCGCTTAAGCGGAGAGGGACGTGCCCTTTTCCGAAACCTATAATACAGTGTTTTGAATATGGTGTGTTTTTATCTTTTTAATCTTAATGTGGTTTCAAAAGTGGCACACCATTTGGAAATTTGCAAACACATGTGTATTAGAATTTTTCACTTCATTTTTAACACCTTTCTTCAACCAACGTTAGGTCTTGTTGACAATAGTTGGTTAGTAGTTTTCTGATTTGATGATCGAGGTAAAAGAGAACTCACAATTGCTTTTGATTCCTAAGATCACCTAAAAGTGTGAAGGAAGAGCATACACAAAGTGGAAATCCTAAAAATCACGTAAAAATGTTACGTTATCCTTAAGAAGCAAGTGTTTTTAACGTGTAAAATAGATTTTTTTGTAAGTGCTTTTGATCTCCAAGATTGCTTTGGAAAGCGCAAGGAGAGAGCATACGCACGTTTCACAAAACCTAATTTAAGCTAAGGAATGAAAAGCACTTTAATCATGCAAACCAAAATTTTTAAAGAGTTAGCCCTATTTTAAAACCTATCAATCTTTTAGACACCTACACAAAAATGTCAGAAAAATAACTAAAATAGACCGTAAATTTTTTTAATGCGACAAGTAACACTGCGTGCCCAAACCGACATGTACATGCCCCAGCCAACGGGTACGCACCTAAACCAACACCTACATGGGTTAATAAAAATTTAAATCAGTCACCAACAACTACACACCCCGATCCAACAAGTATGCTAGGGTTTCAACGTGTATGCACTCCTAACGACGGATACGTAGCCCAAGCAAAAAGAAGTCCTGTAAAATTTTACATGTGACATTATTTACATAGAAGCATCTAGAGAGGTAGATACATGGAAGTGTCCTTACAGAGAAAATTTTCAAAAACACATAAGATACCCTTGATGGGAACGCGTCCTTTCTCGACGGAGACGCGCATATCTCAACGCGTACATGCCACCTTTAAACACCTATGCATGCCCCTGTAAAACACCGCAAAAACATGGATTTTTAAAATTTTAAAAGAAAACAGTTATCAGTTAGTCAAAGCTTCCTATTTCTATGTTAAACCCACAAATGCATGTAAATAGAGTTCATTAATCCAAGGTTTAAAATAGAAATGAGGAAATAACAAGTGATTTAAACTAAAAAACTTGAAAAAGGACTTTGAAGAACTCAAAGGACCTCCATTAATGGAGGATGGACATAAGTGTCCCACCGGGCGTGCCAAATGTGTGCAATGGAAAGTTGCAAAAGCTATGGAGTGAGGCTAAAGAACCTCAAAGCTTTACTAACTCAACCATGCACCATCAGATTAGAGCTAAACAAGAGAAACTAACATAAAAGTATTATAACTTTGACAAAAACATCAAAAACTAACATGTATACTACTCTCTACTCTATGAAAGCTTATTAAAATTGAACCTAGTTTAGATCCTAAGCAATCAAATTATGTTTTGTTTACTCCCAAACATAGTGAAGAGATCTCTCCAAGTTGGCTACATGGCCAAGATTTAGATCTTCCCTTACTAACTATATTTGGAATGGATGGATGCAAGATGGAGGAGCTCTTAACAATGGATTATGGCCAAGATCCAAATGTTCTATAGCTTAAAGCTATCACAAATGGTTTCTAATGCCTTTCCAAAGTGTTTGAGAGTAAAGTTGTAAGTCTGAATGGGTAGGATTAGCCTTGTATTTCTAGTTTCTGGTTTGGAAGAGTTTGGAACTTGGGTGCATGTGGGACTAATGTCTAAAAAGCACTTTAAAATTAGGTTAGGATAAACATGCTTTAGGCTTAGTTAAGATTAGTTTAGGCAAGTTAACTAGGGTTTAGACTAGTTAAACTTGATTAGCAAGTGATTAGAGACTCACCGAGAGTTGAGAGGGATCCTGGATAACCAATTGTGATTGATAGATAGCCTAGAAAGCCAATAGAAGTGGTCTAGAGAGAACTAGGAGATTCGAATGGTCAAAAGGAGGAATGTTTAGCTAATAAGAGAGATATTAACCACATTAGATGATTTATAGGAGGAATATGACCAAGAAGGTGTCATAAATGGGAATCCGAGAATGGAGCGAAGAATGAGTAATTAACAAAGTATCGTTGATCGGTTGAATTGGATGAAATGCTAAGTTTAAGTATATTTTAGATGTCTACACTAAATCTATTTTTGGGGTTTTGGAGATTTAATGCTGAAAAGGTGGTTGTGGCAAAGTAATTGAAATTTAAATGGGGTAATATATAACACCTGCTAAAATGATCACTCGAGACCCAAGAACAAACTAGGTTTAGATAGGAAAAATTATGCCTCACATCAAGGATTCAAAGTCTATTATAATTTAATAAAAGAGATTTTCCCATCAGAATCTAACATTAGATCAACATTTCAAATTTAATGAGTAATAATTAATCCAAATATAGTTAAATTTCCCTTAGGAGTTAACTTAATAAGTAATTAAATTAACATTATAGTTAAATATTCCTAATCAATTTTAGAGGTTGAAGGGCAAAACAATTAAATACCTTGGGTATTTAATTCCACCAATTCTAAATGATAGCCAAGGTTATTATTTATGTTGGATAGAAAAACATTCTCATATCCCCTAATGTGACCCCTTAAAAGGTCAATCCATGCTTTAGAATTATACATTTAAGTTAAAAAGGGGTAATTTCCCACTTACCCACTCTCAAACTCATATTTGCACTTCAACCTAATTTTTCACATATTTAATGCACTTAAAGTTTCTGAAAATATTTCCATTAGATAGGAAATTTCTTCGTTTTCCAATGATATAAATAAGTCCTCCTAACTCCTCATATTTCTTAAGTTACAGGTCCGGCGGGCCTGGGAGGAAAATTTTCCCAAAGGTGGGCCTGTGGGCCTGGGGAAGAAAATTTTCCCAAAAGGTGGTCCTGTAGACCTAGGGAATAAAATTTTCCCAAAGGCACAAGGGACATGTGGCATGTTGTTAAGCCCACATGGGAAGTCGATTCGTTGGAGGTAATTTGGATTTGAACTCATTTTGTTAAGAGGGAAAAAAGTTTTAAAATGGGTGCGCTCTGTCGAAGACCATGGACGCCACATTTCATGCCCAAAATTTCAATTGGAGAAGAAAACCGGTGGGGAAAACTTAGAAATATTGGCATTTGTGTTAAAAAGTGTGAAGGTTAAAAATAACCCACGCCTCTGCCGACACTTAGCGAAGCCACATGTCACCCAGAGTGACTGTGGGAAGGTGAGCGGGCGAGAAAAATTAGAAATTTTTGCCAAAATTTTCCCAAAAGTGGTAAGCTCTAAAATAGTCTACACCTCCGTTGATGTCTAAAGAAGCCATGTTTCAGACTCCATAATGACAAGTGGGGAAGTGGGCCGATGGGGAGACTAAATTTTTTTCACCCTTTTCAAAAAGGTAAAATTTAATGGTGCGGCTCGCAAACCCATGAAGTCATTTTCCAAACATTTAATTGCTTGGCCTACGGGGACACAGAGGAATTTGTGACTTTTTACATTTTTGCAAAAAGTGCACTACGTAATTTTTGGCCCACTGACGGAATTTTCAAAAAATTCCCTTTCTTTTAACCAAACGAACTAAAAAAATTTAATAGAAGGCCATAAATTTTGACAGGAAGCTTGGATTTGAGAAAATGAGGACTTTTTGAAAGGGATAGAACTACTCTTTGCAAAGGAACCATCAAAATTCATGTTTGACAAACTTAAGTGGGTGAATTTGACAAATAACGTCTTTCCTACCATTAAAATGTGAATTGAACTTTTCAATTTCCAAAAATTGATCTAATCTGCTATTCTTTCTTCTTCAACACACCAAAAAGGCATGGGAAACATACTTGCAAGATTTCAAAAGGATTGCAAGGGTTAATTCATTAACGGTTGATATTACAATACAAATTTCTTTTCTTTTCCGTGAAATTGTATTATTTTGGATCTTGCCCGATTACTACATTCAATAAATTACTAGGGAAATGCAATGTGGTTTGTTCATCCTTAGTTCATTTTAAAGTTTCATTTTGTCTTTCAAGTTGTAGAGTACTCTGTAATTTTTCTAATAAATATTTGCAGTTTTACAGTGAATCAAAAATAGAAATCATGCTTAAACTCGAATGGATCTACTTTTCATTATCATCCTATAAATATTTAAATTCATTCAAATCCAATTTACAAAATTTAACTTTACTTCAATCAATGTGTGAAGACCCAAAATTTAGTTCTACTTTCAAATCACGCATTTCGAATGAAACAGAGAAATGTAATATTTCTTCATACGTATTTATTTTTCAATTTTCAAACAGAGATTTCACAATATAATTCAAGCAAAGATTTCAAATGAAAACCATACCATTTGTGGTAAATAAAACAACTTCTATTGAAATCCAATAATTATTTTACAAATTCCTTTATCATTCATCATATACAACTTACATAACATAAATATTCCACATTCGAATGTAGATTCCATTTCCAAAACAAAGCAACTTTCCAACACAAATAATATTACAAAGCCATCCACTTGAAGTCAGAAATTTCTACAACAAGGAAACCCCAATGGAATCGGGAAATTTGTCTTCATCCTCAGCTCCAGAACAAGAAGAAGAAGATCCACCATATATGTTTTGATCACAAAAACAAAAGAGGAGAGGAAACACTCTCCACCCAACAAATAATTCCAATGAAGAGGAGAATTCCTCCTCCTCATTGGCCCCCGATCCATAACCACAAATCAATAAGAAATGTATTTCAACTCGTTGAAACAAACAGCTTCCACAACACAAAAAAACAATCGCATATGAAACACAATCTACATACATAATGCAATTTGCAACCACATGAAGAACAACAAACAGTTCTTAGGCTTCATCATGCACAAGCCAAAGGAGCAAGTCGTATGGGGAAGCTACTTATACCTCCCAATGGGCAAATGGGTGTCCACCTTAAGATAAACCCACACACACACACACACACGATATATATATATATATATATATATATATATATATATACATACATACATACATACATACAAATACATATACATATATATAATTTCAAAACCCCTACACGCCCTTATGCCTCCCACAAGATATCCCCATAGTCTTCTCCTACACCATACCTAGGAAATCTACCCAACCATCCAACAACATATTAAGTATTCAAAGCATTCACATATGCATAAATAAAGGAAGAACATTTTAAAGAGCCAAGATCCTACCTCTCCATGGTAGATTTTGTTCCAAAAGTTCAACAACAAGATTTTTCCAATCCAAACAGTCCAAAAGCTCCAGCAATCCACAAGTATCGAACAAAAAATCTATAACTCCCCTCAAAATTACAAGAGATCAAAACCAAAAGAAGTAACCAAAATGAAATCACCAAAATGAAGTAACCCCAAAACAAGCCAAGGAATTCAAATAAATAGAAGAGGGAGAGAGGAGGATGAGGTGGGTCCATGTAGGATGCCACATCACACATCCTCAACTCCACCTCCCAGGTGAACCTCAAACTCCAAAGCACAATTAAAAGGGTGGGTGAATAAATGATATTTTACTTACATAGACAAACTAGGTCCACACCCCAAGGTCCAAAATTAATTTTATGTAAGAAGGTGCATTAAAACTTAAATTTTACCTTCCCAAAATACATAATAATGCTTAATTTTGACTACCCAACCCATAGGTATGGTTGGAGTGAGAATTTAAGAGGTGTGGGACAAGCTTAACTTGTCCTACAAGCCTCCAAAATCATCCCCTAAGGACAGATCAGAATTTTAAAAGGAAGGTGGAGTGATTCACACTCAAAGCTACTTACACATTACTTAAAACACGTAATGCAAGAGCCATCAACTCTAATAATTGCATTCTTTTCACCCATTTGATTAATTTAGCAACATGATTACTCACTAATCTAGACACAAATAAAATAAATAATAAAGCAGAAAATACATCGCTATAATGATATAAAAACTTTTTAAAAAAGAAACTAAATAAAATAATACACATAACCCCTTAGTCACATTTAAAGGTGATCCCGCCCATGGGAACCCCTAATAACAACCAAATGAACACAAACAATTACACGTTGCAATGGTGACCCTTGTTGAATTCATCTAGAATTCCAATGTGGTTGGTCTCCAATCCCCTAATGTTTGTTGTGACATGTTTACCTACAAAACACAAATACCTCCTTCGGCCTTGTGGTCACATCAATTCATCCAAAATAAATATAAAATATAACTCCAAATTATCTATATATATGAATCAAAACATCATCCAAGCAAGCAACAATCTCCTTTACAATTCCATCCATAATCATATGATCACAAGATTAGTTCCATTTTCTAGGTTTACTCGATATGACAAAATATCACATGTAAGGAAAACATATATATATATATATATATATATATATATATATATATATATATATATATATATATATATATATATATATATATATAACCATGCCAAGCAATGTATCAACATCAATATAAAATGTCTCTAATAATCCACATGCATCATATATGAATAAAAATCAACCATAGTTCATGATCTCTAATATCTAACATCATGCCCTATCAAAAGCTACAATAACATCCATAAGTATAATTGAGAGTATAAAATCAATTAAAAAAATGTGTCAAAGGAATTGGGCACTACATTCCCCTCCCTTTAGACTTGACTTCATCTTGAAAGTCATTAGAAAAGGTGTGGAAACGAACTAGAACAAATTAACATCCTCTCATGTAGCCGCAATCTCATCATATCTATCCTACTTCACCCGAATCTGGTCAATCTCTCTTCCTCAAAGGTCCAGTGGCCCCGTGATCTAAAATGTGGATAGGCTCCACTATCACCTGCCCATGATCGCCGCACTCTGCAATGAGGTCCAATCTAGCACATGAGAAGGGTCTGTAATATATTTCCTAAGTACTAAAACATGAAACACATCATGGATGTGGTCCAAGATCTCAAAGGGTCCCATGAATCTAGGAGGTAACTTACAACCTTTTTTGTAATGGATAGGGCTCTTATGTGGCCTAACATGAAGGAAAACCTTCATGCCCACATCAAAACTACGGTCAGTCCTATATTGATCTAAATAATTCTTCTTCTTGTCTGGTGCTTCTTGCAATCTCTATCGATCATAACCACTTGTTGCTCTATGTCCTATTGTAAAGTTGGTCCAAGAGAAAACCTATCCTCTAACCTCCGTCTCGCCTAAGAGGTTTCTCGCACTCTCTTCCATACGGTGCTTGGAAAGGATCCATGCCCATCGAACTCTAAAACTATTATTGTAGGCAAACTCCACCAAGTACAAATACTCCTCCCATCTCAACTAATGATCCATAACATACATCCTAAGTATGTCCTCTAAGATTTGATTCACACACTCGCTTTTCCATCTTTCTTAGGGTGATATGTCATGCTGAAATTTATCTTATTCCCAAGGGCATCTTTGTGTGGTAGTCCAAAAGTGGGAAGTATACAGAGGATCATGGTGATAAATGATATTCAACGAAATCTCATGCAATCTGACAATCTCATCTAGATATACCCATGCCACTATACTAGCTGTATAGGTGACCTTCACCAGATAAAAATGAGACACTTTCATCAATTTATCCACCGTGACCATGATGGCATCATGGTGGTATCTCGACATCGGTAACCCTACAATAAAGTCCATGGAAATGGTGTCCTATTTCCATTTTGGTATAACATGTGGAAAGAGAAGGTTAGCTGGATGTTGATGCTCGCCTTCACTTTCTAAAAATATAAACAACATGACACAAACTAAGTCACATTTTTATGAAGTCCCCTCCATTGATACAATTATCTCAAAGTTGCGTGCATCTTCTTCACCCCAAGATGGGATGAATAGGCACACAATGTGCCTCCGTCAAGATGTCCATGCTCGTGCCCCCATCTTTGGGAACATAAATCTATCCTCTATGCTTGAGAAGGCCATTTGCCTCAAATTAAAACCCATCAAAGTTTCCCCAATGTGTCTCGAGACTCAATCTCCGCTCTAGTTGTAATGTGGAATTTCTCATGAGGAAGCTGCTATAGAATCCTGCTCTACAAATCTGTGCTCATAGAAGTGGCCATAACAACATGTCTCCTCCTACTGAGAGTTTCTGAAACCACATTATCCTTCCCTTTCACATTCTCTATCTCCATATCATACTGAAAAAAGAAACTCCATCCAACGTCGCTGAGAAGCATTGAGATTGGGCTGCATAAAGAGGTGGCAAAGACTCAAGTGATCAGTCCTAAGTGTGAATCTCTGGCCAAAAAGGAAGTGTCTCCATAAAACCATGGCATGCACAACTACCGCAAGCTCAAGATCATGAGTCAGATAATTGAGCTCATAATATTTGAGTTTATGAGACTCAAAAGAAAATGCTTTTCCATCCTAAATCAACACACCTCCAACTCATACCATGGAAGCATCCGTGCATATGAAAAACTTACCTCGGATCTAGCACTGCAAGAATAGGTGATGTCATGAGGCATTCCTTAACTGTCCTGAAGGCCTTCTCACATCTGTCTGACCAAAAAACTTCTTCCTTTTCTGCTGAAGGGAAGTGATGGGGTCCGTAACCCAAGAGAAGTCCTAAAAAAAATTCTATAATACCCTGCCAAACCCATGAAGATGCACACCTCTATCACACTAGTGGGCGATGGCCAATCCATAATAGCTCAGATCTTCAAAAGATCAACCGTGATGCCTTCCCAAAAATGATGTGGCCCAAATAGTACAACTTTTATGAAAGAACACACACTTCTCCAGGTTCCCATAAAGTGCTACTCACAAAGACATCAAGAACCCAGTGAAGGTGCCCTCGTGATCCTCACACGTATGTGAGTAAATTATAATGTCATCAAGGAAGATGAGCATGAATAGATATATGAATGTCATGAACACCCCATTCATCAATCTCTTAAACATCTGCGGGGCATTCACAAACCAAAACGCACCACGGTGAATGCATAGTGGCCATATCGCGTACACATGGTGGTCTTATGAATGTCTACCTCTATAATCCTTAGCGGATGATAACGTAACTTAAGGTATATCTTATAGAAAATCATGGCCCCCTTCATGTGATCAAATAAATCATCAATGCGCAGAAGGGGATAATGATTCTTGATTGTTACCTTGTTCAGTTGGTGGTAATCAATACACAACCATAGAGATCCTTCCTTCTTCTTTACAATATCACCGGTGCACCCCAAGGGATACACTAGGATGGATTAGGCCATTCTCCAAAAGGCCCTCTAGCTACAACTTGAGCCCGCAAAGCTCAAGGGTATTCATATAATAAGGTGCTCGTGAGATATTCTTTACTCCTAGAACCAGATCTATGCTAAAATATATCTCATGTGGGGGTGGTAACCCCAGTAGCTCCCTTGGAAATACATCTAAAAAATCTCTCAAGATGGGATGGTCATCTAGTGAGGGTCCACTAGACTCATCCTCCAATCGGTCACTAATCGTGACAAAGATACATCTAACAACATTGATTAAGCTTCATGGCGAAGATGGTGTGAATGGAAACAAGTCTCCTAACCCCTACTATCAATGACTCAACTCCTAGATTGTCTCGCATATGATATAACCTTATGGTAATAATTCACTTTGGCTTTATGTGCGGACAACCATTCCATGCCAAAGATGACTCCATATGATCGCAACGAAAGGATACAAAGATCCAAGGTAGTGGTGAAGGGTTCCAAATCCACTACATACTCCTTAACTAAGGAGTCCATAGAGATTTTGGCTCCAGAATCCATCTTGATGTCCTAAAAAGAACCTACCAAACTTCCACCAGCTTTCATCGCTCTACCAAATATGGTGCAATAAAATAATCATAAGAACTAGAATCAATGAGAATGGAGGTAGCAATACCACCAATGCTACCTTTCATCTCAATCACGGTAATATGGTGCTTAGCCTTGTGAGCTTCTTGATTGTTGCATAGATCGATGACCACGTCCCATGTCACCAATAGTAGGCTCTAAGATTTGTGTCTTACCCTTGTTACTAGGGTTCTTATGGTAGTCTCTCCAAAATGTCTAACAACGCCATAACCAAAACAACCGCCCGATCCTCTCCCATGAGTAGCGGCTCCAGCCCGGTACTCAGAGGTTTGTGTTGTGGATCCTGATGATCCGGCTACAAGCTGTTGAGGTCTTTGTCGATGAGATCCTACTAATTGAGCTCTCGGTACATCATGTTTCCTAATGGGACAGCTAGAGGTGGCCCCATACTCGCCCCATTTATGCATCGAATCTCTATGGAAACTTGTATGGTGGGCGGGTCTTCTATTGCTCTGTGGCCTAAAAGATGGCTATGTTGAGCCCTTTCCATCATGAGGAGGAGCTGATCCTCTCGACGACTGTTGTCTTGCATCTCGCTAGATGTGGCTCGTACTATATATTTTGCCTGTTGTGTCTTTCTCCAAGTCTCCTCTGCTATATAAGCATTCTAAATGGCCTCGGCTAATGTCCATGTGGACAATGGATACACACTGCACCTCCAATGTCTAGATTTAGGCCCATAATGAACCTTTGAATCTATACCTACTCATCCTACATATTGTTGACATACTAGACTAGATCTAGAAATAAAATCTCATACTCAAGCTTTCTCTCAAAGATTCCTATCTGAGGTTGTGAAACTCATCTATCCTCTACTATATGAACCTCTATGATAAGTACATGCTCCTGAACTAATCCTCAAAGAGCTCCTAGGCAACCTGTCTTCTAATCAATGTAGAGCTTCGCTCCTTTGTCCTCCACTGACATTGACTCCATCCCTCGGAAGATGGATTGCAACACTATATTTCAATGTGGTAGAATAAGGGTAGAGAGATTGAAGCACATGCTCAAGCTCACCAACAAGGCCTATGCCCGAAATCCACCTATGTCACCAGAATAATACGATGATTGTAGCTTTAGGATCCTCCCGATATGGTTTGCAGTGTAGTATGGTGACCCGTATGCCTCTCTACATGCTCATCTCTAAGCCCAGGGCTCGAGACCTATCTCTATATCCGAAATACGGTCTCCTGTCCCTCTATGGTGACTCTACTCTTCCTGACTCCATGTAGAAGTTCTCTCCTCTATGCTCCTCGCTGGGTTGAGGAGATGCATGAGCCTCAACAGATGGCTCCCTATCATGTCTAGCTGATCGTCCTCCTACGGACCCTCCACATAAAGCGGCATTAACATCCTAAAGTGTCTGTAAAATCTGGGGTAGGATGGCTGCTACAACATGATCTAGTGGTGGTAAGTCTAGATCTATGTGAAAGGACCCCTCATCTTGTCTCGTGCCTCCTGCACAGAACAAGGTGAGAGTTAGTTCATTATTCTAGGTTTTATTCAGTTTTCCATGTTTACTAGAATATGTAATTTTTAAACAAAGTTGTTTTCTAGGTTTTAAATTATTTTAGGTTTAGTGTTCATGTCTCAAGTTTTATAGTGTGCCCAAGGGTCCAATATTTGAACCCATGGCTCTGATACCAAGTGTAACACCCGCTAAAATGACCACTTGAGACCCAAGAACAACCTAGGTTTAGATAGGAAAAATTATGCAATAATTTTTTTAAAAGTGTGACCACTACCAGGCTTCAAGCAATAGTTGTCACAAGTAAAGATTCAAAGTCAATTATAATTTAATAAAAGAAATTTTCCCGTTGTAACAAACATTAGATCCACATTACAAAATTAATGAGTATAATTAATCCAAATATAGTTAAATTTCCCTTAGGAGTTAACTTAATAAGTAATTAAATTAACATTATAGTTAAATATTCCTAATCAATTTTAGAGGGTCAAAGGGCCAAAGGAATTAAATACCTTGGGTATTTAATTCCACCAATTCTAAATGATAACCAAGGTTCTTATTTACGTGGGATAGAAAAAAATTCTCATATCCCCTAACGTGACACCTTAAAAGGTCAATCCAAGCTTTAGAATTATACATTTAAGTTTAAAAAGGGGTAATTTCCCACTTACCCACTCTCGACTCATCTTTTCACTTCAACATGATTTTCCACATATTTAACGCACTTTAGGTTTCTTGAAACCATTTCAATTAGATAAGAAATTTCTTCCCCTTTCCAATGATATAAACAAGTCCTCCTAACTCCTCATATTTCTTAAGTTACAGGCCGACGCCCAGCTACTGGGAGGAAAATTTTCCCAAAGACGAGCTTGTGGGCCTAGGGAAGAAAATTTTCCCAAAAAGGTGAGCACAGACCGAGGGAAGAAAAAAATTCCCAAAGGCATAAGGGACATGTGGCACGTTGTTAAGTCCATGTGGTAAGGTGGTTCATCGGAGGTAATTTGGATTTTAAATATTTTTGTTAAGAGTGCAAAATTTTTAAAATGGTCCACGCCTTTGCCCATGCCTGTGGACGCCACATGTCATGCCCAAAGTTTAAAGAGGTGAAGCGGACTAGAAGGTAAAAGTTATAAATATTGGCATTTTTGTTAACAATCATGAAGGCTAAAAACAACCTGCACCTTTGTCGATGCCTAGCAAAGCCACGTCTCACCGGTAGTGACCTATGGGAAGGTGGGTTGGCAAGGAAACTTAAAAAATTTTGCCAATATTTTCGCAAAAGCGGTAAGGTCTAAAATAGTCCGCACCTCCGTCGATGCCTAAAGAAACCATGTGTCCGATCCACGGTGAGAGGCAAGGAAGTGGACCAGTGGGGAGACTTAATATTTTTCACCATCTTTAAAAGCTAAAGTTTGAGGGTTCGGGAAAATGAACCCACAAAATCATTTTCCCAAAATCAAATTGGTAGGGCTGCAAGGCCGTGGAGGAATTTGTGACTTTTTCCTTTCTACAAAAATTCCCTATTAGTGCAAAATCACAAAGCACCACCAAATGAGTTCTATAGATCTCGCTTTTCTAAGGTAGAGTCATTTGATGTGATCCACATACCATTGAACTTTCCCCAAGGTTTGGGACCTTATAAATGGAAAAAATCTTTCCATTAAAGGCTAGTTCCTATTCCTCTATTTTGGTGCATGCATGAGGACTTGCAGAGGATCTATCTCTATACCTAATCTAAAATTTTCCAAGGAGATAGGGATAAAAGGGATATAAGAAATAAGAAATAACTAAACTACAAGGTGATGCACTAGAAGGAATGATGAACACTAGTTTTTTTGGTAGACACAAACTAACAAAATACATGCAATAATCGACACGTAAAACCAGATTTATAATGAAAGACTAGATGTGAGAAAAAGAAACAGATATGATCTAGTATCAATCACAAATGTGTTTTACTGATGTGAAATTTGATACAGTGCATTACAAAATAGCTAGGACGCAAGAACATACTGAAATTTTAATGGAAGGCCTGAACTCCATGAATCCCTTTTGCTAAAAGGAAAGGGAGAGCCTGCAAAACAAAGAATGTCCAACCCTTTACAATGATTCCCAACCTTTGGTATATGTAGATTCGATGAGAGAGAAGTGTGAAAAGTAGGTTGAATCTCAACAACTCTTGTTAATATCTCTAACAAAATCTGCCCCCAAATCCATCTTGATTTGTATCAATCTTTGGTTGAGCCTTGAAGGAAGAAGAAACACGTGAGTAGATCGAATCCAATTTGGTTGTTGATTCCAGAAGATCCTTCATTAAAGGAATAAATACGTTTCACCATTTCCACCTACTGGGGTGTGAAAAAATAATTATTTATCTTTCCATGGTGTAGAGGACATCGAGATGTTTCCCATGAGTGTAATATTTGTAATATTTGAGTCTTGAGTCAAAAGATATGCCCCTTTGAAGTTTTTATCGGAGTTCCTACAAATGGGCGAGAAAAAAGTTCAAAATATGTGTCTCCTTTTTAATATGGGGCACGTGGCAGCTAGATTAGGGAAAAATCAGGTTTACGGGCCCATGATTTATCCTTTCCCCTTTTTCCACAAAAAAGCAAAACTCGAGAAAACTCGGCATCCCCGATCCTCCACTTGAACATGTGGCACACTTTGGTTGGGTGGAGTGATGCACTTCAATTTTTATCTCTGTGCCCTTTTGAAAAAAAAGGAAAATTTTCACGTTTTCCTCCGACTCCCCACTTTAGCGCCGCTTAGTTTAGGATTACCACGTGGTGTTTTCCTTGCTTCCTTCCCAATTTCTATGTTTTAACTTATTATTTTTTCTTGGTAGGGGCATATCTCATGACTCGGGAAATGCGGTAGTCTAGCGCTCATTTGGAAACCCTCTCTCAATTCGATCCTTGAATTAGCATCGTTTGGACACTTGGCACTCTCTACCGGTCTGCCCCATGCATTGACTATTCAACCAACTCTGCCCTTTTTGAGACTAGACATGTGGAGGCACCGTGTTCACTTGAAAGCCCGATTCAAAATTTTCCTTTGAAGGAGCATCAAGTTGACACTTGGCAACATCCGCATACCGTGGACTTTTCAATGGTCCCTTTTTATCGTTTTCGACTCTGGGACACACGGAGGTCTCCCACTCATTTGGGTTTCCATGTTTTTCCTAACTATTGGAGATGTGCCACACTAACACTTGGCATTCTCCTGTTACACTTTTATACTTAGCTAATTTTGATGCTTGCTTTGTCTGCCTTTTTACCCTGTTTGACCATTTGCTATGCGGAGGGTTTCTGTAAGTTTGAGTCTTCACCCTGAGCTCCCACTTCAGATTTACGTCGATCCAACACTTGGCATGCTCTCTCTTAGTTGAAGAGTTTTCAATGGTCCTGCAACTTTTTGGGGCTGTAGATGCGTGGAGGCCTAGAGCTCATTCAGAGTTCCCTTTCTAGATTAAACTTTGGAGAACTGCTTCATAGACACGTGGTTCGTTCCGATTCCTCCTCCATACTTAGTCAATTTTGGACTCTTTCCTGAATGGTCTTGAGCCTGAAAACCTCGAGACTTCACCAGCTTTTTCTCCTTCTTTCTCTTAGTTCCTCTACGGCACTGCCCCTTCTTATCTGACCCTATTATTCCACTATTCAATCTACCTGTAACTTTAAAAATGGATTTAAGACATGGAAACAACTCGACAGGGTCATTTATTTTTTCATAGGGTCATTTAGTCTTTCTCGGCCCCCGTCACTCCATTTTTGAGTCCTTCGCAACCAATTTGCAATATCGAACGATTTTTCTCATGTTCTTTCTATGCAGCATCGTGGTCGATCCAATATTTTTCCCAGGGGAGAAATATGGATAACAATTTGATGACTCACAGGGGTATCTACCTGTTAGAGGAAAAGACCAATTGTGTCATCATATCTATTGGCCATGAAGTCAAGAGTGATGTTACGATACTAATTCTACCTCCGATCATGATCCGTTGTTTTCACTCTTCAATTTTCATAAGAAATCTCAAACAAAGGTTTTGAGAGTAGAATTTTTTTCGACCGGGCTTCATCTATCTCTCTGAATGGAGAGCACAATAACAACAAAACAACACCACAACTATATACAAAACTTGAAATAATACATGCTCCAAATAGAACATGTAGAGCATATTAAGCACTTAGGAGAAAATTAACCTAAACTACAACAAGACAATGTGCATAAGCACTTAGAGGAAAAGGAATTAATCTAATATGTACAAGGTGATAACATTCCTTCTATTAGCAATGTTTAAGATATATTCCATTTACTGGAATCTACAATTCCTCACCATCCAATGTAGACAATTGAAAGGAATTGCTACTTCTACTTGTGACCATGTAGGGGCCACTCCAAATGGCATCAAACTTGGAATGCCTTCCTTGTTTTACCCGATCGCATCTCATTTCAAAACAAGGTCTCCTTCCTAGAAGGTCCTTTCTTTTCCTTCTTTTAAAAGCATCTCTTTATTGATGCCTGATCCTTTCTATTGCTTAGAGTGCATGTACTCTAGTTTATTCCAATTCTATCGGTTCCACATACCTGGCCTCCATCGGTTCAAATCCAGACATCTCTAGCTACTTCACGAGCTCCAATGAAGGAAACTCAAGTGATATAGGAAACACTACCTCTTTCCCATAGAATATTTTTAATGGAGATCTTCCTGTCGATATTTTGGGTGTTATCCTATCAACCCATAAGGTTGATTTGAGCTTGTTATGCCAAGTTCTCTGATATTCATAAGGAGTTCTTTTGATGATCTTTAGCAGGTTCTTGTTTGTAGAATCAACCTTGCCATTACCTTGAGGGTAATAGTTTGATGAAGTTCTCAAGTAAGTCCTATTTTTAACATCCCATCATGTGATCTTGGAACCTATTATTTCCAATTCATTGTTTGATATAGAGGTGTGACACTCCAAATCTAGTCACTATCCCTTCATAGAAATCTAGGATACTAGACTTATTAGCTTCCTTGAGTGCTACTACCTTGGTCCACTTGGTGAAATAGTCTATTGCTGTTAGAATCCATTTGTGGCCTTGGCTTGGATTTGGATTGATGACAACAATGAAGTCCAATCCCCATTACAAGAAAGGTTGGTTGACTGAAATTTGGTGCAATGGAAGTGTTGTTGGCCTTTCTTTTCCTTTGAAGAATGAAAAATTCTTTCACCTTTTGATCCATGCATAGTAGTCACTAAACACTCTAGGCCAATAATAAACCACCTTCATAATATTGAGTCTTTGTCACCCTTGGATCAAGATGGTCTCTAGATGCTTCAACATGGAATTCTTGTAACACTCTCTAAACCTTATCTGCCTAAATGCATCTCAATAGAATGCCATTGACGTCTCTTTTGAACAAGACAATTAATTTGGTTAAATGGTAAAATGTTTGAGATGTATTAGATGAGATGGATAGGAGATGATAGATGTTTTCAAAGGAATAATATTAGTTAGGTATTATATTTTAATATCGAGAAAGGTAATTAGAATTGAAAGAAGGTCTAATAGACAGGAATCGATGGTGATTGGGCTAATCGCTAGCAATTCCTATGAATGTACACAAATTGATAGACATATGAGTTATCTTGATACAAATTATTAATTAATAAAAGAGATAGAAAATGATGCTAAATATAAATATGGATACCTTAGTGTATGTAGATAATCAATGATGTAAAAAGAATTAGATTACCGAGAGGAGAAGGTTTCGAGGATTATGCTTTTGTTGATGGTGAAGTTATGGATCTAACAAAAAACCAACCTATGATGTTTTGACCATAACTTGAAAAACATAGCTCTATTTTGCAAACCAAAATATGTGTCGGAAATATTAATTCAAGATATTTCCATTGATGTAGAGAATGGTAGGCTATTAGGGTTTTTTTTTGACATTTGAGTGACATTCGAAGCTTCTTTGACTAGTGTTAAATGTTCTCTCCCTTTTTATAAGCCTATGATGTAAGAAGAATGAAATATGGGGCATTAGCATCACGTCCACTTGTCATGTGTTTGCTAAATACAAGGTTCAAGATTGTATTTATAGAGTGTTTTATTTCTATTAGCTATAAAGTAGGTAGTCTAGCTTTAAAGCAAGTAGTTTAGCTTTTTTAGAAGGAGTATAGATTTAAAGTAGGTACTTTAGATTTTTTTATAAGGATATTATCTTTAAAGGAAGTAGTTTAGATTTTTTAGAAGATTAGCTTTAGAGGAGGTGAGGTAAATAATTATGGGATGTTTTGAGAAGTGGTTAAGATTTAATATTTGTGGAAGGTTAATGAATTGGTTAGTTTGTTAGTGAGGTGTAAGGGTCATATTAAATTAATTAATTAATTAATTTTCCATGAGATGAGTAATATGACCTAGGGAATGAGGTGTCTATTTTAATTAATTTAATTTAAATTTATTTTTAGGGATCGGGGTGTGGTGACATAATTACTAAATTAATTGATTAAATGGTAAAAGTGGGTGATCTAGATCATTGACTATTTTCGAAAATAGTGTGATGGCTAGCTTAACTAAATTAACTAAATGTAGGGTATAACCTAAGATGAAGAGTAAGGAAGTAATATGTCGATTAATGATATATGTGGATTTATGAAAGGTAAGGTGACAATGTTTATGGTTGATATAAATATGAGGGGTGTAATCTAATAATTAACGGGGCACTGGTGTATGTCGACACTAGTATTATTGGTGCTAATTTTAGGTGTCTATAGAGTCTCTTCACACCAAGCATGCGAGGAGACTCTATTCTCTCTGAGAATGTGAGGATATTAGAGGATGCGAGGATAGTCTCGTAGAGTCTATTCTCATTGATTATATCAAAGGAGAGAAATAAATGAGTCGACATGCAAGGTCGGAGAACAAGGAGAACGCAAAGAATAATACCTCTACAATATCTCCAATGTTGATAAAAAAGTAATAGGAATATATTTAACATGAACCCATTCTTAATCCTTGTGTTTGTGTATTCTTATTTATTCATAATCTTGTAGCAATAAGGTGATATCTAATCCCCATGAAAAATAAATTGACATTCAAATCCATAATAACACCTATTAATTTATTAGGGAAAAAAATTCGGTTAATTTTTTTTTTTTTGTAAACGTTAAATAATTTCTTAATTTATATTCTTACAAAAAATTTGGGATTCAAAATTAAATTAATAATTAAATATTATTAATTTATATTCCCAAAATAATTTATAGTTTAAAATTCTCCCATTAAGTTCATTTACTTAATTAAAGTATGTTTTACACCTATTTAAGCATCATGCCTTCTTAATTTAATAAATTATACCCTTGCTAATATTTTTTAAAAACCACTTTTATTCATTATTTGAATACCAAACACAATTTTAAATTAATATAATACCGAGAAGAGGTCACAATTTAGCTAAGTCACTAAATGGCCCCATTCGACCAACTACCCATACCGCTTTTATTTAATTTTTATTAGTTGTGGAGAATTTTTTTATGTTAGAAAGTGTTCAAGATTGTACTCTAAGAGTATTACACACTTTCCACGGTTGTCTTGCTAGTGTTTGGGGGCATGCCCCAAGAATTTTTTTTTAGCCTTGAAACGTGCCCGATATACCAGAAACATGATTTTTCATATGGGCAGTATTTTATACCCATAGGTTTATGAGACGGTTTTGGCCCATGGATTTGATACCACGGTTTTGTAAAAGCTGCTTAAGTAGTTGTCTACTTATATGGTTTTGTGCACATGGTAGGATGTATGTAACATTATAGATGTGTATGAATTTGGGTGTGAATTATGTAGAATTTTTTTGAGCATAGCTCAAACAGATATGGGTATTGTATTGAGAGAGAGGTGGCTTGTAATAAAATCTTAGCAAGTGATTCTTAGTGGACATAGCCCAAATTAGGAGAACCACCTTAAATACTATCTGTTTATGCTTTGTGTTATTTTTATTCTTCACTTTTATTTTAGATATGTAATATTTTCTACATATTAGTTTTCTTATCACGATTTTGTGAGGGACTATTCTCGCATATTTTATCCCCGATTTCCTAACAATTGGTATCAAAGCTTGGTTCGGTTTCTAAAGTTTTGCATCGCAAGGAAAGTTTTAGAATGAGTGGGAGCTATGACAGATGATGGAAGATCAAGGGTTGATAAATTTAACGGGTAGAATTTAAGTCTTTGGAAGATGCAGATGGAAGATTATCTTCCCTTTTTCGAAGGATATTTATATTCCACTGTCTAAGAAGGGTAACAAACCCTTGAGTATGAAAAATGTGGAATGGGATTTCTTTGGATAGGAAGGCACTTGGGACAATCTAGTTTTGTCTTTCATTTTTGGGATTATTCAATGTTTCAAAGGAAAAGACTCCAAAACAACTGATGGATGCATTAGGAAGTTGTATGAAATTTTTTTCCTTTAATAAGTTATTTTTAATGAAAAAGTTGTATAATAAGAAGATGTATGAGAATGGTTCAAGAGGAGATCATTTAAATGATTTTAATAAGGTTGTAAATGTGCTAGCTTCATTCAATATAATTTGATGAAGAAGTTAGGGCGTTAGTAGTTTTGTGTTGTTTACCGAGAGTTGGAATAACTAGGTAATGGCGGTAATCAACTTGGTTCCAAATTTAACTCAAAGTTGAAGTTTGAGGATGTTATAGGGAGATTCAAAGCAAGGAAATGTGAATAAAAATATCTAGTGAATCTTCTCCTTTAGGGAATACTTTGATAGTTGAAACTAGAGGAGATGGAAAAATAAAGGAAGCCATGGAAAATCAAAGGATTGGGCAAGGTCAAAATCCAAAAGCAAGATAATATGGTGGCACTCTAGAATGTTTGGGCATGCGAAAGAAGGGTTGTTGGGAGATTCGGTACAAGAATAAACAAGGAGAAGAAAACAATTAGGAAAATGTGGTAGTAGGTAATGTATGTCAAGATGTTTTGATTCTTTCTTTGCACAATATTGTTGAATCTTGGGTTTTAGATTTGGGGCTTCTTTCCATGCTACTCCACATAGGCATTATTTTTTTGATTATGTTCAAGGGACTTTGGGCATGTTTTTCTTCGTGGTGATGAGCCTTGTAGTATAGTTAGAAAAGTTTATGTTCGGGTTAAGATGCAGAATGGGAATACATTACTATTGAAGGATGTCAGACATGTGCCTACTTTAAAGTGAAATTTGATATCCATGAGCTAGTTGGGAAGTCATTGTTGTACTATGATATTTACAATGACTCTTGCAAGGTTACCAAGGGTGCTCATGTGGTGCAAGAGGTAAGAAGGTTGGAACCTTGTATATAACCCTTCCCCATAAAACCCTTCACCATCCAATCAACCCGTCCAACCCCTTAACCGTCTAACCGAACCATCCAACTCCATATCCTTCAAACCCATTCATACAAACCTTAGTCGTCCAACCTTCCTGTACAACCCTTTTCCATCCAACCTACCCGTCCAACACTTAGTCATCCAACCCTTAATCGCCTCGACCCTAAATTGTTAACCATCCAACGCACCCGCCTAATGTTTCCGTCTAACATGCATGCTAACCTTCCTGGCCTATTTTTGAAACCAAGGAAATTTCTCTCTCTGCAATCTCCTTTTCCACGAAACATTCTTTTAGAAATTTGCCAATGATTTGAAAGTTGATTTTTAAGATTCACCAAAATTTCTACACTAATTTTTCAGAGGGACCTTCTTAAAATTAACCATGCCCTATCCCTTTTCAATGTATAATGATTTAATATTCCCGTGATCACAAAAATAATATCTTTTCGACCTCAATGTCATGGAAATCAATAAATATAAAACATCCAACATACAATCTTCATCGTACATCTAACAATACGAGACACAAATATATTTATACATTAACATCATTATATAATATAGATAAATCATTATCATAAAATTTACACTTTTTAACAATTATTTGAAATAACTTAAAATTTCAATTCTACTCTAGTAAATAATTTACAATCATCAATAATCCAATTCACATTCTATAATAATCATGAAATTCTCTATATCTACTATAACTCTACTAGATACACTCAACAACATATTATTGATCCCTAATACCATTATATTGTTAGCAATTCACAAAATCAATGAGACTACACTGTTAGTCCAACACTCCAAATATACTCAATACGTCAAGACTACAAATCTCAATATATAGCAAAGTAACCATTCTAGCTCATCATCATCATATCCTAAAATGTGCATGGAGGCCCACAATACATCCATATATTCGAAAGTAACAATAAAAAATAAATAGTGATCATGACTTCCTTAAATGCTAACTAAAATAAAATACAAACTATATGTTTGTACTCAACCAAACTCAAAATCATGGTATAATCGGTGTTAATAAGGAGTGGCCATTACATCCCCTCCCCTAAGATTTGACTTCCTCCTAGAAGTCACAAAAAAAAAATCATATAAATATAGGTTACGCCCTTTATGAGGATTTCCTTATTTCAAAATAAAGTGGGTCCCGAACCTAAGTTTGGTCAACGATATTTTTAGAAATATACTTCAATGTTCGTTATTAAGACAAATTTTAACGACTACTAATCATGATCCCCAATATTTCATGAGAGAAGACAATTACGCATAGGTTTATCAAATTTTGGACAACACAAGATGTGGTTTAAATACAAGGAAAACACCTAAATTATCAAAATCGTTTAGAATGATGCGCACAATTCATTAGAATCACTTTTATAACTCGAAAGGACTCAATAAAATTTTAATGGTAATACTACGCATAATCTTGGCCATAAGGTTTATATAAATTAAATATGTACTTAATATCAAATTTACAAACACTAATCCATATTTAGAAACCGTAAACACTTAGACAAAATTTCCACTTTGATTATAATTAATCCTTTCCCAAACTAATATATCAACACAAGAGATATTAATCACCTTATAAAACAAAATAGAATTTATTTATTTTAAGAACTTCCTAGCTCAAAATAATCTAAAAATGTTCATAGGCATAAAATTATATTCCATAGGAACACTCAAGAGAGCCAAGAGATCTAGGAAATAAGAGATTTCCAATGTACTGATTTGAGAGAGCATCCCACAAGAAATTCTTGCATAAATTTATGAAGATAAACTTGCACCATTCTCTTCCTTAAAGGATCACAGATTGGAAAATTAAAGAGGATTCTAAAATTTATTTGTATCCTTAACATATGTTTCCTAAGCTTTCCAATAAGCCTAGGTCACCAATGACCTATTCCACACACAAGGAGGTGCATTTCATAAAACTAGATATGCATACCCTCTTCTAAAATACCACAATCATACACTCGTCAAGATAAGAGGCAAAAAGGGTATGATGAACCATTGGGATCAAACAAGGGGAAATAACACACATTTATGTTCAAGGAAGTATAACATAGATATAACAACTCACTATTAACAAGGTTTTTAATTCATCAAGGTAGTGGAGAAAGACCCAAAGGTTCAAATAGTTTCCGCATATGACATGATGGGACGTAGGGTCCATTAATTTGAGCATATACATTAATTCATGATATCAAATGGATTAAATCCTTATGCATGCTTCTAACACTTTTTACGACCCAAATAGAGGTCAAAAAATGACCTAGCATATACTTGTGTCATAACATTTTACATATGTTTGTTGTTTGATATGACAAGGGATGGTATGGAATTTACTCCACCATATCTCAAAACCAAAATATTTGGCTGCAAAATAGATTAGATAATCTTACATTAGATCAGACAAACCTTTTAATTAGTTCATGCTTTCATATTTTTCTCTTTATAAATTTTTTAGGGCATGCAAAAGCCATCCATACAATCAAGTTTATTTATTTATACATTCGAATTCTACTAAAAATAATAAAATTACTCATTCCTTGATCTAGATTTTAATACACAAATTCAAATTACATTTTCTATGAACATTTCTTATTAGTCTTCTTAATTAAAGAATTTTTTCATTATAATATCCCATATTTTATGTCATTTAAGGTCATTATAAATGTTGACATGATACCTCACCACTCTAATTAGGTGAAAAAAAAATCTTTTATGGAGGGTAAGGGATTTTTCTTTGCAATTTTCACATAGTTTTTTTTCTTCTATTAACCCACCAGGTTAGAGTAAAGAACCACTTTTCCCTAATGTTCTAGCTTACTTATTAAGTTTCAAAATTCCAAGCCCCTCAATTAGAGTTCTAATATGTTCAGGTTTATTACATTACTAATTGAATTTTAATGAGTAAGAAGAGCCAAGCATATCACATTATAAATTTTATAGAAACAAGAGATCATTAACCAAATGGAAACACACCAAGTTTATAAGAGTTTATCCTATAATTACATTCATCACCGGTACACCTAAAGTGGTTCTCCAAAATTATCAATAATAGTTATGACGAAGATAACATTTTAGTTACCAATTTTCTATTAACATTTCGTGAATTTTAGATCAGTATTAGACAAAATAAATATTTAATGTTAATACTCAATTATCTTTTCTATATTAGAAAGATAGTTTACAAACAAAACTTATACCTACATAAGATACCATCAACCAAGCAATGAAGATGATAAGGTGAATTTACCCCATTGACACCACACTTACTCACCAAGAGGACATCAAGTACCAAAATGGTAGTCAACTAAATTACTCAAACATGGCCTCTACGGTGAGGGTTATAACCTTATAAGAAAGAGAATGATATAAAAATAGATAGAGATCGATAAAATAAAATGATATAAGAATAAGGTCCAAAAGCAGACCCCAAGGCCTCCATATCCATCTCAACATAACTAAATACTAATAGATTATAGTGTGGTATACTCAAACAATTTTAAGAGATTAAGACAAGGGTAGGTCTATTTATGGGTCATCTAGAGAAAAACAAGCACACTTATTTAAACACAATGCCCGAAGGGTTTAAGTCTAACCATAATTACCCAAAGTAGATACTTTAACTATCAATCTTTTCGAACTTAAATTAAGGGAACCACCTTAGAACTCGGTATGCCCATCGGTGGAAGAACACATCCAAACAATACACTATCTACCGAAACCTATAATTATCTAAGATTGAGTCCATCCCTAACATAATACATAAGTCCTTAGTGAATATCATAACTATTATGATGATGAAAAAATCTCTTACTGGAGTGAAAGAGAAACACAACCACTATTAAAACTACCAACTACCGCATGACATAGAGTACTCTCTCCTTAGAAATCTTGAATATGAAGGAGGAACTCCAAGATCATAGACACACCAAACCCCACCACTCCAAAACCAAATGCACATCTTGAAGAACCTATGAGGACAATCAATACACCGAGGGTGTACGCAAATATGACGAGAGATCACAATAGAAAAATTTTAGAACCACTCACAAAAAGAGAACAAAAGGGTCATGTAACATCCTTGACAACATTTAGTCAAAGCACCAATGAGATAAATGAGCTCCGAGTCAATAATCAATGGTAAAATCCAAGAAATCTTGAAAATCAAATAAAATGGCTAAGTAGATGCTTTGTAACCCTTCAAAATCTTCTAGTAAAATAAAAATAACAAGAAGAGCCTCAAAGCTTCTAAATCCAATCATAAAATAAAAATTTGGTCCGTAAAATAAATGAAGTTTACTAATATAAAACACATAAAATATCCACATCACATTCACTTTTCAGTCCTTAATGGACCACGGTAAGGGTACTATACAACAAGTTCAAATCTAAGAACACACATACAAAACTAAATTTAGTGCGACACAAAGACTGATATCGACTCTCCCATATGGGATTAAGACCATAAGAGAAAACAAAACCAATGTGTCTAACCACTAAAGAAAACCGAGGAGATTGAAACAACTAATAAACCTCTAGTTCTTCCCCCAAATTGACGCCTAAATGTTACCTCTAGCACTAATTCACAAGAGTCACATCGCACAAAATGGCACTCCAAATAAGGGACGGTCTCTACAGTCAACGCATCAAACATTTAATACAAATAGTAAGAACCCAATAACCAACATCCTCACAAGGAAACCCAGTTCCTATCACTCAAGAATTTAACATGAATATAAAAAAATTAGCATTTCCCGTTAACCATGTTCAACAAGATGCCGCTTGGGTGAGTACAAAAACCCAAATGAATTGTATTATCATTATTACGATTTTAATCCAAGATGTTCAAGTGTTATATGTTTAATTTTAGGTAACTAGTTGTCATGTTCCCATATCAACCTAGGGTCCAAGAGTTGAACCCACGACTCTGATACCAAGTATACGTCAAAAAAAAATCAACATGCAAAGCCATAATAAAACCTATTAATTGATTAGGGAAAAATTGCAGTAAATTTTTTTTTAAGGTTAAAAGGGTAAATAGTATTCATGATTTAAATAATTTCTCAATTTAGATTCCTACGAAATTTGTGGAAGTCGGAATTAAATTAATAATTAAATATTATTAGTTTGTTTCATGCAAAATAATTAACAGTTTAACTATCTCCCATTAAGTTCATTTACTTAATTAGAGTATATTTTAAAATTATTTAATAGTCGTGCCCCCTTAATTTAATAAACTATACCCTTGCTAATATTTATTTAAAAACCCCTTTTATTCATTATTTAAATACCAAGCACAATGTTAAATTAATATTATACCACAAGAGGTCACAATTTGGCCTAGCCACTAAGTGGCCCCATTCAACCAATTACCCATACCCTTTTATTTAATTTCTATTCCCATAAAAATACCATCTTTTTAAGTTGTGTAGGGTTTATTTTCAACCATTATATTTAATCTATTTGGGCCATTGGATTTAGAATGCCCTAATTTTCTTTATGAGTTCCTTTTATTTCATTTATTAACGTAAAATCATTCATTTGTTCTATTTTGTTTTGTAGGTTTGGAGAAAGAGGAGGAGGAGAAGCCATAGACACTATTGCATCTTGGGAGGGTTTACACAACTCCTTTTTATAGTATTTTCAGCTAAAATAATAGAGTTAACATATTTCCATTGTGACTATTATTTACCCTTTTATTTATGTTTATTTTGAAATATTTCTTGCAGGTTTGATGTGTATGTATTGTGTATATACCTATTTGAGGGAATATATATATATATTAAAACTCACATTTAGATATTTCGGAAATGTATATGTGTGTGTGTGTGTGTGTTTTTGTAGGTTCGTTTTAAAATAAAACACACCGAACCGTGTAATCATATGAGTCGTTGTTTATTAATAGTGTGGGGTTTTAATATTGTGTGGGTGGGGGCATTGCCCACACCCTTATTATGTTTATTTTTAAAAACTAAAACAACCACCATATATGGCCGCCCTAATACATGTTGCTTTTTTTTTTAATAAAAAAATATATATATTTTTAATATCAAATAACTATATGTTGTTAACTTTTTGTAAATAATTTTTTTATATATAAATGCATTCACATTAAGAATATATATATTATAATTCGATTTATAAAAGTATCTAATTTTAGATATATTTAGATTTATATAAATATATGCAATTATAATAGTTTATTTTATTTTTTATTATTATTTTTATTTCTTTGTTTTATTTTATTAAAACAATATATCAATTCAACTAGTTTGTAATAAACATTGTAAGGTTATGAGAAGTTGTTATAGATTCATATTTATTCGATTATGGAAAATAGTTGGAACTAATAGCTAATTTCTATAAATATTTTTGCCAAAGGAAAAATTAAGTAGTTTCTAAACAAGCAAATACAAGGGACCATTCAATATATATCCTTTTTGTTTCTTTGACATTATAATTTGAAATAAAATGAAATCATAGTAACTCAATGAACTCCTTCAATCTATTCTTTTCAAAGCTAATTTGCAAAATTTGCAAAAATGGAAAAACAACACAAAATTTGCATTCAAATATCATTCCTTAAAGTGAATGCATTTTACAAACTTTCCAATAAAAATCACATTTGAAAGAAACTTCCTTTCCCAAAAAAATACAACTTGGGATATCTCCATTCAACTACAACATTACCAACTTGATAAATGAAATTTACGATAACATTCTTTTAAAATACAAAACATACAACCTTCCACTCTAAGTGGGAATAATGGGGTCAAATTTATAACATAGAGCTTCTTCCAAAGATCAAATACACAAGTCTTCATTTCAAGGTCTTCTCCCAACTTCATAGTTTCAATTTTTCACTTCATTAACTCTTCAAATTTTGAATCATGATAGAAATAAAGGGGGATATGTGAAACTCTCTACTTAACATAATCCAATAACAAGAGAATTCATCTTTATAATTGGCCCTTGAGCCCAAACCAAATAACAATGAGGTGTGTAATGCAAATTTGATAACTTTCACAAACTAGATTCCACCAAACAAGCAATCCACAATAAACAACACATTCAAATAACACACTAAAAAGATTACAATTTAGAAAAAATACCTAGGCTTGACATCAAGCCAAAAGGATCAAGGAATATGGGATCCATCTCCTTTTTCCTCCCAAATGAGCTAGGTGTTCCACCGAAAATACCTTCATGTGCACATCTAAACTACACAATATAACCTTTATTCTTCCCAATGCATAATACACAAGTATGTGAATTTTTTTTTCACTCCCCATAGGTGGAACTCCCTACTCATACTCCCTCCAAAAGCCTATAAATTTCCCTTACCATCCCTAATGGTCCAATGCTTCCATCTCCAACACATATTAGGGCCATACTACACCAATCCCACTCATAATACACACACATGCATTTACAAAACATAAAACAACAATAAGAATAATGTATAGATCATACATTTTCCTACTAGCTTTTACAATCTTGAATCCACAAGGTTTAATCCTTTCCAAAAAGAAGTAAGCACAAAATCAATCCTTCAATCTCCAAGCAAAAATTCTCAAGACCAAATTTTCCAAAATGAAAATCAAGAAAAAATGACACAGTGACACCTATTCCTCCAATTTTGTAATGCCCACAAATTTTGACGTTCAAAACCACACCAAAGTCTATTAATTTACTTGTGAAGATTTTGCTGACTTTTTGTTTCGTTTTTGTTTTAAAGGTTCAAGGGTTATAAATATACACTATGTCTAGTTAAGTGTCATTAAAAACTTTACTCTTTCCTAAGGTGGTCCTAATTTAATTAATAATTAAATATTATTAATTTATTTCTAACAACATTTTGGAACCCAACCCTCTTTAAGGTTCCACTTAATTTTTTTATTTAATTCATAGCTATTTAATTATTTTACCAAGAGGGTTCATCTACTTCAAAAATACCTTTAATTTTCCTACCCATCACTTATTATATTAATTTTACATTTGGAAAAAAATTATTTATACATTATTCAAATGTTAAAATACATTATTTTTTTGCTTACTAAAATCATGTGTTACTAATTACTACACTTTGTTGCATGTTGACTGCTACTTCGGCTACTTTGTTGTAGTCTCTTACTATGTAGTTGTTATGAAGCAAGTGGGTAGTGGCTACAAGTATCTAGATAGTTGTTGCAGCACTTCGACAAGATGTTGCGAGTTGTGCGGTTGTTGTACACCGGGAAGGTGGTTGGAGGTTGTTGGAATTTTACTACGGATGCTCGGATGTTGTAGGCTATTGGAAAGTCATAGCTACATGTGTTGACTTTTATGCTACAGGATGTTTTGCATTTGTTGAAGGTTCTTTGGGAAATTCTAGCAACCATTTTTTAAAAATTATTTTATTATTTCATTCTCACCTCTTTTCTTTTATTTCAACATTAATTATGTTCATTACAACTCATTCACTTATTTTCTATGCTTCTAATCCGTAAATAGTTTTATTACATTCTCCCAAAATCATCTCAAAGTTAAATTATTTATATAAATTAAAACCATATAATTTTATTTAATCGCTT
This sequence comes from Taxus wallichiana var. yunnanensis, assembly GCA_018340775.1. Classification (NCBI taxonomy): domain Eukaryota; kingdom Viridiplantae; phylum Streptophyta; class Pinopsida; order Cupressales; family Taxaceae; genus Taxus; species Taxus wallichiana. The sequence goes on along the minus strand of CM031241.1, from coordinate 445,706,884 downwards.
ACATTAACTTAACTAGAAGTAACTAAATTTAATTTATTTATTTATGTTATCTCAAAGTAAGTTAAATAATAAATTTAAGTTTTTTAATTTATTTTAGTGGCACTTTAATATTACCTTGAAATATTTTTACTAAGTGATTACATAGTTTCGGTCATTTAAAAATTTACTTTTCCTGGTAGTTAAAACCTACCAAGAATCATCTAAGGCCATCCCAGTAACATACTCTTAAGACAATGTCATAATAAAATAAAATACCCATAATATATATATATATATATATATATATATATATATATATATATATATATATATATATATATATATATTATATTTTATCACCCCGAGTAAAATAATCCCAATATACATGTGCTACACATTTACTTATTTGACCCATAATTAAAACAAAAAAGTTACATAATAAAATAAACTCACTATGGCCTCGTGAATAAAACCCTCTCAAGACTCGTGACTAAACAAAACATTGACATGGTGGGTTTTTATGAGATTTAAAGGGTTTTTAGATTCATATGTTAAAAGTAGTAAAATTTTAGAAAACCTAGTAGATATTTTAGGAGTAGTAAAATTTACAAAATCATTGTAATTTGATTCTTACATAGGCATTTCAAAGTTAAAAATTGCTCTAAAGATTGTGGCATATCTTGATATCTACATGTTGGGTTATTATGATATTTAAAGGGTTTCTACAATCATATGTTATAAGTGAGATGTACAATTTTGGGAAAACCATATAGATATTTAACTAGTAATGAATTTTCTAAAATCACTAGAAGTTGATTCCTATACTAAAATTTCAAAAAGTTACATACAAATTTGAAGAATATTTAGAATTACTTCCATCATTCCAATGATTTATATATTTAATATAAAACTAAATTAACAACAATAATAAGAGATATCATTTTTATCATTCATATATTTATGTAAAAACAAATTTTACATTCCTCACTATTCCCAAATCTTCATAATCTAATATACAACCAAGTAGATCTCTTTACAATACAATTTTACAAAATTTCATTGCATGCTTTACAAACTTTCGAATTGAAACAATGTGATAACATTTATAAATGGGAAAATATTCGTGTCTTTAATATATGTAAACTCCTCCAAAACTTCAACTTGAACTCCATCGTCTCTTTAATTTTTAATCACAATACAAGGAAAGGGGAGTAGGAGAAACTCTCCACCTGGAAGCTTTAATCCAATAAGAGGATAAGTAATCCTCCTTATTCACCCCAAGCCCCAACCAAAGAATAATGAGGATTATTATGCAACTTTGAAAACTTTGACAAAATGGATTCTATAAAACATGCATTCTAGAACATATAACACATTTAAATAAAACACACTCAAACAATATTTCCAATTTTCCCAGTAGCACATATGATTGAAATCAAGCCAAAAGGAGAAAGGAATATGAGAACCACCTCCGTTTGTCTCAAAACTGAAGTAGGAGTTCCATCGAAAATTTTCCATGTGCACAACTCAAAACACAATCAAAATCCTTATTTCTACACTTGCAAATATGTAAAATATATCCACGTTATCATTTTCACACACGATATGTGGAACTCAAACTCACACTCCCTCCACAATTCATGCCTTATATCTACCTTTCCCTCCCTAATGTTCCCATTAATCCATCTCCCACATGCAACTCAAGGCAAGCTACCCATTATTAATCAAACATATCCACAACACTCATACAATGTTGAAACAAGCACAATTTCTACATCAAAATACATTAATAGAGAAATATGTTAAGAGGAGAACCTACCTCTCATTCAACCTTCCAATTTATTTCTTCAACAAGCTTTGAATCCTTCACACCATGATCAATCCAAGATGCAACTCCCAAAGAAAACTCCAAGTATGAAAACCAAAAACAATTTTTAAAAATGTAATAGAAGCAAGTAAGGCAGGTCTCTAAAACTCCATAAAATTCCACCAATAAATGGAAAAGGGGTGTGAGGAGGATAATGTAGCTCCATGTAGGATGCCACTTCATCATCCCTCCATTCCAACACACAAGTCAAACACCGAACCCAAAGCAATTAAATGCACATGTAAGACTTATGACATGCCCACCTTATATTCCAATTTGCACACCATATTTATCAAGGAAAAAGTTAAATCTAACAAGTAAACAAATGTAATTATTTACCATTTTTACACTAAAAATGCATTAAAATGATCAAACTATGTCCCATACTTCATAAATAGGGTTTTTAGGAGAGTTTGAGATTTGAGGGACAAGGCTAAATTGTCCCTCAAGTCTCTAAAAGTGGCTGACAATGCCAAATTCGAATTTCGAAATTATGGTGGAGTACACACAACCTAAATGCATTTAATTTAATTCACACCATGTACAAAAACAAGGACTATCTACCCAATTTATTGCCCACATGTCATATCTTCCATTTTAATTTTAATTTAAGCTAAACTAGAAATTAAAATACATTAAGAAGTGTTAATAAAACAACAATATTTCCAAAATAATTAAACAAATAAAACAACAAAATTAAAGATAAGGAAACACATTACACCCTTGGCCACATAAATGAGGTTACCCCATATGGGAATCTCCTAATAAATCTTGAAACAACACAACATATATAATAAACATGCGTTATCAAATTTGTACATGTTATAAAACACTTGAAATCCTTCCGTGGTATGTCTCCTATCTCCTTTTGATGTATATGATGTAAATTTCTTGAATTCACAAACAATAATACCTTTCTGGCCTCAAGGCCATATCAATATGTCATGGAAATCAAAGCATATAAGACATCCATCATACAATCCTCCACATACATCAAGCAATACAAACACACACACACACACATTTATCAATTAACATCGTCATATAATGTATTTGAAACATTGTCATCAAGTTTAAGAATTTTTTTAGCAATTATTTGCAATCACTTAACACTTCAACTTTACTCTAGTAAATAATTCACAATCATCAATAATCCAATTTACATTCTACAATAATCATGAAATTATCTATATCTACTATAACTCCTATCTATTAGATACACTCAACAACCCATTACCAATCCCTAATACCATCATATTGTTAGCAATTCACAAAAGTCAATGAGACCACATGATTAGTACAATAATTAGAATATACTCATTATGTCGAGCACCCAAATGTCATTATATAAAAAATTAACCATCCTAAATCATCATCATATCCTTAAATGTCCATCAAGGTCCACAATACATCCATACAGTCCAAAGTAACAATCAAAGCACAATAGCAATCATGTCGTCTCCCGTATTTTAACAACATGCTAACTAAAATATAATAATAAGGTCCTTGTGTTTATAAACCAAAATTAAAATCAGATTAAAA